>JANUWF010001289.1:0-421242 GCA_026120185.1 Voacanga thouarsii | reverse complement strand
ATAGTGAAACATGTTATAAAATTAGGGTAGTGTTAGAATAAAATCTACACACTACATACTAAGAAAAGTCTAACTATTCTTTGCACAAGAATTTCTCTTCAAACTTCTCTCTTTCTTTCTCTCACAATTCTTTCTCTAATCTTTCTTTCACTAATCTTTCTTTCACAAAAATAATGGTGTATTACAAGTTTAGAGAATAACTCTATTTATAGAGCTCTAATTAGTGGAATACATCATGGCATACATTATCTACCACTAATCTCAATTAGTGGTGTCTCCACTAAATGGTGGACATCCATAAAAATCTTCTATAATAATTCACATAAATCCATAATTAGTGGAGTCTCCACTAATTAAGAAAGATTCCAATAATTCATAACACTCCCCATTGGATGTCCATCCATTACATAAAGAATATGCCTCATTAAAACCTTACTAGATAAAAACCCAGTGGGAAAAAAATCTAGTGAAGGAAAAAGAGTACACTATTCTATATGTCTGTTTATTACTCCCCCTGATGAGATGATTCCTTTAAATCTTTAAACCGACGCATACCGATTTTATATCTCAACTTCTCAAATGTTGCAGTCGGTAAAGTCTTCGTGAAAATATCTGCGAGGTTATCACATGACCGAATTTGTAGCACATCAATTTCACATTTCTTCTGGAGTTCATGAGTAAAGAAGAATTTTGGTGAAATATGTTTTGTCCGATCTCCTTTAATATATCCTCCTCGTAATTGAGCTATGCAAGCTGCATTGTCTTCATAAAGAGGAGTTGGAATACCTTTGATTGATGATAATCCACAACTTTCTCGGATATAATGAATCATGGATCTTAGCCATACACATTCTTGACTTGCTTCATGAATGGCTATAATTTCAAGCATGATTTGAAGAAGTAGATCGTTATAGATTGTTTCGTAGAACGCCATGATATAGCAAGTATTTCCACATGTAAATAGATAGCCCGTTTGAGAACGTGTTTTATGTGGATCGGATAAATAACCAAGATCTCGCATAACCTATCAATGTTGGACTAGTTTTATTTGAATAAAATAATCCGAGATCAATTGTACCTTGGAGATATCGAAGGACTTGTTTAATTCCATTCCAATGTCGTCGTGTTGGTGAAGAACTAAATCTTGCTAATAAATTGACAAGCAAAAGCAATATCGAGTCGTGTATTATTAGCAAGATACATCAATGCACCAATTGCACTCGAGATATGGTACTTCAGGACCAAGGAGTTCTTCATCATTTTCTTGAGGTCGGAAAGGATCTTTATCCACATTTAATGATCGGACGATCATTGGAATACTTAATGGATGTGCTTTGTCCATGTAAAATCTTTTTAGCACTTTTGCTGTATATATTGATTGATGAATAAATGTTCCACTCTCCAGATGTTCAATTTGTAAACCAAGACAAAATTTGGTTTTACCAAAATCCTTGATTTCGAATTCTCTTTTTAAATAATCAATTGTTTCTTGGAGCTCTTCAGGAGTTTCAATAAGATTAATATCATCAACATATATAGCTAATATTACAAATTTAGAACCAGATTTCTTAATAAAAATACATGGACATACCTGGTCATTTTTAAATCCCGCTTTCAATAAATATTCACTAAGACGTGTGAACCACATGCGCTCGTATTGCTTCGAGCCATATAATGATTTCGCAACTTGATGGAGTAATTTTCACGAGGATAATGTTTATATGCTTCAGGCATATGAAATCCTTCGAGGATTTTCATGTAAACATCATTTTCTAAATTTCCATACAAGTAAGCGAGTGACAACATCTAATAGGCGCATATCTATCTTTTCATGTACTGCCAAACTGATAAGATATCGAAGTGTAATAGCATCAACAACAGGAGAATAAGTTTCATCATAATCAATATCTGGTCTTTGTGAAAAACCTTGGGCTACTAATCGCGCTTTATATCGAACGATTTCACTTTTTTCATTGCGCTTTCGCATAAATATCCATTTGTAACCAACAGGTTTTACACCTTCTGGTGTTCGGACTGCAGGTCCGAAGACTTCACGTTTTGCCGGTGCATTTAACTCCGATTGAATCGCATCTTTCCATTGCGACCAATCTTTTCTATGCCGACATTCATCAATCGATATTGGTTCAGGATCATCATTATCCTGTGTAATATCAAGAGATATATTGTATGCAAATATATTATCAATAACAGTTTCTATCCGATTCCAACTTCTACCGGAAGTGGTATAATTGATAGAAATTTCGAGTGTTACTTTCATCAACTTCGGTTCTTTGTCATCGATTTCTCTTGGTCTTTATCATTCTTTTCTTCAATATGATCTTCTGGATCATTTAATCATCTTTTCTTTCGAGGATTTTTTTCTTTAGAACCAAGAGGTCGGCCACGCTTCTGGCGTATTTTTGACTTAGCAGCTATAGGTATAATATTTTGTTCTGCTGGAACTTCAATTCGAATAGGAACATTTATAGCTGGAATATGCGATTTTGTAACTCTTCCGAGTCAACAAAAGCGTCCGGCATTTGATTTGCAATGCTTTGCAAATGAATTATCTTTTGAACTTCAAGTTCACATGCGCTTGTGCGCGAATCAAGATAATTTAATGATGTTGTCCAAGCAAGATCCTTTTTATACTTGTTTTGGTTCTCCCCTAATTTAGGGAATAATGATTCATCAAAATGACAATCAGCAAATCTTGTCGTGAATACATCTCCTGTCGGGGGTTCAACATACCCGATAATAGAGGGAGAATCATATCCAACGTATATCCCCTTTCTTCTTTGAGGACCCATCTTTGTACGTTGGTTTATTGCAATTGGAATATATACAGCACACCCAAAAATTTTTAAATGAGCAATATTTGGTTCTGACCCAAAAGCCAATTGCAAAGGAGAGAATTTATGATAACTAGTTGGTCTTATACGTACAAGTGTTGCAGCATGTAGAATAGCATGTCCCCAGGCAGATGTTGGGAGATTTGTTTTCATTTATAATGGTCTAGCAATTAATTGTAATCGTTTAATCAAAGATTCAGCAAGACCATTTGTGTGTGAACATGAGCTACAGGATGTTCAACATTAATCCCAATTGACATGCAATATGTATCAAAAGTATGTGATGAAAATTCACCAGCATTATCCAAACGGATATTTTTAATGTGATGGTCAGGAAATTGTGCTCGTAATTTAATTATTTGAGCAAGTAATCTCGCAAACGCCAGGTTGCGAGTAGATAATAAACATACATGTGACCATCGAGATGATGCATCATTTAAGATCATAAAATATTTGAACGGTCCACATGGTGGATCAATAGGTCCACAAATATCTACGTGAATCCGTTCGAGAAATGTAGGACTTTCAGCTCCTACTTTTACTGGTGATGGTTTAACAATTAATTTTCCTAGGGAACATGCAGTACATGCGAATTTTTCTGATGTTAATATCTTTTTATTTTTTAAAGGATGACCATGTGTATTCTCAATGATTCTTCTCATCATGGTAGATCCCGGATGACCCAACCGGTCATGCCAAATGCTAAAAATAATAGGATCAATAAACTTCTGATTTACTAGATGATGAATTTCAATTGTACGTATTTTTACAAAATATAGGCCAGTAGAAAAAGACTGGCAGTTTTTCTAATACCGATTTCTTACCCAAATGCATTTGAGTAATAAAAGGATACTCAATCCCATTTTCCTCATTTGTTTCAACATGATACCCATTTCTGCGGATATCTTTAAAACTCAATAAATTTCTTCTGGATTTTGAGGAAAATAGTGCCTTATCAATAATAATTGTTGTTCCTTTAGGCAACAATATACTAGTTCTTCCGGAGCCCTCAATTACATTTGCACTACCGTTTATCGTATAAATATTTATTTCTCCCATTTTGAGATCAGAAAAATATTTCTCATTTTTTAGTATGGTGTGTGTAGTTCCACTATCAATAATGCATACATCATCATTAACAACAGCCATCTGAACACAAATATATGTATCCAAATGTAAATATTATTAGAATAGAATGAAAATGAAAATACAAAAATATCAGGGTGAAGCTCTAGTTCTTCTGGACACTGCCATCACCAATTAAATAGTCTATCCTACTGTCTGGGTGTTCAAAAAAATCTGATACATCCATATGGGTAATATTGATATTAAGATCTTCAGGATCAATATCATCATCCTCAGTATTATTTATTGGATGTTGAGAAAAATTTGCTTCCACATTTTTATTTTTCAATGAAACTTGATACAATTCAACTAAATGCTTAGCCGTACGACAGTTTCGTGACCAATGACTTTTCATGCCACATCTATAACATATATCCTCATGATTTTCTTCAATTTCTTTTTCTTTTCCCTTATGATCTTTTCTGTTCCACTTTAGGTGGCCAGTATTTCTCACAATTTGATTATAATTGTGATAAGGGAAATATCGAGCGTGTCTACGACCATAACCACGACCACGGCCACGGCCATGGCCACGACCACGACTATAACAATGGCTTCTGCTGGAGCCAACAGCATTCACTTCTGGGAGTGCTGTTGAGCCAGTTAGTCTGGGCTTCATGATTTCTCAATAATAACTCATTATTTTTCTCTACAATGAGGATGGCAGTAATTAAATCTGTAAATTTTGTATACCTCTTTTCTCGATATTGTTGCTGCGGGACAATATTCGAGGTATGAAATGTGGAGAATGTCTTCTCCAACATATCTTCATCAGTCACTTTTTCTCCGCATAATTTTAATTGAGATGTAATTTTATACATTGCGGAGCTATATTCATTCACGGTTTTAAAATCTTGCAACCTCAGGTGCAACCATTCATACCGTGCAGTAGGTAGTATGACCATCTTCAGGTGGTCAAATCTTTCTTTTAAATTTACCCACATGCCATATGGATCTTTTTCGGTAAGATATTCCATTTTCAAATTTTCATCGAGATGACGACGAATAAAAATCAAAGCTTTAGCCTTGTGTTGTGCAGATGCACTATTATGTGCTTGAATAGTTTCACTAAGGCTTTCAGCATTTAGATGCATTTCTGTATCGAGAACCCATGACATATAATTTTTTTCAGAAATATCAAGGGCTACAAATTCGAGTTTAGCGATGTTAGCCATAGAGATCAATAAATGCGTACATGTCTTCTGGCTTTGGTAACGGCAGAAACTCGTGCTTAGTCTTCTGGCTTTTGTACCGGTAGAGACTCGTGCTGATAACGTGTTATAAAATTAGGGTAGTGTTAGAATAAAATCTACACACTACATACTAAGAAAATTCTAACTATTCTTTGCACAAGAATTTCTCTTCAAACTTTTCTCTTTCTTTCTCTCGCAATTCTTTCTCTAATCTTTCTTTCACAAAAATAATGGTGTATTACAAGCTTAGAGAATATCTCTATTTATAGAGCTCTAATTAGTGGAATACATCATGGCATACATCATCTTCCACTAATCTCAATTAGCGGTGTCTCCACTAAATGGTGGACATCCATAAAAATCTTCTATAATAATTCACATAAATCCATAATTAGTGGAGTCTCCACTAATTAAGAAAGATTCCAATAATTCATAACAAAACAAAAATACTCTAAGCTTTCTATCTAAATTGTAGACTATCATATGCTTAATAAGAATAGAATATAAACGTTATTTAAATTGTTATATTATTTTTAATATCGTTAATATGTGTGTAAAATTTTTATTTTGAAACAGAAGGGAGTACTAAGATTCAATACCATAATCTTGTCTTAAAAAAAAAAGAAAAGAAAAACCCAAAAATGGAGATCCAATCCCAGATTCATTGTTCTTGAATCTTCGTATGAGAGAATATTCTAGCAATTGCTAAAATTCATTGAATTCTATATTTGCTTTCTACACTGTCCTGTCCTTTATACTAGAAGGAAACTTACTACTAAAAACCTCATAATATTAATTGGCATCCAAAAGTAAAAAATAGTAGTAAATAGATAATACAGCACAGCAAAATTTCCACTACTAGAAGATATCAAGCACACCCTTCTATTGCCAAGAATACTTGGTTTTACATCAATATTCATTTGATACTATACGATTTGAATATGAGCTAACCATTTGATCACAAAAGTATTGCTTTGATGGGAAAATCAAGCCGGTCGAGACCGAAAAAGAAAGGCTTTTTCGAGTTTTTTGAAACTTTTAACGTTTAATTTTGTTTTAATATTTATATTTAATGAAAAATACTTCTAATCAAATGAACTAATATACCTTAATTAACACTCATGTAAATATTTAAATATCATTAATATAAAAATAAATGAGAAAATGGACATTCGATCGGACTTGGCTCACAAGCAACATCACCCCCTATAATTTCAAGCTCGAATTTTCTACTTCCAAACAAAAAAAATAAATAAAAAACCCATTAGAATGGAGACTTGTGGACTTTGCTTTCTAAAATGAATCACAGGGAACAATCAATTAATTAGCGTTGTTGTACCATTGACGTGGGACGTCTTGACTTAGTTGTAAAGAATCTCAAAGAATTTCCACTTCATATGCCGTTTATCATGCAAATAATTATCGGTTTCAGACACGATTCACAGTTGGCAATATATTCGTTGAATTGAATCCATATATTTGGTAGCCATCCTCGTACTCTTTTTACCATTTCAAATCTCAAAGTTTCAATGTTTTAGCATTTACCATACACAGATTCCTTTTAGACGTTAGTTGACTTCATTGTAGGAAAAAATAAAGTCTTTGTCTTATACACACCACGTGATTGTGGATTCTTACTACAGTGATAGTGTTTTTAATTAGATTTGCAAGATTCCATCTCCTCTAGATTCAAGATTGTGGAATAAGAGGCAGTTGTGGTCCTTCTGTCAGAAGCTCACACATATTCTAAACGCAGTCATCAATGGCCGACCCTTCACTGGTTATCCCATTGGCATACAGGAACAATACTCTTACTGTGCCTGATTGGCTCAACAAGGGAGACAATGCATGGCAAATGGTCTCTGCTGCACTGGTGGGCATGCAAGGCATGCCTGGCCTGGTGATTCTCTATGCAGGATTAGTTAAAAAGAAATGGGCTCTCAATTCAGCTTTCATGGCTCTCTATGCCTTTGCAGCAGTCATGCCTTGCTGGGTGCTTTGGGCGTACAAGATGTCATTCGGTCACCCCCTCATCCCCTTATGGGGAAAGGCTGGTCTTGCAGTGTCCCAGGACTTCTTGATTCCTCAGGCACTCCTCCCCTCCACCCACTATCATGACGGTGACACAGACGTCGCAGCAATTCAACCGTGGTACCCTACGGCTACCATGGTCTTTTTCCAGTATGCTTTTGCTGCTGTAACTGTCATACTTCTAGCCGGTTCAGTGCTTGCTCGGATGAGCATCAAGGCTTGGATGGTTTTCGTACCACTCTGGATCACGTTTTCGTACAGTGTAGGAGCATATAGCATATGGGGTGGAGGGTTTCTCTTCCAATGGGGTATTATGGACTATTCAGGAGGTTATGTTGTGCACCTAGCCTCCGGGGCAGCAGGTTTCACAGCAGCATATTGGGTGAGTTTCCTCGTTGTGAAAAAATAATATTTATACATTTTTGTGGGCGTTTTGTTGCTAATCTATGCTCTTCCTTGCAGGTTGGACCTAGATTACGAGAAGATCGAGAAGAATTTCCACCAAATAATCTCTTACTAGCACTTACTGGAGCAGGAATTCTTTGGATGGGATGGACTGGATTCAATGGAGGTGATCCGTTTGCTGCCAATGTTGACTCTTCACTCGGAGTTCTTAATACCCATATATGCGCAGCAACCAGTCTCCTCGTATGGACCTGCTGGGATGTGTTCTTCTTCAAGAAACCATCAGTTATTGGAGCAATTCAGGGAATGATAACTGGCTTGGTCTGTATCACTCCAGCAGCAGGTAAAAATCACTCTATACCTTCAGAAGGCATACTTCATGTTTCCAAGCAGATGTTTTGCCAACTTTAATTTCTTTGGAATTTGCAGGGCTCGTTCAGGGATGGGCAGCACTGATAATGGGCATCGCTTCTGGAACCATTCCATGGTTTACTATGATGAGTTTGAGCAAGAAATTAACAATCCTACAGAAGGTAGACGATACCCTTGGTGTCCTTCATACTCATGCTGTCGCTGGAACCTTGGGAGGTGCCCTGACAGGACTATTTGCCCATCCAAGCCTTTGTAGCATGTTCTTAGCAGTCCCTAATTCCAAAGGGGCCTTCTACGGAGCAGGAGGAGGAGTACAATTCCTCAAACAATTGGTGGGTGCCAGCTTCATAATTGGCTGGAATGTAGTTGTGACATCTGCCATTCTACTTGTCATCAGAGTCGTAATACCCCTCCGGATGTCTGAGGAAGAACTCAAGATTGGAGATGATGCCGCCCACGGAGAAGAAGCCTATGCTCTAGCTGGGCAAGGACAAAGGGAAAAAGCTATACATAACGGTGGTGAAATGCAACATTATATAGACAATCAAATTCCATGAGTTGGATATTACTAGCAGGTCACTTGCTTCACCCAATCACGAAAGCATATGCAAACAGAGAAATCATCAGGAAGTTGTTCGCCAAATTCATTGGAAGAATAGGATGATCTGTCACGATAAATAGATTCAAGTTGATATAGATTCCAACGTTATTCAAAACCAGCTAGATTTTATATATTCAACCACACTGTAATGCCACAAGCTGTGCAGCCAAAAAGACTAGATTTTTAAGTGTTAAGACTACCGTATATTTTGCCTTCTACAAGTCACAGAATGCGACTTGGAGACAGCTATAACTAGTCGAACTGTTCCCATTCCTGGGTCACTTTAGTAGGAGGAGGCATTGGGGTGGTAAGACTTCCAACGCCAGAGTCAAATTTCTCCCATTCAGTTGTTACAGATACAGTATTGCTGTAGCCACTGAATGGATTGGAATTTCTCGCCTTAAGGGTGTCCATTTCCTCAACAAAGCTCTGGAGTCGTTGTACCTGAACACAAAAATAAACTAATATTGTAGCTTACATCGACAACAAACGTCCTGCACTTTCCAAATAACAAACAAATTGCATTGGCACTGCAAGTATCACATTTCTCAGCAAGAAAAATCACTTATCAAGCAAAGTAATCATCCAGGATTGGGGAAAAAAAATGAAAGTGCTTGGTTGTATCAAAGATTGTAAACAAGAAGCACTAGATGCTTGATTTTACAAGGAATCACAACAGACAATATCGAGTCAACTTTGTAAAATTTTTCTCATAATGGGACAGCATGTGAGGGGATTCTGCTTCAAGATTATACTCAAAGGCTATAGTTGGTTTGCGTTCGTAAGTGATGATTTGGAATCCATGCAATATTGCTGTTTATCAGAAGACCTCATATTCAGGCTCCTCTGTTAAGCTAACTAATATATTTCTCTAAGTTAGGCATTTTAACTCTTTGTAGTAAACCCATTAAGCCTTGATAGAATTTTATTCTCTCTTTTGCACGTCTTAAATCATGTTTCCAGTTTCAGCATCTTTGCTATTGATGAGATTCGATTGTACTCCGATATACTGAGCCCTCTAGCATGCCACCCACACTATGAAGCCCCTAAGTATCCAATCCAGGACCTACATATCCATGATGCACCAGCTATTCTACATATTCCGACGATCAGCCACAAAACAATTAGAGAAACGTTCACTTGGCTGTATGCCTATTCTGATTGAGTTTTTATTAACCATGCCTTGTGAGACTCGACTCGACTTGACAAAATTATGAACAAATTTAGTTGAAAAAGGAAACAGAATCAGGACTAACCTAAAGGTTTTGGTAACTTAAGTCTAAGAAGGTGAAAGCCATACCCTCCTAGCACAGCAAGCAAGGGAGGCATTTAACAAATTAGACAAATAGCCATCCGGATCCCGTCGGACCAACCTTGGTAACTACTAGAAAACAAGGATATAACAACTACTAATAACATAATTCTTTATAAGAAGCATGACTAGCCCAGACCGTATCGGCTAAAGATCCCTAGTATCCAACATAGGGTCAAAAGGTTCAACCAAATAGGCATGTAAACAGTAGACATGGGAAAATCGATTGATGTCATTCGGCAGGTAGAACACAGAGTTTACTTTTTGGCAAAGGAGGAAAAACTAAAAAAGTAATCAGGAAAATTGCTTTCCCTATTTGCAGGAAAATTGCTTTGTAGGGAAAATTGCTTTCCCTACAAAGTTACTTGATCTAAAAACTCAAGAGTGGAATCTTTTGGTCTTACTTCCCAACCCCATCCCCCACACACACCCCCCCCCCCCCCCAAAAAAAAATGAGGGGGGGTGGGAGGAGGGGGGAAAAAAAAGCTCTTTCGAACTTTCATTTCAAATGCTTGTCTTAACTATCATTTGCACAATCAGAGTCATAGAAGCATGGCATCCCTCTCAATTTAAACACATGCAATGACACTAAATCAAAATACAATACTATCAGGATCAGGATAATACCTTCTTAAGGGATACAATCAAACATATAGATGGCTAGTTTTGTTTCTAAGGAATGAAAATCAAGCAATGGATATCTCATATGTGGGTATAAAAAGCCTAGTAATCATAGGAATAAAAAATTTCCAATCTCCCGATTCAGTATCTGTAAGTGGGTAAGCATCTCCTATTTTTAAAATGATGCATATATCAGTTTTTCTGAAGACAATGAGTAGGCATCTTAGTAAGTTATTTAGATCTCCCCTAATCATAGGAAAGTTTTCTTATGGAACCAGTAGGCATGTTAATATTTTCTAACATTATCAAGCAGATGTAGGTATCATAGCCTGGAAATGCATGCCCATTCTTGAGAGAAGATTCCTGCCAACCAAACATGCCAATTATGATACAGTAATATAGAAGGGCCATCTCAAGCATACTAAAGATATGGGAAAGACAATGCTGGACCATTGGCAAACAAGTGACCCAAAAAAAAAAAAAAAAAACTTTTTACATAGGTTTATTGATTGCCTAGATGGTGCAAGCTGACAAGCAACTCAAAAACCAAAGCCAGGCAAGATAAACTCTAATCTTACGATCTAATCTTCAATCAAAACCTCAATCAAGTTCCAATGTTGATTGAAATTTGACAGGGAAAGAAGTGCATTGGATAGAGAACAAAAATACCAAATAGAACGTGGCAGGAAATGAAACCCTCACTCTTCATGCTGCCACTAAATTCTATGATTCAGGAAGTTTTACATAAGAATTTTTGGCTCACAGACAGAACACACTTACTGCACCTTTGGTTTATTAGTACTAGAAAGAATCCTCATGAAACCATAATTTATGCATCACATGTTTCAAAGAGCACCACAGAGCTAAGAAGGGGATGAGGCAGTTGAGGTTGAAACCAACATCTTTATTAGCTGTTAATGAGAAAGGGACTAGAGAAGTCTTGGTGACCAAGATGTCCATCTCTGGTCTCACATGTTATTGTTCAATAAAGGTGAAAAGATGGTTTAGGTGAGCATTCTCATGTCTGGCCACTCCATATGATGGATAAAAATAGCATAATAACTCAGTATTAGCAGCCAATAATTGATTTGAAATTTTAAAATGCAATCCTCAGTAGCATTCAAAACTAACCTCCATCTTCCGTTGCATTTTCCCTTCTCCTGCAGCGTCAATGGTGTCCAATTTGAGCAGTTGCCTCATAAGCATCTCTGTTAAGCAAATGATATCCTTCTCATCAATCTTTGTTCCACCATTAACAACTGCTTGTAATGCAGACACCTATAAGATGATAACAAGAAATTTGGTAATCTCATTGCAAGGAAGGAAAGCAAGTATACATAATGACAATAAGGGAAATAACCTTTTCTGCTAGCTTATCCACTTCTGCTCTAATTTCAGCAACAGCTTCAGTTCCTCTTGATACCTCACTAGTTTCGTTTATCTCTTTAGAGCTTGTCGATTTATCTCTTGTATCCTCTACAAGTAACACCTTAGAATTATCCTTCACACCTGCCATCTGCAAGTAATCACAGTCTTCCTTTTCTTTCCCTCTAAAGAAAAGCTTCTGCATTTCAGGCTCCACCCCAATTTCTTGAGCAATGATTCTTTTCACATCACCTAAGTTCATGCAGGGAACGAAGTACTATAAGAAACTTTAATGCTGCAACATCAACATCAACATCACCATCACCATTACCGAGGATTTATTGTAAATGGATACGAGTTGACCCAGGATTTATTGTAAGCAAACTACTTAAAACCCGAGGTTTTCTTCAGCAAACATGGATTTTTCCTCCTGCAGGAGCTGGAGCAAAATCAAGAACCCACCAAAAAAGGATGGCTCTTTATACCACGTACTAAGACATGTAGATAGGACACTTAAATTCGAGAAAATGCAGTTTCAAAATTATAAGCAATTCTCTCCAACCCGATCATCCATTGACCAAATAGTAATAACCAGGAAAACCAAGCACGAAGTAAAATTAACCAAACCACAATCAAATTAACTAGAGAGAAGACAATCAGAGTTAAATAAGATTTAACCAAACAACCGCACTGGTCCATTCCCCAAGCCAGAAATAGATAAACAAAAAGGATTCCACTTTTCATTGAATCTCAAACGGGAAGTTCAATCTTCAAAATAGAAATTACCAAAAGTAGAAGTGGAGGGTACAGTGATATCATGAAGGTTGGACCCATGTGAGACCTTGATTGTAAAACAGGACCCATCAAAAACTTGTTGTTGTTGAAGATCATCGTCTCTCTTCCGAACAATCATGCCTCCAGGCCTCACTTCCCGCACGGTTTCGTCGCCGATGTTGTTTCCGTTCTCCATAACTGGGCCTCTCAGATTAGAACCTATCATCGTTTTCAACCACTGTCCTATTCTTTTAGTGATCTTTTGTACTACTGTTGTGAGAATTCGGAGGTTTTCAGGGTTTGGAATTCAGAGAGGGAGATAACGAGATTTTCATTTTTCATTTTTTTTTCGCTCGTGCGGTTAGCAGCGGTAATTTCCTGCAGTAAAAGCCTCTCCCGGGTCAAAATCAAGGGCCAATTGCGCGCGTGCACACACACACAAATATATATATATATATATATATATATATATATATATATAATCAATTTTCATTTGTTCTATAAGGAATGAAGGTCAATGAATCAAATAAAAATTTGTAATCAAAATTTATAAATTGAAAGTATGTTTAACAACTTAAATAATTATTTAATTAAATATATAATTATAATTAATTATTGTTTATAATGGATTTAAAATTTTGTTTTAAATTTTAAATAAATAAAATTATTTAAATATGAAATTTTAATATATTATACTTATTTAATTATAATTATTTTTATTTAATTAAAATATAAAAATAAATTATAATTAATTTAATAATTCAATTTGATATATCAATCTTTAAATTTTATATTTTAAAATTTAAAAGTAGTTTTTACATTTTAACTTTATTAAATCACTTTTTAATTAACTTATGACACTACGTGAGAACAAGAATTACTCAAAGATACTATTGTAACAATATTTTGTCTATTAGAGAATCATTTATCATTCTTTTCGTCTCTTAAAATTAAAATTTTCTTGAATATTTATAGAAACACACCCCATAGGAAAGTGCATGAAGTTGACAAAATTATTTAACGGGAGGAGGGGAATGGAGGTGAGTAAATCATTAAAACTAGAGTTACACATTATTAACGACTTTTTATTATATACGGAGTCATTATATATTTTATAATGAATTGTTTTATTTATATTTAATCATAAAAATAATTTAATTCATATCACTTACAAAAATCATTATTATCAGTGATTCATCATGTTACTTAATATATATATATATATATATATATATATATATATATATCGAAAGTCAAAACGATCGTGTTACGATACGTGTCAAAAATTATGTCAGAATTTTAAATTACGATACAATAAAACGAATCGACGTACATAGCGCATTTAGTCCCCAAACGTACAGCACGACACGAATGCCCGGCCCCAAGCACGCACCAACACGACGCGGTGTGCCAGAGGTCCGTGACCGAATGGCCGGACTATTGAACCCCTCAAAAGGATCCTTCTTGCTTAGTGTTTTTCTATTTTTTATTTTTCCCTTCTCTCATGTCATGTTCAATCCTCTTTTCATCTTCCCTGTACTTCAAGAAAAAACGATGGCCTCAGTGGTTTTAAAAAATTATAAAAATTAAACTCTTACCCGATCTTATATTTAAATCTCTTCTCGTGATTTATTTTTCTTATTAACCTGAGGTCCGCGGACGTTCAAAAGTGACATTGCTTCCTTTTATATTTCAAGAAAAGAAGTCGAGTTCATCCAAGCAGAGCCTAATCATCAAGGCGCAATGAATAATAAACAAGGGTAGCCAAGTTGATTGAAGGATGACAAAAAACCAATCCAATTTCTGGAGATTAATTCAACTAAAGAATGAGTTCTCCTACGTATGACTAGTTTGATCACCATGATTTGTTTCCACTCTTAGGCAGACTGTGGAGGGGTCCATGGGTGAGAGTTCCATAGGTGAGAGATTTCACCTTTTGGGACGAGGGGAGCACATATAATGAGCAAATGTCAGACTAAAAGTTCTTGAAAATCACTTGTTATTACACTTGGATTTCATATTTAGAAATTACACTCAGCAGCTAACAACAAATAAAGGGTGGAAACCGAAACTAAAACTTTGCAATCAAAACTGCCTCTCCCAGAACATGTCCTTGGATTGCTTCCAGCAGCTTATCTTTTGTCACCTGCAATTCCATTTCCAAAATCCCAGTAAAATCCGAAGAAACTTTTGAGAATTAAATGAATAATAAACTGACAGAGCCATACCTTGTTTCCGAGATGAAGTTCGTCGTCCAATGCATAGAGCTTAAATTCCAAACGATGCGGATGAGTAGGCAACTTAGGAACATGCCACCCGGGAGTCTTCAAATCATTATTACCTTCTTTGATCCCGGCATATTCACTGCCCATCTGTTCAACTTTCCCCGACAATCCCTCAGGCAACCGATGCAAGGTGGGCGGTATGTTTTCAACCACCCAAGCTGTCCACGGCAAGATAGGGCCATCTGGGTCCGGAGCATCAATGTCCTGCACCACCAACGCCAAGCTCTTAGTTCCTTCCGGCAAATTGTACCACTCCAACGGCGGCGACACATTCTTCAGCGCACCTTGTCCCTCGTCTGTATATTTCCTTTGCAGCCTCCCGTCATGGTGGGATATCGAGGGAGACACTAGTCTAAACTCACCATTTCCGTTGGCCATTCTCGAACCCTCTTGGATATGCCTTGGCTTTTGCTTTTCTTAACTAGTACTAGCAGTAGTACAACAAACAATGTCTGTGGCTACCGTAGACAATCGAGTTCATCGTTCCGAACATAAATAACGGCAGAAGAATTGACTGTGTAAGGTTGCGACAGGTGTTCTGAGAAGTTTCGTGTTGGCAAGAGATGGTGCTCGGTGCATGGTGAACGGCCACGTGGATTGAACGTGGAAAGTTACTGGAGCTTCTTCACAGAAGATGGCAGCAAGAACCGTTCTCGGTTGGATTGCGGAGCCGCCTGGACCATGGATGGAGGATCTCCGAAGAGACTCAGCCAATGACAAGTTAACGTTTGGTGTGAAAGCAATGCTCAAATTCAGTAATTAATGATTTGGGTTTGATAAATAATTAATGATTAGTGCTATATTGGTTTTAGATTTATGTAATGATTCATAAATTTTAAATAATTTTAAAATTAAAATTTCAAAAATATTTATAATTAAGTTTTTATCTATTTTGATAATTGGAGATAATTAGATTATAATAATGAGAAAGAGAAAGATTGTAGAAAGGGGCTAGAGTTAAAAAAAAGTAATAAATTTTTATAAAATTTTGTAAAACGATTTATATTGTGAAAAAAAATTTTAAATCTAAAACGATTTATATTGTGAAACGGAGTTAGTATTAGATATTGAAAGACTAGAGGTGTTTCAATTTTTTAATGTTAGTAAAGACACATTAACGTTAGGACTTGATTTTACTATTAAATAAGAATGGGAGTTGATGGTTATGATTTGATTTTTTTTTAGATAAGGATGAGAAGATGCATTAAAATGTTAATGACAGATTTGATTTTATTAGATGGGGTTTACTAGAATGGAAAATCTCTAATTTTTCAAGACTGGAGAGGAGCATCTTCCCTTGATATTGGAGGGGATAGCATTTATGTTCACATGTTGATTAAGAGCTTACTTTGCATTACATTTTAAGCCCATTACAAAATTGATATAGAAACATTAGAAACGCGAGATAAATTAAAAATATTTGGTCTAAACTAACATTCTAAGTGAATCTTGAGGACAAGAAATGTAATTATTTCATGAAAAATTATTAGATTAACTTTAAGTTCCAAATAAATTCATGATGTATGATATTTATACTTGTGGGTTGATAGCTGTGAACTTCAATAATTTTTCTCCCATATATTTTAGTATTGACTCAATCTCAAATAAAATTACATGATTAGTAAATCGGCTTTCTCTTGAGAGTGACTAGTAAATTTATTGATATTTTTTACTTCTTAATATAGGCGAATATCAAAATAAGTAATCTTTTCAAATGCAAAACTCAAAAGAGATTTGGAGTTTGATTTGCTTCTCTAGGTACCATTGTCGAATTTGCTCGACCCTATACCAATTTTTGATAGGGGGGGAGGGGAGGAAGAGATTTGGAGTGATTAGTGCAGTTTACTGCTATGTAAATAAGTTCTGCCAATTATCATAATGCTCAAGAAGTGACCAAATCAATTGACACTTAGAACCAGAACTAGAACTCAAGTACACCTTTCTCTGAAACCAGGATGGGATGATGACATGTTTGCAACAAATGGTCATCCCCTATAACATCTTCCTCTTCACCTGCAATCAAGTCTATGAAACTTTGAATACCGAGGAGCTTAATTGATGGGGTTTTGTTGGCTACGAAAGTTGGTGTTGGTCAGAGATGCTGTAGCATCACATGGACAAGTCCATCCTCCTTATTTTCCACGGTACATTTAACTCAATGTCCCATCGGGTCTCCATCCATCTAGCAGCTACTCCTGACTTCTCAGTCTCATTGTTTTCCTTGGATTTCTTCTGAGCTTTAGCTTTCTTTGTTGGATCCTTGAATTCATAAAAAGCTGTCTTTCAAACTTTGAGCATATCCCAATCCATCCATGTTCTGAAATTCTCTTTTCCCCCTCAAATTCATCATCCCTCTGCCGACGATAGTCATCCTTTGCCGACGATTGCTAGTGTGCTGGCAAGATTATAAAGAACTAATATTTTTTTAGAAAAAACTGAGTAATCAATTACCTAATTAAACTTGTCCTATCTCCGGTCACTTATAGAACAATGGAATGAGTGGACCTGTCTAGGTTTATATCTTCTTCTTTTTGACAGATTTTTGTTAAACAGTCCAATCAAGGGTTCTAACAATATGACTACTAGTCTATGTTGATGTGAAGGAGAGTGTTTCTTTATGTACTATATATCATTATCATTGTTATCATCAAAATCATGCACAGATACAGATATACATATTAATACATGGGCAAGGAAACTTTTGACTGATGTTTGTAGAGGAAGGAGACTCTTCCTGTCTTGGACAGTTAAAGCAGGTAATTTCAGTTGAACAAGTTACAATAATTACGTTTCTACCAACCCCCAACGCGAATTCCGGAGGCTTCATGTGCTCTTGCCTTCAAATTGGTACGTAAATGCCCACTTTTTTGCAGCCAGGAAACTTTAGCAAAAGGAAAAGGAATGTGAAAGGAGAGAAAAAAGAGTTGACAAGGATTGAGATTAGAATCACCATAATCTTTGATCGGATTCTCAGTATGTATAGCCTGATCTATGAGGCAAAGGATGATCTTTGATTTGAAGAGTTATGAGGACAAAAGGGTTATCAGGTTTATTACCAAAAATTTCATTTGTTTGTGGATATGTTTTACTAGATTAATGTTTGAAGTCTCGGAATCGGAGAAGAATATGTTACCTGTCAGAGACAGCTTCTAATCACATACTGTTATATTTTGAGCAGCTTTGCTCCAAAAAGAAGAGCAAAATTGATCGGTAACAAAAGGACTTTACTCTATCACGAGAAAGCTAAAATTCATAGTGATTTTCCATGGGGACAACGGTTTGAATCCAAGAAGAAAAGGGTACGCGAAAACTAGGAAGGCCCTCCCGTGGATTTGGTCCTCGGATTCACACACACTAGCAATTAAAAAAGATCTTCTTTGAATTTAGGGAGGGTCCGAAGGGAGGCCCCCTGCCCCTCACCTTAGACTACGTCGGGATATGGCCCTTCCCATCATTCCAAAGCACAACTTAACAAAGATTTTGCTTTTCCATCACTCTTGCAGTGTATGAGAAGAGAAATTTATAAAGTAAAATTATAGAACTCAATACTTATTAGATACTAAAACAATCAATTTTTTAAAAAATTTCCGTGATAAATATATATAAATTATTTATTTTATATTATCGATTAATGTAAAATTTAATATATAAAAATATTACGTGGGATTTTTTCTAATTTATAGTACATATAATTACTCGAAAAGCATATATATTTAATAAATAAAGCAAGGCAAGCAATTCAACGACCTTCTGAGTAGACTCTTGTGACTGAAACATGACTTAACTGAATCTCTTTTGCAAGCTTAGCCTCAAGCTATAGAGACCCGTATCCTTTAGCAAAGATTGGATGTCTCCTATGAAATATCTCCCAACTGCTATCATTTATTTCATACTTCATGTCATACCTGCCTAACGAAATCCATTCAGATTAAATCATTTAATGATACCAATTTTAACTATTCACATTTGGAGTGAAAACATTATGATAACTCCGAACCCCACCAAACCATAACGTCCCCCTCCCACTATATATATATTAGAAGAATGAGTAATTGGTTCATTCAAGAATCAACATCGCGCCAAAAGATATATAGCTATTTCAAGAAATGGATTGTACGTCTCATGCAGTGGCAAGAAATTCCAAAGATCACAAGAAGGTAGGGGGAAGGAAATATGGAAAAGCTATGAAGCTCTCCACGGAAGCACAAAGCATAGCAGCAAGGGAAAGGAGGCACAGAATCAGTGAACGTTTCAAGATTTTGCAGAGCCTGGTCCCTGGTGGGAGCAAGATGGATACAGTATCCATGTTAGAGGAAGCCATACACTATGTGAAGTTTCTCAAGACTCAGATATGGCTTCACCAGAGTATGATCAACTCTGCTGATGCTGACCCCAATTTGTTGCTTCTGCCAAATTATCTGCCTCCAAAGCAAAGCACGGCTGATTTGTATCCACAAGCACCTAACATGGTTACAGAAGCAATTGCGTTTCCTCAGCTGGGGTTTCCATGTTCTGCTACTTCCTCGAGCTATGAAGAAATAATGGCTATGCCCTTTGATGCAAAGATGCTTTATTAGCCAGCATTCCTGTCTCACCCCTCCCTGATTATAACTTTGAGATCTTAGTAGTATTGGCAAACCAAGATTATCAACATAATCAGATATATATCTGGATCAGATCAGGGTGTAGAATGCAGTACTATGTACTTTAAGTAAAAATGTATATGATTAGCGTCTCTAATGGATGAATGGAATTTTCAGTTGCCGACGATTATAAATGGACATTTTTTTATTTGTGCGTTAGTCCTTTCATTTTTTAATTAGTGCATAGGAGTCGAATGTACTATTTAATTGCAAGACACATCAGTGACAGTAATCCATGATCAAAAAGATAAGAAATCTTGGTTAGAGCAATAGGTGTTATGAGCTGAAGGTCGTGAGTTCGAGCTTCCCCATTACTTAATCATTTTCATTCTTAAATCCTACTTGTCCTTATCTTCGAAGGAACAGCACTAAGCGATTTTTATTTTTAAATATTTGATGTTTTTAATTTTTAATTTTTTAACCTATGAAAATCAAGTACTCAACCAATTTCAAGAGAACAACTTCAAATAATTCTCGTTTTTAAATATTTTATGTATTTAATGTTTTAATTTTTTAACCTGTAAAAATTAAGTACTTGACCAGTAAAATGTTGCCTTGGCATCACCATTAAGCAGATAAGACTTCGAGACAAAACGATTAATTGTGCAAAGGAAAATTTTGTGTGTGATTTGTAAATAAATTAGCCTTCAACTAATCCAAGGCAAGCATAGCCTTTCCATATTTGAACAAAATACCCGTACTATCCACTCATATTCTTTTATTTTTGAAATAAAATTATAAAAAAATAATCTTATTCAATAATATTTACACGTCATAAGTTCAATCTATTATCATATCAAAAGTAATGGAGTATCTTTTTACTTCTCATTTAAAAAGTACCATATATTTATTCTTTTATCATATATATTATACTAAAAATTGAATGAATGCATTTTCGAAATAAATAAAATCTTTGTTAATTTGTTTGTTATTATTATTATTTTGGGAGAATCATGTATTGTTACAAAGAAGAGATGCTGACTACAAAGGACAATATCAATAGGAATGTGGGGTTCTCATCAATATTTGGACCATGATGATGGTTTTAGCATGTTTTCCCTTTTCCAATTGGTTGCATTTCTGAGAAGTTTCTTTGAATTTCAATCCTAATAAAATCTAATCCAAAACCATTGAATTTCTCTTTTTGCTCATTTCTTGATAACTTCTAAACTCTGGCTTCGGTGATATATTAGCTCTGCAGAGAGCTTTCCTTCACCGACCAAAGTTGGTTACTTGCCTTGTATAATCTGCATCCTCATCCAAAAGAAGCCAAAGTAGCATCCACCTGCGATCAACTCAGCTTGAGAGGACCATACAGAACCACTGTATACAGCATGATTTTCACCTCTTCAGGCCAATTCAAGAACGGCTAGAATTGAATCATTAAGCACCAATAATCAGCTTTACAAAGTCAAAAGCATCTGGTTTTTGTCTGAACCTCATTACTCATAAAGATCATTTGGTCGGTTCGCAAACTCTCCTCTGCCTCTGAAATGGTTTCCCAGGCCTTCCCACCCGTTTATACGAGTGATCTGAGCGACCAAGTCGATGAAAAAATCCATTTCTTGCTCCCCTTTTGTTCTTCTTGCTGTTCTTTTCCATTTTCTTGTTTCTGTCCGTTGTCTATCTATGCAACCGCCGCAACCAAATAGTCCCCGGTTTGCTCGCTGGCATCCATGCTGGAATTCTTCCCTGGAATAGTAGACCAGCAACGATGGGGCGCCTAGACGCGGCCACGATTGATGGTTTCCCCACTTTCTCCTATGGATCGAGCGTGAGTAGTAATAATAAGACTAATCAAGATGGTGAATGCTGTATTTGTCTGAGCATTTTTGAGGAGGGAGATCAGCTGAAGGCATTGCCTCTGTGTCACCATGGCTTTCACTCCGAATGCGTGGATAAATGGCTCAAAACTCGTTCTACTTGTCCTCTGTGCAGAGCGCCTGTCCTTCAAGACTCGAGTAGAGTTTCCATGGCCGCTGAAGTTTGAAGAAAAGAGCGGTTTCTAAACATCGTCTGCAAATTTGTCTGACAGTGGTTTCTAAACATAGTCTGCTACAAACTTTTCGTAGATTACACATTTTCTTGCAAGAATAGAATTACAGTTGAACTGAACTAATTCATCAAATTCTTGTACATTATTAACTGATAAAATTATTAGTTGATCTATTTACAGTTATTTAATGTCTGCTTATATTATTCTAATTTAGGTAACCCCAAATTGGATTGTTGAGTTTTCTGTTCCTTTTATGCATGAACAATGGATTTGGCCATAATTTTTGTGGGGTAAGATCATTTCCAGTATATAATTGTATTAAAAAACTCACCATATCAACAGTAATTGTACTATTTAATGGTTAGATTGAAAAAAAAAACTTTTACTTATAATGATTAAAAGTAAAAATTTTATATAGAGAAAAAAACAAAATAATGTGAGTGAATTACAATTCTTTAAATTATCAATAAACGAAGTATTTTGTTTTTAATACAAATACGAAAGATATCCAATTTTATTTGCACCAAAGATGAGTCGTTCTTATTTGTATGTCTACTGAATTTAGATAATATAAGACCTTTAGTACTAGTTGAGTATGCTGATCAAATTTTTAGTGAGATAAATATATGTAATATTGTGATAATTGTGCATAAAATCATAATCAATATAAATAAATTGTTATGTAATTTTAATTGAACCATTCTGGATCTATAAAGAATAAAGAAAGAGAAAGTCAAAAATTCAATAAATTATGTGACTTGTATTATAATTATCAAACCTACTTCCTTGATCACGAATTGAATGTCATATATAATTAGGTACTCGTTTTTTGGCACAAATTGTTGTGAGGCCCATGTAGGATAATTGTTCTATATTCACGTTTGTTTTCTAAAACTTAAAAGATTTTTTTTAGTACTTTTTAATGATTATTATTAGTTTAAATTACGCATTAAATATTAAACTTTTACGTTATTATCATAATAAGGTTGGTTTTGATTTCTGTCCAAAAAATAAAAATTTTAATATGAATTCGGTCAATGTGCACCACATGCATTAAAGCATTATATTTTATGTAATAAAAATTGTA
The DNA here is from genome assembly GCA_026120185.1 of Voacanga thouarsii. Taxonomy (NCBI): domain Eukaryota; kingdom Viridiplantae; phylum Streptophyta; class Magnoliopsida; order Gentianales; family Apocynaceae; genus Voacanga; species Voacanga thouarsii. The sequence goes on along the minus strand of JANUWF010001289.1, from coordinate 398,580 downwards.
TAATATAACCGCTCCTAATCGAAATTTCTCAAAAAAAAATTTAAAAAAAATAGCCTAAGCAGATCTCAAAAGTTTGTAGAAAGATGAACTGGAAATGCCGTTGTTTTCAGGCAAGGCCAAGATGTAACCTCACGCAGAATCGCATCAGTTTCTACTTGCTTGCTGGTTAGCTCCTTATGCTTATACTTGGCTTTGAAGGTAAATTCTGCTGTGTTTTCTTAATTTTTATGCCATCTAGTCTACATTAATAACTTTCGCACGGGGGACGAAACAGAATTAACTTGTTCCATCAGGTTTCTATAAACTGTTTGATGAAATTCCTCAACCAAAGTTAAACGTTGGGGAAAATGAAATACAGCCCCCGGCATCGTTCAGACCCTTGTCATCATATGCTACCACATTTTCAAGTTAAAAACGAAAACAAAAGATCTCATCCAATGAAAGGGTCATTTGTTTCCGGATCACAATCCGGTGAATGTTCAAATTCTTCTCAAGCTAAAGGAATTATAACAGAAATACTCGAAAAGATCTGATTTTTAATCTCTTTTTGAGGATTGATGATTCCTATCTGATTATGTACAGCAAAAATTGATGATTAAGGTCAAATATTGTGATACAAAGCTATCAGAGAAGAAGATGATGTTGGAGAAGGAAAAAAAAGGGGCGAAGTAGAACAATTACATTTGGGATTATGTAAGGCCTTCTTTCTATGAACATCAAGTTTGGTGCAGAAGACACAATACTTGCCACGAAACACTTCATCCTTCGCTTCATATTCGTCTTCATCAGAATCCTCTGAGAAATCATCTTCAACCTTAGCCTCATCATGCCTGGTGTAACAGAACCTACGTGTTGGAAAAATCATAAGGAAAAACTTTTCCAAATACTCATCATATCTTTCCCTACTTTCCTTGCAGACCATTAGAGGTGCAAGAATGATTGCTGCTCCTACACCAAAACCCAGACCAGTGAATATGAACTGCCAATCAAACCCAAAATGCAGTCCTGACTTTTTGCTATTTGATGGGCTGTATGAGTTTGGCACTGGTTTATTGCAAGTTTTATTCAACTGGAATCCACACAGCCCCATGTTTCCTTCAAAGGAAGTTTCTGAAAATGTCTGCAACTGGCGACCTTCTGGGATGCTTCCAAAAAGCTTGTTATAAGATAGGTTCAAGAATGAAAGGAATGTCAGGATGCCAAGCTCACCTGGTATCGTGCCAGTTAACTGGTTGTGGGAGAGGTCCAGGGATCCTAGCTGTGTCAAATTCCCAATTGTTCTGGGGATTGTACCAGTAAGGGCATTATAAGATAAATTAAGTACATAGAGTGCTTTTAGGCTTCCCACTGTCTCTGGTATGCTCCCTTCAAAATTGTTGTATGAGAAATCGATGGATGTGAAAACTGTCAGAATTTTCTGAAGCTCCAGCTCCAGTCCTTTAATGGTTACTGTAACTCTGTCCTGATAATAGAAGTGACTTAGGGTCAGGAAGTCAAGGCGGAGGTGGTTTGGTTCTGACTGTCCATTTTCATCCCCTTTCATCATTCCTTTCCAAGTTGAGAAGCATCTCGCGGATAAATTGCCAGAGAATTTATTGAAAGCTATATCAATAATCTGAAGATTTGGCCAGCTCTGATTCTCCCCGCGACAATAAATGTCTCCGCGGAACTTGTTGGACCGCAAAACAAGTACACGCAAGCTGGATGAGCGGTTCAACATACATGGGAAGATATCTTCAATTCTGTTGGTTCCAACATTCACAACTTCCAAGAGCGTACAATTGACCAGTGATCCTGGAAGCTTTCCTTCTATCACATTCCTACTAAGGTCTAGTGTTTTGAGAACACAGTTGACTTGCATCTTATCAGGAATGGTGCCACTGAGCTTGTTTCTCCCTAAATTCAGTACCCCAAGAGCCTCCATATTTTGAAATAGACATTCTGGTATGCTGCCATTCAACAAATTGTTGGACAAGTCAAGAACCTGGAGGTAATTTGCTTTGCATATTGATTCAGGGATGGCTCCAGTGAGGTTGTTGTTTGCAAGTGAGAAGAAATAAGCAAGTGAAATAGATTCGCCAATGTTATCTGGAATGGAGTTTTTGAAATGGTTGCTCGAGTAGTCCACATAGGTAACAGCCGATGGAGGGATTGGAAACTGACCTTGGAGCTGGTTGGAATGCAAGTCCAGCGTAGCTAGTGTAAGAGGAATAGTGTAGGGCCTTTGCAGATCCACTAGGTGATTGCAAGAAAGATTCAGAAGAACTAGAGTTTCATTACCAACTTCCCAGATCCATTTAGGTATTTCTCCATTAATTTTGTTATCTGCAAGGTCTAACTGATACATTCTAGACTGATTTCTCAAATCTGGGAACCCTTGCAGATTACAAGAAGCCAATTTTAGTACGCTAAGCTGAGGGAACGTGGTAAAGGTTGCATTGCTGCTTCTCACATCTATCGAAAGGTTGTTGTAGGAGAGCTCAAGTCTTGTCAGATTGGGAAGCCCTTTAACCATGTCCAGTTGAATGGTGCCGTTGAAGTAGTTGGAGGAGAGTGAAAGTACATTCAGCCTTCCAAGTCCAAAGAAGGACTTCGGAACAAAGCCTTTTATTTGGTTACCGCTCAAATCAAGTGTATCCAACAAAGAGGCTGATGAATTGGGGAATTCATCGACTTGACCATCAAATTGATTGTTGGAAAGGAAGAGTTTCTCCAATGCGGGAAGAGCAAATAGAGATGGTGGAATGCTTCCATTAAGCAAATTATTTGCCAAGTTAATATTTGAAAGTTTTCCAAAGCCTTGAAAATGAGAGGAAGTAATTGGGCCACTTAGATCATTGCGAGATAGATCTAGGTACTCAAGTTTTCTGGACATGTTAAATAACGGGATTTGACCATTGAATTTGTTTATGGAGAAGTCCAGAAAAACCAGTTCCTCGAGACTTCCCATTGTGGATGGAATTGTTCCGCTGAAATTGCAATTTGATAGATCAATAACGGACAAAGATAGAAGGTTACCGACGGACTCTGGTAATGAACCCGAAAAATTGGTATAACTGAGCTGTATTTTCCTGAAAGATCCACTCTGAGGAAACCGTGGCAAACTGCCTGTGATAGGGTTGTGTGACAAATCTAAAGACTGAAGTGATGGCACCTGGAAGATCTTCCATGGAAATTGCCCCTGCAAATAGCAATTGCCGAGACCCAAGTCAGTCAAATTTGAGAAATCTGCTAAGAAGTCCGGAACCGTTGTCGAGAGATTGTTGCTGTTCAGTCGAATGACTGAAAGTGAATGAAGCTTTGAAAGAGAAGAATCAATAGGACCTGAAAGCCAACAGTTGCTCAGGCTCAACACCCTCAACTTAGACAAAGACGACAAAGCATTGCACCACTCACTCCCTTGGGCTGAAATGTTTACACCATCGAGATAGAGTTCCCTAAGCTCCGTAAGGTTCTGAACAAGTGTTCTCAAACTGGGGCTCTCCGCTTTTAGCAACTGACTTGCAGGGAAACGGAATGAGAGATCAAGTGTAACCAACCTTGTCATTCTCCCAAAGACAATTGGAATCTGCCCTTTGAAACCAGCGGTTGACAAATTCAGGTATGTCAGATTCGTAAGGTTACCGAATCCACTAGGAATCTGAGTAGTAAAGTTGAAATTGTTGAAAGCCAAATTCAGACTCTGAAGATACCGAAGACTGAATAGTCTGCTTGAGTTCTCAATTCCACCATTAATTGCTTCATTGTCGAGGTACAGCCCGATCACATGGCCGGAACTGTCACACTCTATCCCATTCCAGTTGCAACAATTCTGATTCTTATTCCAACTTTGCAACTTGGCCGAACTGGTAGCATTCAGTTCTCCCCTCAATTGCAGCAACAACGATCTTTGATCATCAAGACATTGAGCAGCTTGACCAGACACCAAAATCAGATTTCGGTCCCATAAAATCTGGAACAAGGGTATCAAGAAGAACCATGAAAAGAGTAGAATTCTCATTGGAGCCACTTTCTACTGACACCCATAATCTTGAAAAGCAAACACGTTATGAGCATATAACCCATCAGAGCTGCACATTCCACACTCCCAGATTTACCATCTCCTCGGGGCACGACGGTGATTGAGTGCTGTAAAATGGAAAATGGACACACAGAAATTTGCAAAAAAGGATAAGAAAGAAGCACAGAAGGCCGCTGCCCAGATGGAATGGTCAGACAACCAATGAGAGAAACGTCAAAACGGGAATGCGCGTCTTGAAAGAGAGGCATCGATTTGTACTGCATGCAAGAGAAGTATTCTACGCGTTTTGGTGTCGGCCCCCATTGTTTAATTTAATCTTTCTCGATGACTGTTGGGGCCTAAGGTATAGTAGGTTGCGACTCCTACTAACCATGGAAAAGAATCAAAACAACACTTTGCCATTGGTTTTGGGCTGATACTAATTGAAGGGGAAGTGATTGGTTGGTCTAAGACTGTAAGCGGGGTTTGGACCCTTTCCGTTGAATTGAATAATCTTTCACTCTTCTCTGCTATGCAGTTCGTTGCCCAGTAACGTTTTCTGCTTCGGTTCTTCTCCGTGTCCCGTCGTATACTATAGCACACATGTTGCCATGATGTTTCAATAAGACTTAGAAGAAGGATTAGATTACCATCAAATGTGATTATGTGTTTAAATTCATCAAACAGTTCAACTTTCAACTTGTATACAAAAAAGATACTTCATCCGTCTCATAATATAATATAAGTCGTTTAATTTAATTTTAGACATATTAAGATTCTTAAAAATAAAATGATTTTAAATTTTTTCTTCTTAAAATACCCCTATTTAAATGTTTTGGAAATAAGAGAAGAAAGAGAAAGTGAGGAAAAGTGAATAATAAATCAAGATAAAAATATAAAAATAACTTTAAAACTTTCTTAAAATTTTTCCAATGACTTATAATTTAAGATAGTAAAAATAATCTCTAATGACTTATATTATAGAATGGAGGGAGTACCTAATATTAAATGAAAGATTAATAATAATAAGAACACGTAATATTATGTTAGGTATATTATCTAATATTTATGTAGACCATTACTTTTGCGACTTTAATCTTTAAAATTTTTAAAGAAAATATTATATTGTTTATTGTATGAGTGTATTCAAATAAATATAGTTTTTATAATTAAAATAATATTTTTTAATTCAAATTTAAGTGTTTTGTTTTAATTGAATTTAAAAAGAAATATAAACATTCAAATTAGAAATCATTTGTCGCCACCAGAAACAACTAGACAAAAGCATGGTAGGAATTTGTCCATTTCAGGCCCTTTTAGGCAATAAATATTAAAGCATATTCAAATGAAAATTGCAGATTAAAACTGAATTTTTAAAGAATTTATGGCATGGTTTCCTTGGATAGAGTGGTTTACCAGAACCCCTCCAAAGTCCAAAGTCAAATACCCCATTATAAAAGTAACGCCTTGTGATTAGTCCCTTTTATTGTGGACGCAAAGTCTTAAAAAAACACACACACTCATTGAGATGAGGTCTGCCCCTTGTTGCCTTGACTCTGATAGAAAATGTATTCCCTCCAACCTAAAAAATATATCAATTTAACAAATGACATATAAATTAAGAAATTATTAATATTTATATAATTATAATAGAAAATAAATATTATATATCTAAATAAAAATAAATATTCATTAATTAAATTAAGAATATACATATATTTAATGAGTCAAACATTTATTAAGTAGTTGAAGAAATGATAAATTAGAAATATACATAATAAATGCACTCCTGATTTGTAAAATTGACAAATACTCCCTCCGTCCCTATTTATCTATCACATCTAATTACTTCATACAATTTAAGAAAAATTAGTTAGTATATTAAATTCATACAACTTTAATTATACATGCCAAAAGTACTCTTGAAAATAATATTCTCCATAACTATTTTTGTCACGCCCCGTGTCCGCGGACCCGGGAGCGCGACTATGGGCCTGGTAGCACCCACGGTCAACTACTTGGCCGCCGTCCTCGCTGGGCCAAAATGGATATCCCAAGTTGACAATGGATATTTAGGCACATCCTTATATACCATATATAATTCTCATCCTAATCCCATGTGGGATTGGAGCATCACATTCACCCCTCCTTTAGGTCCAAGCGTCCTCGTTGAGCCCATACCTTACGGGCCAAATTCAAGACCAACCAGATGGCGTGGCTTAATTCTCACACCGGGGGCTGATTACCTTCTTTGATACCAAATGTCACGCCCCGTGTCCGCGGACCCGGGAGCGCGACTATGGGCCTGACGGCACCCACGGTCAACTATTTGGCCGCTGTCCTCGCTGGGCCAAAATGGATATTCCAAGTTGACAATGGGTACTTAGGCCCATCCTTATATACCATACATACTTCTCATCCTAATCCCATGTGGGATTGGAGCATCACATTACTAAATGTCACACCACAGGCCCAGAAGATGACATGGCAGTATCCCGAAATGGGATACCGAACCCGGAACCAGAACAGACATTACCAAAAAAATAGACTCAACTGTCATAACTAAAATTGCCAAAACTCATAATTATTATGTTACAATGCAAAATGATTTAACTAATCTCTTGGAATAACTTCAAACGTACTAAAACTCCAATGTCATAAAGTAGACCATAAATGAGAACGTTACATGAACTCGTCAAATTAGTCACTCTAGGTCCTCATCGAACCACCCGTCTAACTCTTCCTCGTTCAACTGAGAACCTGAAATGATAAGTAATGTGTGAGCTCACTAGCTCACTAAGAATCATGACTTAACCGGGATTGAGCAAGTTACATAAATATAGTTTCGCAAATCATTGAACTTTAAAACAGTGGTAGCAGTGGACTTAGTTAGGGTAACATATGGTTGCGGTTCAGACTCAAATATTTCTCACTTATAGCACACACTAAGGAATATTACAACAAATAAGGATAACTTTGATCAAATTGAAGAGATTCAGAATTAGAAAGTCAACCGGCGCCCGTTAGGAAGAGTAAACAGCGCCCGTTGTTACTAAAACGAAAGGGGTCTGATTCTGAGATGAACCGGTGCCTGTTTAGCTATGTCAACCGGCGCCTGTTGAACTGAATAACAGGCGCCTATTCAAACTAAATCTGCCAAAAAAAATAGAGCACAATGCACGAAAAGCAGAGACCAAAGAAATGACATAAAACCAGAACGAATCAAAGGCCAAAATGCACAAAGAAACAGAATAAGGCTCAACATCCACAACCACTCCAATAATGAACAACACAACCATTACCCTACCATTTTTCCATAACAGTTTACTACACCATTTCCAACTTTTCAAATCAATTGAACAGACCCATAATTCATGACACGTGTTTGGGGAGAAGCTTTGGCTAACTGATATCAATCTCCTAACTATTTTATCCCGTTAGGAGGAGGGCCAGTACACAGAATTGGGCAAGGTATTGTATCCCCCAAGCCTAGGGCCAGTACACAGAACATAAGGGATCATCCCTACCAAGACCAAACCCCAAACAGATGATAGAATAGAACGAGATTTTAGCAACCAAAATTCGATGCAGTAACAAGAACAAGTAAAGTACATATCATATAGTCTTACTTGATCATAAACAACTCATACATCACAACAAATTATTCCCATGCTCAATCCAATTGAATACTAACATAATTTTCAGATTGAAAAATAGAAGATCATAAAGTCAAACCATCAGTTGAAAATCAAAACACAGTTAAGTCAGAATCCTTATCCGGAATCTTACTCACAGATCACCCTTATCACCACCAACCTCTTCCACACCTACAATCCCAATCAATCCCCATCAGAACATCATTCACCCCATTTCCCCCAAATCGTAACGATAAAATAAGAACCCTAGACATCAATTAAACCTCAATAAAAGCTTAAGGGGAACGTGGATTACCTAAATTCGAAGCCTCGAGCTCCTCCCCTTCCTTTGCCTCCTCCTCTTGGCCTTTCTCCCCTCTCTAAACTGTCTCTAATAGATGAACAACGATGAATATCAGAACCACGTTCCGCAGAACGTTTAATCAGTCAAAGAGTTACAAAATTGCTATCAAGTCCTCCTAATTTTCCCCCCATTAATTAAGTCCCTAACTATAAGGGTCGAGCCCATTGCTAATTAGCACAAGAAAAACGAAAGGCCCAGTAGAGCCTCCGGACCATGGGCTCACATTTTTCTTGCTTTATTTGATTAACTCTCTCTCTAAAGTTATTACATTTTCATTTTTCAAAATTATTTAATATAAGGATATAGTAGTAAAATTAACATTAATAACACCTAAATTTTTTCAATGCGACAAATAAAAAGGGATATCAAAACTTTTTGATTGTGACAGATAAATAGGGACGGAAGGAGTATTTTGGTATAACAAAAATAAAAATTTTTGACATTTTTTTTAAGATAGAGGGAGTATTGATTATACATCTTAATTACATTGTTTTTGGTAGATACCACCATGGAAGCTTCTCCATTGCTAAAAAGAAAATAATAAAAGATATTGAAAGAGATGAAAATGATAATGGTATTGTACTGATCTTTAATGGGTTGGAGAAACTTCCATCATTCATATTATAAAAGATGTTAGCAAAGGTGATATATGGATAAGTTTTCATATTCTTCGGTTACATTAAAATGTCAAAAAAGGGTAGTTTGCTATAACAATATGTAAACAAGTAGCAATTCATATTTGGTGACTCTTTATTATATTAAACAAATAAAAATATAAAGAATAATGTTCTCTGATTGATTGGACACATTTTCTATAGCATGACATTTTAGACTACCATGATTTCCTTGACCGAGTTCATACATCCACACTTTGGTGAGATTGCAACCTTAATAATTTAATTAAGTTATTTGTTTTTATGTTTCCACTTTGTTTGATTATTGATTAGTTAGCAATTATTCCACCATATTTTGTTTTGTTTGCAAGATATTTTGATTATAGAAATTTTAATTTATCTTTTTTTTAAGGGTAAAAAAATTTGAAAAATCATAGATTTTGGAAAGAATAAGGAAAGCAAAAACCTATATTTGGCCTAAGCTATATTTCCATTTCAAGAAGAATTTTTTTAGAAATTTATTATTCTAAAATCAGCCAAAGTTTATAATTATTAGAGATGTAAAATTAATGTTGCTTTAAGTTTGCAAACCTAAATTAAACATACTCATTGTGTAATTCCAACCACCCCTCCCAAATTACTAGTACTAAAGTCAATAACACAACATCAAACATATGATTCAGGTATTTAAAAGGTTTAGAGTATAAATATAAATAATAAAATAGGAATTTCTTATCAAACAAAATATCATGTATGTGATACGTATTCTTTCTTCAATCAATCTATAAAAATAAATATATATAGAGAGAGATTATTATTATTATATCACTAAGATTCTCAATTTATGTTTGATTAAAAACTTGACAATAAAGATTTGGTATCTTTCAAATCACATAATGAATATTAATTTAAGTAGTAGTAATAGTATAATGAAGAGAAAAGAAACCACAAAGAGATGGCATTGCACCGAAAACTTAAAATAGATGCTTCAAGAACCATTAATAATGAAGTTGGTTAAGGACTTGAAAAGAATGTATAAATTATAGTTTGTTTCCTTTGTGGGGTTAGAGAGAGGAATGAACCAATCAAGTTTGGCAATAACCATTCAAATTCAATGCAAATGGCAACTTTGTTCAACCAATACAAAGCTATTGTAATTTGTATTGACAAGGTAGCATCATATTTTTGACTTTATAGTCCAATCCTTGGACAATCTTTTGTCATGTGAAAACCAACCCCTTGTCACTTCTTCTCCACCTGCCCTTCCTTTGTTTTAGTTCTTTCTAAGTATTCATAACCCTCGAGAAAATATTTAAGTAAATTCAATCTCCTAATCGATTGTTTTGAAAATTTATATTATATGTATTATCTTTACTGTATTTTTAAAAGTAATATAACTTTTTAATATATATAATATATGAAGAAAAGATACGATACTTTCTTCAGAGACAAGATAGAAATAAAAAATTGAAGTTGAAAGCTCAAAATTATAAAAATATATAAAAGAGAATAATGTTTTAACTTGTTGAAAAGTTATTCCCAATGCGAAAGGAGGTAAGGCATTTGACTGGTAAAATTTGGGGCTGCTGCTGCCCTTTGGTTGTGCCTTTATCCCTTCTTTTCTTTACTTGCCTAAATTCTAAAAAAGGAAAAAAAGAGAATCGAAACCAACATTAATTTTTTTTTCCTTCCGAGAACAAACCATTTTTAGAAAGTTTATACACTAATGGTAGGTAGAATATTGTAAAGCTACGCTGAGGGATTGTGCTTCTCAACTAATTTTAAAGCAGTAGTATTTGACTTGGACTCTCCCGTTTGTGTAGAAATCAGTCGTCTTTGCGACTTCATTCTATTACGTTTACTTTCGCGAGACCTGTTGAGATTTTAACCTAATAAGACAAAATAATATTCTTTCCGTTTCAAAATATTTATTCATGAAATTTTTTATACACATGCAGAGTATTAAAAATAATATAATAATTTATATAAAATTTTTATTCTACCTATATTAAAAATAAGAAGGAATAAGAGTTTTGAAAAGTTGTACAGTTGATTTAGAATAAACGAGAGTAAAATGAGAAGAAACTAATCATTAGTTCTAAAAATATATACATGAATAAGTATTTTAAAACAAAACAAAAAAATTTCATGAACAAGTATTTTGAAACGAAGAGAGTAATTTAATTCGTTAAATTAATTATTTAGTCTCTCAAACAATAATATTGATCAATACTACCTCCGTTTCACAATGTAAGTCGTTTTAGACTTATGCACAAGAATTAAGGATTTATAAATTCTAAACAAAATTTAAATCTAAATCTTATGCACAAGATTTAAATCTAAACTTCTAAAAACATCCCTAATTAAATCTTTATCTACTTTGGTAATTTGAGAGAATTGTGTCATAATTAGTGGAAAGAAAGAGATTGTATGAAATGGTAGAATTAAAAAAAGTAATAAATTTTTATAAAACTTTGTAAAACGACATATATTGTGAAAAAACTTTTTAAGTTTAAAGCGACTTATATTATGAAACAAAATTAGTATCTTCTTCTTTTTGTTTCTTGTTTTTAAATGGGCTTCATGTACAACACAATGTGAAATGTAAGAAAATTTTTGTTTTTTTATCCAAACTTTTGATTAATTTTTAAATTATCATTCAAACTTCAATTTGATTTCAACTAATACCCAAACTTTCGAATGTTTCTACTTTGTCATGCTGTTTAGAATTTTCATTAAATGTTGACTAATTTTTGTTAAATTTTTGATGAGTTGGCTTATGATTAAATAAATAGAGATAACAAAGTAGAAAAATTAAAAGTTTAAAAATCCATTAAAACCAAATTGAAGTAGCTTAATTGAAAATTGAATGAAAATTTAAAAATTGGTCAAAACTTTGGATGGTTAAGTAAAATTTTCTCTAACATAAATTCCAATGTATCATTGAAAGATTATGCTACATAGAAATGTGCCTTGTTGAATAGAGATGGACAAAAATTCATTCCAATTAAGATAGCCAAAAAAAGAAATGAGTCATAGGCCACAAAAACTCCAATCATAGCACTCACATGAACATCTGTCCGTGATTAGGATTGCTTCTCCTCAAATGTTTGCTGTGGAAATGATGGATGCTGCTATTCCATAATTGCAAGATTGGTCCAAGGGGATGCCAAATAAACCTATTACCTAAAAAAGAACCTCTAGGAAGTGTCTCTATTTGCTCTTGCCTCTTGGTATCCTCCCTTAAGCCCAGATGAATACTTCAAATCTAAAAACAACCTGTTCTTGTAAAAAACCCCACTTCCTTCCGGTTGATTAAAGAATGTTAGGGATTGGAATTTCCACACTCAGCTTGTTGAATGAATGAGAGCAGAGACACCCCAAATTTTTTTTAAATTTAAAAATTTATCAAAAACAATGGAAATTTTTACTTTTTTAAAAAAAATTTATATTTCGCATCTCAAAAATTTTCAAAAATTATAATATTTTTCGTCTAGTATAACTTTCTCCCTCCCAACGCGAAGCTTTTGGTTCCGTCCCTGAATGAGTGGCCTAGTACTTCAAGGTGAATTAGATTTCCTACCGATGCTGGATTTGAGCCAGGATCGCATCGGTCCAGAGTTTGAGTAAATGAAGTGATCTGAGCTCCCCTCAGTGTTTCTGGTATTCGCACCTGGAAGTTGTAGTTTGACAGGTCAATGGAATTGAAAGTGGAAAAGATTTTCACCAGCTCCAATTGATTTCCTTCATCGACATAGTATGTAGTTCATGGTCAGTCACAGAGTCCTGATAACATATTCATACCAATCATTCATCGATATTGGAGATAATCAAGCTCTAAATTGGATCGATCGCAACTAACCATCATCACAGTTAAATCCAAGAGAAAAATGGGATGTAAAAACTCCCTTGAAATTGTTGGCTGCTACACCAGTGATTTCAAGATTTGGCCAGTTGTTGTTAGTCCGAGGGCAGCCGATGGGACAATTTTTCCATTTTACAAAGAATGTTGCTACAAGATTGACCACTTATAGATGGATTAATGGTCGTGATCTTTCGACAAAAAAAATTTAAAGAGCGATATAAATCTATTTATAAATTCTCACAAAACCCAAAAAATGAAAAATAATACTACAATCACATTTACATTCATGATTTTAAGGGTAATAAACTAATTTGTTACAGGCATGATGACAAATTTCTAGAGTTATCACCAATCTTCATTCAGAAAATGTATAGGCTTCTTAGGCCGATCAAAGATCCTTGAGATAATATTATCAAAAAAATTGTTGTAGCATTTCCTCCACCTCTTAGAAGTCCAAAGTGGGCAGAAAATGACACCTAAACCCACCAAAAATCCAATTGCAGCACTTGCATAGATATCTGCCTTGGAATACATTTGCTTCTCCTCAAATGTTGCCTGTGGAGGTGCTGCAGCTGTGCTATTCTTGCAAGTTATGTTCAGAGGGAACCCACATAAACCCTCGTTTCCTTCGAAGGAACTTTCTGGAAATGTCTGTATTTGCCTGCCTCTCGATCGGTATCCTTCCTCCAAGTTGATTGTAGGACAAGTTTAAGAATGCTAGAAATGTGAGGCTTGCAAGCTGCTATGGTATTTCCCCACTTAGCTTGTTGAATGAGAGGTCCAGTACTTCAAGGTGCTTTAGATTTCCTAGCGATGGTGGGATTTGGGCGGTAATGGCATTGTTTGAGAGATTGACAAGACGAAGTGATCTGAGGTCTCCCACATTTTCTGGTATTCGGCCCAGAAAATTATTGCGGGACAAATCAATGGAAATGAGAGAAGAAAGGATTTTCACCACCTTCAGGGGATTTCCTTTGCAGTTCATGGTGACTGAATCCTGATAGTAAACTCTAAAAGCCGCTGATCGATAATAGAGATGATCGAACTGTAAACTGGATTCATTGTAACTAACCATCATTGCAGTAAACTGTGACAAGAAATTGGGGGGTAAAACTCCCTGGAAATTATTGGATGATATGTCCATGATTTGAAGATTTACCCAGCTGCTATTGCCCTCTGGACAGTTGATGTCTCCACGGAAATCATTGGACTGTAAGACAAGGACTTGCATATTGGGCAAGCCTTTTGACCAGCACGGAAATGAATCACTGATCCTGTTATTCCCAAGATTTAAGACCTTCAGCGCCAAGCAATTGATCAAAGATTTAGGAACTATTCCTTCCAATATATTGTAGCCCAGATCCAATGTCTCTAAACTACAGTCCTCGGGAAATGTAGCGGGTACATTGCCCCTGAGTCTGTTCTGCCGTAAGTTTAGCACCTTGAGAATTCTCGACATATTCATTAAGCATGAAGGTATTGAGCTACTTAAGTCATTACCAGACAAGTCCAGTACTTCAAGGCGACTTGCATTGCATAAAGAAAGAGGGATGTCACCGACAACACCATTGTCTGCAATCTTGAAGAGAATCGCAGATGTAAGATGATTGTTTTCTTTCCCTCTCTTTCTCTTTCCCAAATATTTAAATAGGGGTATTTTAGGAAGAAAAAAATATAAAGTCGCCTCATTTTTAGGAATTTTAATATGTGTGAAATTAAATCAAACGACTTATATTATGGGACCGAGGAAGTAGTTAGTTGAAAATATAATTAAATTTTTCTATAATTAAAATTTTCAAGAATCCCAGTTGGATGCAACCTTCTCCCTCCTTCTTCTCCACATCTTCCACTCCGTGAATCAAATAAAATGTAAGGTTCACTTAAAGATAATCGCAGCTAAGAAGAATTATAAGCCTTCTTGATTTAGTTTTTGGTTTGTGAATAATTTTGACAACTTGAATTAAATAATAATAAATTATGATCTTAATTAGTTGACGATATAATTAAAATTTTCTACAATTAATGTTCATATGCAACTAGAATTAATAATTGTGGTTCATATGAGATTTAGTTTATTCGAAATTTGATATTTGCTACTATAATAAATTATTTGGGTTTTGCAACCTTCCCCATCTTCTTTTCCTCACCTTCCTCTTTGTAAATCAAACAACATGTAAGATTCATTTAAAGATAATCATGACTAAGAAGAAATATAAGCCTACTTGGATATAGTTTTTGAATTTTTTTTTTTTTAAAGAATGAGATGTATTTCAGTCTAATGCCTTTTTGCCTTTTGCATTTTCCCAATAGTTTTTTCCTTGTATGTTGAATAAGATAAATATTACTAGAAGAGTTGACATCAAGACGATTATTTATAAATGAATTTCTGGTCATGACGCTTCGGGAAAAAAAAGTTTTAGAGAGTAATACAAGTTTATTTATCACTTTTTGCAAATTCCAAAAAATGAAAAATCATAAACTCTCCCATCTTAGTTAGTAAAATGCAAATCATACTACAATCATATTTAAATTCATAACTTAAAGTGTAACAAACTCATCTCATTCTGACATGATAACAAATTTCAAGGGACATCACCAATCATCATTGAGAAAATGTATAGGTTTCTTCAGAATATGTATAGGTTTCTTCGGCTGATCCAAGATCCTAGAGATAATTTTATCAAAAAATTTGTTGTAGCATTTCCTCCACCTCTTAGAAACCCAAGGTGGGTAGAAAATGACACCTAAACCCACCAAAAATCCAATTTCAGCACTTACATAGATATCTGCCTTGGAATACGCTTTCTTATCCTCAAATATTGCTTGTGGGCTGTATGAGTTTGGCACTTGTTTATTGCAAGTTTTATTCAACTGGAATCCACACAGCCCCTGGTTTCCTTCAAAGGAAGCTTCTGAAAATGTCTGCAACTGGCGACCTTCTGGGATGCTTCCAAAAAGCTTGTTATAAGATAGGTTCAAGAATGAAAGGAATGTCAGGCTGCCAAGCTCACCTGGTATCGTGCCAGTTAACTGGTTGTGGGAGAGGTCCAGGGATCCTAGCTGTGTCAAATTCCTAATTGTTCTGGGGATTGTACCAGTAAGGGCATTATAAGATAAATTAAGTACATAGAGTGCTTTTAGGCTTCCCACTGTCTCTGGTATGCTCCCTTCAAATTTGTTGTATGAGAAATCGATGGATGTGAAAACTGTCAGAATTTTCTGAAGCTCCAGCTCCAGTCCTTTAATGGTTACTGTAACTCTGTCCTGATAATAGAAGTGACTTAGGGTCAGGAAGTCAAGGCGGAGGTGGTTTGGTTCTGACTGTCCATTTTCATCCCCTTTCATCATTCCTTTCCAAGTTGAGAAGCATCTCGCGGATAAATTGCCAGAGAATTTATTGAAAGCTATATCAATAATCTGAAGATTTGGCCAGCTCTGATTCTCCCCGCGACAATAAATGTCTCCGCGGAACTTGTTGGACCGCAAAACAAGTACACGCAAGCTGGATGAGCGGTTCAACATACATGGGAAGATATCTTCAATTCTGTTGGTTCCAACATTCACAACTTCCAAGAGTGTACAATTGACCAGTGATCCTGGAAGCTTTCCTTCTATCACATTCCTACTAAGGTCAAGTGTTTTGAGAACACAATTGACTTGAAACTTATCAGGAATGGTACCACTGAGCTTGTTTCTCCCTAAATTCAGTACCCCAAGATCCTCCATATTTTGAAATAGACATTCTGGTATGCTGCCATTCAACAAATTGTTGGACAAGTCAAGAACCTGGAGGTAATCTGCTTTGCATATTGATTCAGGGATGGCTCCAGTGAGGTTGTTGTTTGCAAGTGAGAAGAAATAAGCAAGTGAAATAGATTCGCCAATGTTATCTGGAATGGAGTTTTTGAAATGGTTGCTCGAGTAGTCCACATAGGTAACAGCCGATGGAGGGATTGGAAACTGACCTTGGAGCTGGTTGGAATGCAAGTCCAGCGTAGCTAGTCTAAGAGGAATAGTGTAGGGCCTTTGCAGATCCACTAGGTGATTGCAAGAAAGATTCAGAAGAACTAGAGTTTCATTACCAACTTCCCAGACCCATTTAGGTATTTCTCCATTAATTTTGTTATCTGCAAGGTCTAACTGAAACATTCTAGACTGATTTCTCAAATCTGGGAACTCTTGCAGATTACAAGAAGCCAATTGTAGTACGCTAAGCTGAGGGAACGTGGTAAAGGTTGCATTGCTGCTTCTCACATCTATCGAAAGGTTGTTGTAGGAGAGCTCAAGTCTTGTCAGATTGGGAAGCCCTTTAACCATGTCCAGTTGAATGGTGCCGTTGAAGTAGTTGGAGGAGAGTGAAAGTACATTCAGCCTTCCAAGTCCAAAGAAGGACTTCGGAACAAAGCCTTTTATTTGGTTACGGCTCAAATCAAGTGTATCCAACAAAGAGGCTGATGCATTGGGGAATTCATCGACTTGACCATCAAATTGATTGTTGGAAAGGAAGAGTTTCTCCAATGCAGGAAGAGCAAATAGAGATGGTGGAATGCTTCCATAAAGCAAATTATTTGCTAAGTTAATATTTGAAAGTTTTCCAAGGCCCTGAAAATGAGAGGAAGTAATTGGGCCACTTAGATCATTGCGAGATAGATCTAGGTACTCAAGTTTTCCGGACATGTTAAATAACGGGATTTGACCATTGAATTTGTTTATGGAGAAGTCCAGAAAAACCAGTTCCTCGAGACTTCCCATTGTGGATGGAATTGTTCCGCTGAAATTGCAATATGATAGATCAATAACGGACAAAGATAGAAGGTTACCGATGGACTCTGGTAATGAACCCGAAAAATTGGTATAACTGAGCTGTATTTTCCTGAAAGATCCATTCTGTGGAAACTCTGGCAAACTGCCTGTGATAGGGTTGATTGATAAATCTAAAGACTGAAGTGATGGCACCTGGAAGATCTTTGCTGGAAATTGCCCCTGCAAATAGCAAGAGCCGAGACTCAAGTCTGTCAAATTTGAGAAATTTGCTAAGAAGTCCGGAACCGTTGTCGAAAGATTGTTGCTGTTCAGTCGAATGACTGAAAGTGAATGAAGCTTTGAAAGAGAAGAATCAATAGGACCTGAAAGCCAACAGTTGCTCAGGCTCAACACCCTCAACTTAGACAAAGACGACAAAGCATTGCACCACTCACTCCCTTGGGCTGAAATGTTTACACCATCGAGATAGAGTTCCCTAAGCTCCGTAAGGTTCTGAACAAGTGTTCTCAAACTGGGGCTCTCCGCTTTTAGCAACTGACTTCCAGGGAAACGGAATGAGAGATCAAGTGTAACCAACCTTGTCATTCTCCCAAAGACAATTGGAATCTGCCCATTGAAACCAGCGGTCGACAAATTCAGGTATGTCAGATTCGTAAGGTTACCGAATCCACTAGGAATAATCTGAGTAAAGTCGAAATAGTTGAAAGCCAAATTCAGACTCCTAAGATACTGAAGCCTGAACAGACTGCTTGAGTTCTCAATTTCACCGACAATTGCTTCATTGTCAAGGTACAGCCCGATCACATGGCCGGAACTGTCACATTCTACCCCAGTCCAGTTACAACAATTCTGATTTTTGTTCCAGCTTAGCAGCTTGGCTGAACTTGTAGCATTCAGTTCTTTCTTGAATTGCAACAACAAGGATGTTTGATCATCAAGACATTCTGCAGCTTGACCAGACACCAATATCAGATTCCTGTCCAATAAAATCAGGAACAAGGGTATCAGGAAGAACCATGAAAAGAGTAGAATTCTCATTGGATGCACTTCTACTTCCGCCCATATACTTGAAAAGTAAACAGGTTATGAGCTTATAACCCAACAGCTATCAGAAAATTAATACTCCGACTCGTTTTATATTATTTGACATTTTAAATTTTATATTTTATTTCATAATATATAATTATTTAAATATTTTTATATTTTATTTTTAATATTATTTTTAAATTTAATCAAATATATTTAATAAAAAATTAAAAAAATTAGTATATAATTATTCATTCTTATATTTATTAAAAGTAAATTTAGAATATAACTAAAAAATATTTATTAATATCAATATTTTTAATTTGTATATAAATAATTAAAAAATTAAATAATATAAAACGGAAAAAATACAAGATATTCTTCGAAATAAATGCAAGAGAAGTATTCTACACGTTTGGGGTCAGCCCCCATTATCGACTCCGAAAAAGAATCAAAACTTGACTTTGCCGCTGGCTTTGGGCTGATACTGATAGAAGGGGAAGTCTGTTGACTTGGACTCTCACTTTTCTGATGGAAGTCAATCGTCTCACCTTCTTTCAAGATCATTTATTACATTCCATAAAGATTTTTTTTTTTCAAATTTAAGCTGACGAAAAAAGATAAGATAATATTTTTTCGTCTCGTTTTATCGGTCCATAATCGATTCATAAATTTTTTTTGTTAATTAATTAATATTTTTTATTTTACCATAAAAAAATTTTATTAAGAAATAATTAAAATTTAAAATTTTATGTATTGTAAATATACTTAATTTATTTCTATTTTTTTACTATAAATACACAATACTCATTATATTAAAAATGGGTATTTGTGAAAAACTAGTAATTAATATAGTCTTGATTTGTTAATTAGACAGATAAATTGATATAAAAATTTTAGTTAAAATGGACAGATAAGAAAAGACCGAAAGAATAATAACTTAATTAATTTAAAAATTATTTTAATTGATTCAAAAATTTTAAAAAATAAAAATTTTCAATTAATTAATTAATATTTTTTATTTTATCCTCAAAAAATTTCTTTTTTATTAAAGAGTAATCAAATTCTAAAACTTTTTGTGTTATAAACATACTTAATTTATTTATGGTTTTCACTACAAGTACACAATTCTCATTACATTAAAAAAGAGTATTTATAAAAAATTAATAATTAATATAGTCTTGATTTGTTAATGAGACAAACAAATTGAGACAAAATTCTTAATTAAAATAGACAGATAAAAATAGACGGAAGGAATAATAACTTAAATAATTAAAAAATATTTTGTAGTATCTCAAATAATAATATCGATCTATATTTTTTTGCTTGTTGTTTATTGTTTTTAAGAAAGGAAAAGAAAAAAAAATCGATAAACGGGCTTCGTGTACAAAGACAATATGGAATGTAAGAAAATTTTTATTATGTTATCCAAACTTTTGATAAATTTTTAAAAATTATCATTCAAATTTCAAATTGATTTCAACAAATATCCAAACTATCAAATGCTTCTACTTTGTCATGTTGTTTAGATTTTTTCTTTAAATGTTGGCTAGTTTTTGTTAATTTTAATTAATTTTCTTAAATTTTTGATAAATTGACTGCTTATCAAATAAATAGAGATGAAAAAGTAGAAAAATTAAAAGTTTATATATCTATGAAAACCAAATTGAAGTTTAAGAACATAATTGAAATTTGAATGAAAATTTAAAAATTGGTCAAACATAATTAAGTAAATTTTTTTCTAACATAGGTTCCAATGTACCATTGAAAGATTATGCTAAATTAAATAATAGTAGATTATGATCTTAATTAGTTGAAAATATAATTAAAATTTTTTACAATTAATGTTCATATGCTACTAGAATTAATAATCGGGAGTCTTGTGAGATTTATTCTATTCAAGATTTAATATTTTTATAATAAATTATTTGAGTTTGGGAGTCAAATTGAATGCAACCTTCTCCTTTCTTCTTCTCCTCACCTTCCTCTTTGTGAAACCTATATATATATAAAAGATTCATTTTAAGATAATAACTATGAAGAATTATAAGCCTACTTGGATTTAGTTTTTGGTTCGTAAATAAATTCGAATTTAAAATAGTTTTAGTTTTTGATTTGTTATTAATTTTGAATTTTTTAAAAATATGAATTTGTGTTTTTTTTGAGAAAGAGAATGTGATGTACCTCAGCCTTGTGCCTTACTGCCTTTTAATTTTATTAATAAGCATTTTTCAAATTGTTTTTCCCTTATGAGTTGAATAAGATAAATAATTGTGGGTTAGCCATTCGGAGACTTTGGAAGTCGGATATGGGCGCAAGTTGAACCGGTAATTTTATAATTTAAATAAAAAAAATGTGAAAATTTAATGTATAAAAAAATAATTATATATAAAAAAAATTAACAAAATATTTTAATATTTATATAATTTTGTGAAATATATATAATCGTGTAAATTTATTTAAATAGTTACGTAATTTCAACTGTACGGCTCTGAATCTCAAATAAATTTGAGACTGTATACGATAATTTTACGATATAGATAAAAAATATTAAAATCCTACGTATGAAAATATCTGCCAGCTAGCATTTGCGGTCCTGACATTGCCAGGATGAAGAACGCTCTGTTGCTATTAGATGCTTGGAAATGCTACTCTGGCTCTCTCTCCTTACCAAAGGATCAAACATGGACTCCCCTAAAGATAGTTGTTCTATCCCACGCAAGAAGACAGTCAAATATGAAAATCACTGTTCTACTTCTAGCCCTTTTTCTGGCCGAAACATAAACAGCAAATAGATTTTCCTAATCCTTCACAGTCGCCCTGAGGGACAAACTACCAAGCTTCTAAAGGGAAAGTTAGCTTGTTAAAGGGAAAGCAATGGAATTAGTTTTACTACCGATGATGGATTTGAATCAGGATCGCATCAGTCGAGAGTTTGAGAGAATAAAGTGATCTGAGCTCCCCTCAGTGTTTCTGGTATTCGCACCTGGAAGTTGTAGTTTGATGGGTTAATGGAATTGAAAGCGGAAAGGATTTTCACCAGCTCTAAGTTGTTAATGGTCAGAGTCCTGATAACATATTCATACCAATCCTTCATCGATATTGGAGATAATCAAGCTCTAAATTGGATCGATCGCAACTAACCATCATCACAGTTAAATCCAAGAGAAAAATGGGATGTAAAAACTCCCTTGAAATTGTTGGATGCTACACCAGTGATTTCAAGATTTGGCCAGTTGTTTTTGGTATCAGGGCCGCTGAAGGGACAATTTTTCCGTTTTACAACCACTCCCTTATCCTAAAAAGATGTCAATCTAACAAATAACATACAAATTAAGAAATTATTAAAATTTATACAGTTATAATAGAAAAATATTATTATATTCATAAATAAAAATAAATTTTTATTAATTAAATTGAAAATATACGCATTTAATGAGTCAAATATTTATTGGGTAGTTGAAAGAGAGGTAAATTAAGAATATACATAATAAATGTATTCTTAATTTGTAAAATTAACAAGTTATTTTAGCACAACAAAAATATAAATTTTTGACATCTTTTTAGGATAGAGAGAGTAGAAGAGTTGACATCAAGATGACTATTTATAGATGGATTAATGATCATGGCCCTTCGAAAAGATTTATTTATAACAACTTCTCACAAATCCCAAAAAATGAAAAATTTATTATGAATTATTGGAATTTCCATTAATTAGTGGAGGCTCCACTAATTATGGATTTATGTGAATTATTATAGAAGATTTTTATGAATGTCCACCATTTAGTGGAGACACCACTAATTGAAATTCGTGGAAGATGATGTATGCCATGATGTATTCCACTAATTAAAGCTCTATAAAAAGAGCTATTCTCTAAGCTTGTAATACACCATTATTTTGTGAAAGAAAGATTAGTGAAAAAAAGATTAGAGAAAATTGTGAGAGAAAAGAAATAGAGAAATTCTTGTGCAAAGAATAGTTAGAATTTTATTAGTGTATAGTGTGAATATTTTATTCTAACACTACCCTAATTTTATAACACGTTATCAGCACGAGTCTCTACCGGTACAAAAGCCAGAAGACTAAGCACGAGTTTCTGCCGTTACCAAAACCAGAAAACAGGTACGCATTTATTGATCTCTATGGCTAATCTCGCTAAACTCGAATTTGTAACCCTTGATATTTCTGGAAAAAATTATATGTCATGGGTTCTCGATGTAGAAATGCATCTAAATGCTGAAAGCCTTAGTGAAATTATTCAAGCAAATAATAGTGCATCTGCACAACACAAGGCTAAAACTTTGATTTTTATTCGTCGTCATCTCGATGAAAATTTGAAAATAGAATATCTTACCGAAAAAGATCCATATGTCCTGTGGGTAAATTTAAAAGAAAGATTTAACCACCTGAAGATGGTCGTACTACCCACTGCACGGTATGAATGGTTGCACCTGAGGTTGCAAGATTTTAAAACCGTGAATGAATATAGCTCCGCAATGTATAAAATTACATCTCAATTAAAATTATGCGGAGAAAAAGTGACTGATGAAGATATGTTGGAGAAGACATTCTCCACCTTTCATGCCTCAAATATTGTCCTGCAGCAACAATATCGAGAAAAGGGGTATACAAAATTTACAAATTTAATTACTACCCTCCTCATTGCAGAGAAGAATAATGAGTTATTATTGAGAAATCATGAAGCCAGACCAACTGGCTCAACAGCACTCCCAGAAGTGAATGCTGTTGGCTCTAGCAGAAGCCATCGTTATAGTCGTGGTCGTGGCCGTGGCTGTGGCCGTGTTCGTGGTTATAGTCGTAGATACGCTCGATATTTCCCTTATCACAATTATAATCAAATTGTGAGAAATACTGGCCAATTGAAGTGGAACAAAAAAGATCATAAGGGAAAAGAAAAAGAAATTGAAGAAAAGTATGATGATATATGTTATAGATGTGGCATGAAATGTCATTGGTCACAAAACTGTCGTAGGCTAAGCATTTAGTTGAATTGTATTAAGCTTCATTGAAAAATAAAAATGTGGAAGCAAATTTTTCTCAACATCCAATAAATAATGCTGAGGATGATGATATTGATCCTGAAGATCTTAATATTAATATTACTCATATAGATGTATCGGATTTTTTTGAACACCCAGACAGTAGGATAGACCATTTAATTGGTGATGGCAGTGTCCAGAAGAACTAAAGTCTCACCCTGATATTTTGTATTTTCATTTTCATTCTATTTTAATAATATTTACGTTTGCATATATATATATTTGTGTTCGGATGGTACGTTGTTAATGATGATGTATGCATTATTGATAGTGGAACTACACACACCATACTAAAAAATGAGAAATATTTTTCTGATCTCAAAATGGGAGAAATAAATATTTATACGATAAACGGTAGTGCAAATGTGATTGAGGGCTCCGGAAGAGCTAGTATATTGTTGCCTAAAGGAACAACAATTATTATTGATAAGGCACTATTTTCCTCAAAATCCGGAAGAAATTTATTGAGTTTTAAAGATATCACGAGAAATGGGTATCATGTTGAAACAAATGAGGAAAATGGGATTGAGCATCTTTTTATTACTCAAATGCATTTGGGTAAGAAATCGGTATTAGAAAAGCTGCCGTCTTTTTCTACTGGCCTATATTTTGTAAAAATACGTACAATTGAAATTCATCATCTAGTAAACCGGAAGTTTCTTGATCCTATTACTTTTAGCATTTGGCATGACCAGGTTGGGTCATTCGGGATCTACCATGATGAGAAGAATCATTGAGAATACACATGGTCATCCTTTAAAAAATAAAAGGATATTAACATCAGAAAAATTCGCATGTCTTGCATGTTCCCTAGGAAAATTAATTGTTAAACCATCACCGGTAAAAGTAGGAGCTGAAAGTCCTACATTTCTCGAAACGGATTCACGGAGATATTTGTGGACCTATTGATCCACCATGTGGACCGTTCAAATATTTTATGGTCTTAATTGATGCATCATCCAGATGGTCACATGTATGTTTATTATCTACTCGCAACCTGGCGTTTGCGAGATTACTTGCTCAAATAATTAAATTACGAGCACAATTTCCGGACCATCACATTAAAAATATCCGTTTGGATAATGTTTGGTGAATTTTCATCACATGCTTTTGATGCATATTGCATGTCAATTGGGATTAATGTTGAACATCCTGTAGCTCATGTTCACACACAAAATGGTCTTCTTTGAATCTTTGATTAAACGATTACAATTAATTGCTAGACCATTATTAATGAAAACAAATCTCCCAACATCTGCATGGGGACATGCTATTCTACATCTTTGCAACACTTGTACGTATAAGACCGGCTAGTTATCATAAATTCTCTCCTTTGCAATTGGCTTTTGGGTCGGAACCAAATATTGCTCATTTAAGAATTTTTGGGTGTCTTGTATATATTCCAATTGCACCAAACCAACGTACAAAGATGGGTCCTCAAAGAAGAAAGGGGATATACGTTGGATATGATTCTCCCTCTATTATCGGGTATGTTGAACCCACGACGGGAGATGTATTCACGACAAGATTTGCTTGATTGTCATTTTGATGAATCATTATTCCCTAAATTAGGGGAGAACCAAAACAGCATAAAAAGGATCTTGCTTGGACAACATCATTAAATTATCTTGATCCGCGCACAAGCGCATGTGAACTTGAAGTTCAAAAGATAATTCATTTGCAAAGCATTGCAAATCAAATGCCGAGACGCTTTTGTTGACTCCGAGAAGAGTTACAAAATCGCATATTCCGACTATAAATGCTCCTATTCGAATTGAAGTTCCAGCGAGAACAAAATATTATACCTATAGTTGCTTGAGTCAAAAACACGCCGAAGCGTGGCCGACCTCTTGGTTCTAAAGATAAAAATCCTCGAAAGAAAAGAGGATTAAATGATCCGAGAAGATCATATTGAAGAAAAGAATGATAAAGACCAAGAGAGAGCGATGACAAAGAACCAGAAGTTGATGAAAGTAACACTTGAAATTTCTATCAATTATACCACTTCAGGTAGAAGTTGGAATCGGATAGAAAGCTGTTATTGATAATATATTTGCATACAATATATCTCTTGATGTTACACGGGATAATGATGATCTTGAACCAATATCGGTTGATGAATGTCGGCATAGAAAAGATTGGCTGCAATGGAAAGATGCGATTCAATCGGAGTTAAATGCAACGACAAAACGTGAAGTCTTCGGACTGCGGTCCGAACACCGGAAGGTGTAAAACACTGTTGGCTACAAATGGATATTTGTGCGAAAGCGCAATGAAAAGAGTGAAATCGTTCGATATAAAGCGCGATTAGTAGCCCAAGGTTTTTCACAAAGACCAGGTATTGATTATGATGAAACTTATTCTCCTGTTGTTGATGCTATTACACTCCGATATCTTATCGGTTTGGCGGTACATGAAAAGATAGATATGCGCCTATTAGATGTTGTCACTTTGCTTACTTGTATGGAAATTTAGAAAATGATGTTTACATGAAAATCCCGAAGGATTTCATATGCACGAAGCATATAAACATTATCCTCGTGAAAATTACTCCATCAAGTTGCGAAATCATTATATGGCACTGAAGCAATACGGGCGCATGTGGTTCACACGTCTTAGTGAATATTTATTGAAAGCGGGATTTAAAAATGACCGGGTATGTCCATGTGTTTTTATTAAGAAATGCTGGTTCTAAATTTGTGATATTAGCTATATATGTTGATGATATTAATCTTATTGGAACTCTGAAGAGCTCCAAGAAACAATTGATTATTTAAAAAGAGAATTCGAAATCAAGGATTTTGGTAAAACCAAATTTTGCCTTGGTTTACAAATTGAACATTTGGAGAGTGGAACATTTATTCATCAATCAACATATACGACAAAAGTGCTAAAAAGATTTTACATGGACAAAGCACATCCATTGAGTATTCCAATGATCGTCCGATCATTAAATGTGGATAAAGATCCTTTCCGACCTCAAGAAAATGATGAAGAACTCCTTGGTCTGAAGTACCATATCTCGGTGCAATTGGTGCATTGATGTATCTTGCTAATAATACACGACACGATATTGCTTTTCTTTGTCAATTTATTAGCAAGATTTAGTTCTTCACCAACACGACGACATTGGAATGGAATTAAACAAGTCCTTCGATATCTCCAAGGTACAATTGATCTCGGATTATTTTATTCAAATAAAACCAGTCCAACATTGATAGGTTATGCGAGATCTTTGGTTATTTATCCGATCCACATAAAGCACGTTCTCAAACGGGCTATCTATTTACATGTGGAAATACTTGCTATATCATGGCGTTCTACGAAACAATCTATAGCGACTACTTCTTCAAATCATGCTGAAATTATAGCCATTCATGAAGCAAGTCGAGAATGTGTATGGCTAAGATCCATGATTCATTATATCCGAGAAAGTTGTGGATTATCATCAATCAAAGGTATTCCAACTCCTCTTTATGAAGACAATGCAGCTTGCATAGCTCAATTACGAGGAGGATATATTAAAGGAGATCGGACAAAACATATTTCACCAAAATTCTTCTTTACTCATGAACTCCGGAAGAAATGTGAAATTGATGTGCTACAAATTCGGTCATGTGACAACCTCGCGAGATATTTTCACGAAGACTTTACCGACTGCAACATTTGAGAAGTTGAGATATAAAATCGGTATGCGTCGGTTTAAAGATTTAAAGGAATCATCTCATCAGGGGGAGTAATAAACAGATATATAGAATAGTGTACTCTTTTTCCTTCACTAGATTTTTTTTTTCCCACTGGGTTTTTATCTAGTAAGATTTTAACGAGGCATATTCTTTATATAATGGATGGACATCCAAGGGGGAGTGTTATGAATTATTGGAATCTCCATTAATTAGTGGAGGCTCCACTAATTATGAATTTATGTGAATTATTATAGAAGATTTTTATGGATGTCCACCATTTAGTGGAGACACCACTAATTGAAATTCGTGGAAGATGATGTATGCCATGATGTATTCCACTAATTAGAGCTCTATAAATAGAGTTATTCTCTAAACTTGTAATACACCATTATTTTGTGAAAGAAAGATTAGTGAAAGAAAGATTAGAGAAAATTGTGAGAGAAAAGAAAGAGAGAAATTCTTGTGCAAAGAATAGTTAGAATTTTATTAGTGTGTAGTGTGAAGATTTTATTCTAACACTACCCTAATTTTATAACAAAATTATAAAATCTCCCCTCCTAGTTAGGAAAATGCAAATTATACTACAATCGTATTTAAATTCATGACTTAAAAAGGGGTAACAAACTCATCTCTTTCAGACACAGTGACAAATTTCAAAAGATATCACCAATCATCATTCAGAAAATGTATAGGTTTCTTCAGAATATGTATAGGTTTCTTAGACCGTTCAAAGATCCTTGAGATAATGTCATCAAAAAATTTGTTGTAGCATTTCCTCCACCTTTTAGAAATCCAAAGTGGGCAGAAAATGATACCTAAACCAACCAAAAATCCAATTGCAGCACTTACATAGATATCTGCCTTAGAAAACATTTGCTTCTCCTCAAATGTTTCCTGTCGAGGTGCTGAAGCTGTATTCTTGCAATTTAAGTTCTAAGGGAGCCCACATAAACCCTTGTTTCCTTCAAAGGAACTTTCTGAAAATGTCACTATTTGCGTGCCTTCTGGTATCCTTGCTTCAAGTTCATTGAAGCACAACTTTAAGAATGCTAGAAATGTAAGGCTTGCAAGCTGCCGTGGTATTTCCCCACTTAGCTTGTTGCGTGAGAGGTCCAGTGCTTCAAAGGTGCTTTAGATTTCCTAGCGATGGTGGGATTTGGGCGGTAGTGGCATTGTTTGAGAGATTGAGAAGACGAAGTGATCTGAGGTCTCCCACATTTTCTGGTATTCGGCCGTGAATATTATTGCTGGATAAATCAACGGAAGTGAGAAAAGAAAGGATTTTCACCACCTTCAGCGGATTTCCTTTGTAGTTCATGGTGATTGAATCCTGATAGTAAACTCCAAAAGCCGCTGATTGATAATGGAGATGATCAAACCGTAAACTGGATCCATTGTAACCAACCATCATTGCAGTTAACTCTGACAAGAAATTGGTCGGTACAACTCCCTGGAAATTATTGGATGATATGTCCATGATTTGAAGATTTAGCCAGCTGCTGTTGCCCTCAGGACAGTTGATGTCTCCATGGAAACTATTGGACTGTATGACAAGGACTTGCAGACTGGCCAAGCCTTTCGACCAGCACGGAAATGAGTCACTAATCCTGTTATTGCCAACATTTAAGACCTTCAGCGCCGAGCAGTTGATCAAAGATCTAGGGACCATTCCTTCTAATAGATTGTAGCACAGATCCAATGTCTCTAAACCACTGTCCTGGGGGAATGTAGCGGGTACACTGCCCCTGAGTCTGTTCTGCCGTAAGTTTAGCACCTTGAGTCTCAACACCTTCACTAAGCATGAAGGTAGTGAGCTACTTAAGTTATTGCCAGACAAGTACTTCAAGGCGACTTGCATTACATAAAGAAAGAGGGATGTCACCAACGACGCCACTGTCTGCAATCTCGAAGAGTATCGCAGATGTCAGATGATTACCAATGTCAGCTGGCATTGGAGAGTCAAATTTATTGCTTGAGAAGTCTATAAATACCGCTGATCGTGGTGGTAAAGGAATTTGTCCTCTGAGAAAATTAGAATGGAGGTCAAGGTATTCGTGAGTTCCTAATCTGTATGGTTGTTGCAGACCAGTAAATCCATTCCGTGAAAGATTCACAAACGGGAGATACCCATCATAAATTTCCCACACCCAGTTAGGAATTTCACCATATATTTGGTTGTCCGATAGATCTAACATTTGCAGTCTGGTTTGGTTCTTCAGAAAGGGAAACTTTCGTAGCTTGCATGATGCTAACATCAAGGCATCGAACTTCGAAAGCAATGAAAAGATGGCATCACTGCCACTTGTTTCGACTGACAGATTGTTGTATGAAAGATCAAGATTCGATAGATTCTTAAGTTCTGTAAATTTGATAAATTTTACAGGCCCAGTGAATTTATTTGACGTGAGTAAGAGGCTTGCAAGACCACGAATATTGGACAGGAACTGAGGGAAGGGTCCTTCTAAATGGTTTCTACTCAAGTCCAGCCTTGTCAGAGGAGATGAAGAAACATCTTGTAGTTCGCTGATTTGACCGGAAATTTTATTGTTGGAAAGTAATAAACCTTCAAGTGATGGCAGGGCAAAAAGAAACGGAGGAAGGAAACCAGTAAGTGAATTGTTACTCAGCTCCAGCCACCTGAGATTTTCAAGACCCTCCCACTCGAGTGGAATTTTGCCTGTCAACTTAGTATCATCAAGGACTATTGCGATGAGATTCCTGCACTGACTAAACGTTGGAAGTGAACCGGTGAAATCATTCCGGGGCAAACCCACTTCAACAAGCTGGGAAAGGTTTGATATCGAACTTGGGATTGATCCAGAGAAATTGCAAGAAATTAGAAACAAACTAGTCAACATGCTTAGCCGACCAATTGATTCCGGTAAATTTCCTGAAAATTTCGTGTATCTAAGCTCCAAATACTCAAGTGCAGAATTATGAGGAAATTCAGGCAAAGAACCACCAAGTTCTATGTTGTTTGATAAGTCGATTTTCTTTAGAGTTGATACTTGGAATATCTTTTGAGGAGTTTCTCCAAGCAGCTTGCAGTCACTGAGACTCAGAATAGTTAGATTGGGAAAATCGGCGAAAAAATCAGGAATTGGGGCCGAGAAAGGGTTTTTATCAAAACGAATGACAGAAAGAAACCGAAGTTTTGCCAAGGAAGAATCCAGTGGGCCAGAAATATTACAGTAACGCAAGCTTAGAACTTGCAAATCAGGGAGCGAAGATGACAGTGCCTGGCACCAGACACCCCCCTGCGCTGAAATATCTACTCCATCAAGGCGAAGTTCTCTAAGCGTTGTCAGATTCTGAACCGACATTTTCATATTTAGGTTCTCTAATTTCAGTAGAAGATTCAGCGGCACAGAAATAGAGAGATCGAGAGTTACCAACCTCGACAGGCCGGAAAACTCCTCGGGGATTTGCCCTCGAAACCCGGTTCTAGACAGATTCAGATAATTCAGCTCAGTAAGCTTTCCAAATCCTGCTGGCAACTGAGAAGAATTCTCGAAGCGGTTTTCAGCTAAATTCAGTGTCTGTAAAAACCGAAGACGGAAAAGACTGCTTGAATCATCGATGGTACCAGAGATTGAGTCGCTGCTGAGGTCGAGTTCAATAACACGACCTCCATTGTCACATTCGACACCCCTCCAGCCACAGCAGTTGATGCCTTCATCCCATTGCACCAACTTGGTGGAAAGTGATGAATCATAAGTGAGATTGTCTCTCAGCTGAAGCAACAAAGCTTTCTGCTCCGACAAACATTGGCCATTTGCCCAGTTGAAGTCTGACA
This sequence comes from Voacanga thouarsii, assembly GCA_026120185.1. Taxonomy (NCBI): domain Eukaryota; kingdom Viridiplantae; phylum Streptophyta; class Magnoliopsida; order Gentianales; family Apocynaceae; genus Voacanga; species Voacanga thouarsii. The sequence continues at coordinate 367,769 of JANUWF010001289.1, read as the reverse complement.
ACGCTAGTACTATCATCGACAGCCAAAGCTACACCTTAATTTTCATTTTGACAGAGGATGTTAGCTCAGGACAGATCTAAAGACCTATTCTTGACATCATAGAACAAATATTCTTAAACCAAGCCCAAGACTTGGATCAAGGGAAGCTAAAGAACCCATGTGCAGGTTAAATTCTTTAAGGCTTTCAGTCTTGGCGTCCCCATAAGCTCTCCAGAATCCAGATGGTTTCCCAGCATAAAACAATGGAAAGAGGACGACGCCCATATTATAATTTATCTCATCTGCATGTGATTCCCATTGGCAGCTGGACTTTAAACAAATTCACACATATATTGACAAGGGTCTGGCTTTAAACAATTCATCATGCCATTGAACTTGCAAATTTTTCTCAATCTGATAGCTGCATGCCATGACTTTCTCTTTCACATCTCCATTTCCACCCCCACACCAAATTTTTTATACATGGGGGACTGAAAATGCATATGCTAGCAGAATCACTAAATCGCATCCTTCCAGATTCTCAATTGGACAGTTTACACTAACTATTACTTCGATGCCAAAACTAAAGATGAAATCATTTTGTTTGCATTGAGGCCCGGCCACTTTCCGGCTGTTCAAGGCGCCTTCACGTAAATTATTGTAAATTAAAAATACGAAGTATGTGACATAAATAGGGATAAAAAATGTATTGTCTTAGGAAAAGAGATGAAAATATAACCAACAAACAACTAAGTTAAATAATATAGTAGATTATTATATTAATTAGTTGAAAATATTATTAATTTTTTTTTACAATTATTGTTCATATACAACTAGAATTAATAATGGTGGTTGATGTAAAAATTATTTTATTCGAGATTTGATATTTTCTATAATAAATTATTTGGTTTGAAAAAATATATATATAATTAAGAAGAAAAAATTTGATCTACTTTTGTTTGTTGAGAAAGAGAATGTGATGTTCTTCAATCCTATGCCTTTCTGCCTTTTAATTTTATTAGTAAGCATTTTCCCAATTTTTTTTTTTTTTCTTGTGAGTTGAATAAAGATAAATAATTATAGGTTCGCCATTCGGAGACTTTGGAGGTCGATAGAAGGGAAGCGGCAGCAAAATTGGGAACTTTCCTTCCAGGCGCTTTTGGTCGTAGTAGCTTAAGGCAGGAAATGGAAAGTGGTAAACAACTGGAAAGTGAAATTTTTAAATAAAAAATAATTTTTAAATTCGTTTTTATAATTATCTTAATTAAAATTTTTAAATATTATTTTATTTAATTTAATTCATATAAATATAAAAAATATATTAAAATTATTTTTTATCCAAAAATTAAAAGTCAAAATTTCCAAAGTTAGACAGTAAAAAATAAATAATTGGACAAAAATAATTTTCATGTTCGTTGTCAAAAATATATATAATTACTTTAACTAAATCTCTCAAATATTACTTTATTTAATTTAATATTTATAAATATAAAAAATATATCAAAATATTTCATAATATAAATTTAAAAATAAAAATATCAACTTTAATAATTAATTTACTTAAATTTTAATCATATTATTTTTATATTTTTTAAAAACATTACTCTCATTTTTCTTTTTTTAAATATACTTTAACTTAATATTAATTTAATATACTTTTTAAAAACTTTACTTTTTGATCAAAGTTGCCAATCTTATTCTTTACATATTTTACTAATAGACCATGAAAACTACAAATCATTCATCCAATATATATTTATAATATTTAAAAATTTTTCTTTCCCCACACAAAAAGGCAGTCAAATATGAAAATCACCGTTCTAATTCCAGCCATTTTTCTGGCCAAAGCATGGAACAGCAAACAGATTTTCTTAATCCTTCACAATTGCCCCGAGGGACACACTACTACCTAGATTCTAAAGGGAAAGTTAACAGTTCTAGTTCAGTTAGTTTGTTAAAGCAATGATCTGGCTCATTTGGAACAATCTGATAAAACCAATGCCAAAAAGAATTCATGAATAGGAAACACAGATTCCCCAGTCAATACAGATTGAGAGATAAGTAAAAATATACAAACAATTGCATATCTGCCCCCAAACCACCAATGCTTTGAAACATTATCTTTCAAATAAATAATGTTCTTAATACAATAGTGACAAAATAGAATGGCAAATTTTGCATAACAATTGCATAATGTTCTTAATACCAAGCTGGCTTCAGAAATCACTGAGGCAAATTTTGTACATTTAAGATGTAATACCTAATGCCTAATAGTTTTCTCGCTTGAGAAGCCAAAACTTTCAGTGAGAAGCGATGAGGATGGTTACACTGGAATAAAAGACCCTGTAAACCTAGGAATAATACATGCAACTTCCTAAGATTAACATCAAATTATCTAAGAAATTCATATGAGAAGCACTAGTTAAATTAACTGATGGCAGTATTCTTATGCCAATCAAAATGGAGCTAAATAGAGAAACATATAGCCTCTCCAGCTAACAATCAATCATTTTCAGATGCTTTGTGTCAGATAAACAACCATGTAGCAGAAGTGGCAGATTTAAAATCAAAAACCTGGTATTAGATCCCTCATATAGCTACAACAAAGAAAAACAAAAATCACCCAACTAAATAGAAATCACTTAAAGGTAGCAGCTCATCAAATAGAACCTACGCTTGAAAATAAGTGCCCGTTAACCTCATTCAGGTCTAAAGTATACTAATCCTTCAGATTTGTCTAACGCAATTTCTATGTGAGAAGCATAAAAAATTTCAAGGTTCCCAGAAAAACCACAATGGATATCATGAAATTTGCAAACCAAACAAGACAACTAACAGAACAATATTTCACCATATTGTAAAATCACCATTAGATATAGCAAATCTATTAAGAGTAAAGTCAAGCCATTACAATTAAAAGTCTTTGCTCATCAAAATCTGAAACTATTTAGAAACAAAGATTTAAAAAAAAAAAAAAACTAAAACGCAACAGATGAAGACAGCAAGGCCTAGAGCCTAGAACCCAGAATCAAGCAGACTGAGTCTTCCTCCTACTTTGATCTCTGCCTCATCTTTCGGCGCTTCCTCTTCAACCTCCTCATTCTCTTCTTCTTCCACTGCATTCAAAAATTCAATACATCAGTGTTTATCCATTAAACACAACAAACACTGAACACGTAAACCGTTATTTTCCATAATATCTAACCTTGGCTCTCATTTTGACGGATGCGGCCGATTAAACTCGAAGCTCCTTTTCCGATTTGCTCTGCGAACTCTGAACGAAAATGGAAGGGAAGGCAACAGATATATAACCCTAGGGTTTGTGGCTTATTTATAGGAAGCCTCCTGTGCCAGGCTACTGGGCCGAAGAACGATTGGACTGGGTATCTATGAACCGGTCATTCGTTACTGCCTGTTTTTATTAGTTTGAGGCCTTTTTATCTTCGCCGGCTATTCTTGAGTTTCCACTTGGGCCTCCTTTCGGCAAAGGTAAGGCCTTTTTCACCATTTTCTGGAGAAACAGCCCAATTAATTTATTTTTCTCTCAATGCACTTTGTTGTTAACTGGTCTGGTGGCAAATAGCAATATTTTAAATTTGTAACGCACATCTATATCGGAATTATAAGAGAGTTTTTTTTATAAAAATACAAGTATAATTTTAAATTTTATAAAATTTATAAATTTAAAAAACAATTTATTTTTTGAACAACTAATAAAAATTTAGGTAAAACATAATATTTTTTTCAAAAATGCACCCAGCATAAAAATTCCTAAATTTCTGTTGACCACTTCTTTTTTTTTTCATTTCTTAAGTTATGTTTAATTAGACTATTTTGTGTAATTAAATGAGGAAGCGAAGTAAATATAGGGATAAATTGTGTATTTATCTTGTTTAATTAGATGTAACGGGGATGAAAAGTAAATCCGAAAGAATACTATTCCTCTGGCACCTCAACATCCCCCCTCTCAATTTAGAAAGATTGAAAGAGAGAAAATAAAGTGAAAAAAATTAATGATAACATTGATATATTTTCAATATTAAAATTTTTAACAAACTAGATAATAATTAATAAAATAATAAATTAAATTAATTATTATCTTTCTTCTTTTCTCTTATTCCACTTATTCTTCCCTTTACACCCAACAAAAATTAATTAAATACTATTATATCTCTCAGTAAAAGTAAAGGTAGATATCCCCTTCTTCTTTCCCTCTCCCTCACCATAGACTTAGTTAAGGATGGCCATGGGGCCGAGGACAAAAAATTTCAGCCTTGCTCTCACATACCTCTTGTTTTCTCATACCCAACCCATTCTCGCCATGGGCAAAGGCAGAGATTTCTGTCCCCGTCGTCGGGGACAAAACAATCCCCCTGTCTAAGCCCAATGGGAAGTGGAGAAGTAGAAGCCTAGTTGGACTCGGAAAATATTTATAAATATTTTTTTTTAAAAATTTACCTCTAATATATTTTTATTTAAAACTTTTTAATCATTTCAAAAATTGTTGTGATAGTTTTCAATTGTTCACATATTAATCATATTACTAAATCAATAATAGTAAAATTTATAATTTATTCTTTTTTTCTCTCCTCTTCTTTTTTATTTTATTTTATATACACATATAATTTACTTATAAATATATATGGTATATATATATAAAATATATAAAATCTATAAAATATGTATATATATATATATATATATATATATATAATATGTGGTTTAGACTGGGCAGGGATCATGCAATCCCTGTGTGTTCCCGTTCTTGATTGACAGACTTGAACTCAGTCTTATTTAAATCAAAAAATTACTAGTCTAATTAGATTGGGCCGGGCCAAATCCTCCTATTAAAAGGAAAAATTGTTATCCTTAGGCTTAGTTAAGTCAAAATTCATAAAAAGCAAGAAGAAAAAAAAACAAAATGGAAATGTTTGATTAGGGGAGGGGAAAAAAATACACTAGTAAGTGATTTGTGGCGTTTCAAGAACTCAAAATCGCAGCCGCTGCCCTCCGCCCGGAATTGGAGATGGATGCTTCCACTCCGGTATTCCAATTCTCACCATTCTAGCATAAAAAAGTTGCATGCACAGAATTTGAAAGCAAGGAGAACTGATTCTAGAGATTATGGAAGCAATGGAGATTGATCGCGATTCCAATTTCTCTGCAGGTGCCTTCATTTGTTTAACGCCGAAAATGCTTAAGATTTCATAAAGCGCTCATCTTTGCGCTCTAGAGTATATGCCATAAGAGATTTTTTCTTGTGAAAAATAGGCAAAGAAGCAGAAGAGGAAGTGAGAAGGGAAGACGGTGGGAAAGCCATAGTGGTGATTCTGGTGGGTGCACCCGGTAGTGGCAAGTCCACCTTTTGTGAGGACGTCATTCGGGTCTCCAGTCGACCATGGGTTCGCATTTGCCAGGTTCATTGAGCTCTTTCTTTCTCACTTGCATGGTTAATGGATAGATTTGCCCAGATGGCCTATTACCTGTTTGTTGTAATGCGTCCGTGAATCTTTCTTAACTGGACAAATGCCAAGAAAAATAGTATTCTGGCATGCTCTTAAAAAGGGTAGACTCATTCTGTTTATGAAGCAGAAAAATAAAAAAGTAAGCAAACTATTGGTAATGGTTACACTACCAAATTCCTTTGTATGCAGAATGCAGTTGTAATACTGTACAAGCTTTATGATCATTCATGTTCACCTTCCTACACAATAGATATTTGCATAAATTAGGTTCTGTGTGCTTCCTGATGCAGGACACTATTGGAAATGGTAAGGCTGGGACGAAAACCCAGTGTCTTATGAGTGCAGCAAGTGCATTAAAGGAGGGTAAAAGTGTCTTCATTGATAGATGCAATATAGACAGAGAACAGCGCGCAGACTTTTTGAGGCTTGGTAGTCCGGAAGTTGAGAAGCATGCTGTTGTGCTTGATCTTCCTGCCAAGATGTGTATATCTCGCTCTGTGAAAAGAACAGAACATGAAGGAAACCTGCAAGGTGGGAAAGCAGCTGCAGTTGTCAATCGAATGCTGCAAAAGAAAGAACTACCCAAGCTGAGCGAAGGATTTGCCCGAATTACATTTTGCCAAGATGAAAAAGATGTTCAAGCTGCAATTAATACATATGCAACACTTGGTTCTTTGGATACCCTGCCAACAGGTTGTTTTGGCCAGAGGAAACCTGAAGCGAAAATTCAACTTGGTATTATGAAGTTCCTGAAAAAAGTAGATCCCCCTCCTCATGAAGGATCTGGACCAAATACCTCTGGAAGTTATTCCGAGAATGAAGTCACTAAAGAAAAGGACACCAGACCAGGACAACCAGGAAATAGTTCTACTCCATCTGATCATGTTCATAAGGATGTGAAGGACAGTGACGACCAGGCAATGGGCCTGTCCGCTGGTGCCATTTCCTCAGATGGTGTTTCTACCCTAGCCTTCCCATCTATTTCTACAGCTGATTTCCACTTTAACCTTGAGAAGGCATCTGATATTATTGTTGAGAAAGTAGAAGAATTTGTGAATAAGGTGAATAATGCTAGGCTTGTTTTGGTAGACTTGTCTCATGGATCAAAAATATTGTCCCTTGTTAGGACTAAAGCTGAGAAGAAGAAAATTGACTCTAAGAAATTCTTCACCTTCGTTGGAGATATCACCCAACTGTACACTGAAGGAGGCTTGCGCTGCAATGTTATTGCAAATGCTGCTAACTGGTAATTTTTTCCCCCTAGAAAGAGAGAGAGTTCCCTAGTAAAAGAACTAATGAAATTCACCTTTGACAATTTTTGACAAAAATGTATTTTTCTTGTGCGCTGATGAACTCCCCTGTATATGATGTTTGCCTGCCCAACATATTTCTGGAGAAAACACCATGTATAGTGATACAAAATCCTAAAAATGGCTTGATCCTCCATGTTAACTTGGATTAAGTATTCAGTTCTAATCACTAGGCTTCACAAATGGAAGTGGAAGTTATATCTGGGAAATTTCAATTTCCAAGCAATGTGTAGCTTTCTTTTGGGGTGGGAGGGATTCTTTATGTATAATCTCCTTGCTATCATCTGAATGGTACAAATTACTTGTTTCAGGCGACTAAAACCTGGAGGTGGTGGAGTAAATGCTGCTATATTCAATGCTTCAGGTCCTTCACTAGAGAGTGCAACCAAGGAAAGGGCTGGATCTCTTGCTCCTGGCAAAGCTTTGGTTGTCCCTCTTCCTTCAAATTCGCCCTTGTTTGCTAAGGAAGGGGTAACCCACGTCATTCATGTTCTTGGACCAAATATGAATCCACAAAGACCAAACTATCTTAACAATGACTATGTCAAAGGCTGCAAGATTCTTCGTGAAGCTTATTCGTCTCTTTTTGAAGGTTTTGCAACCATTCTGAGCACCCAAAGAGAGCAGTCCAAAGAAACTGATGGAAACTCATTTAATTCTCAATATCAGAAGGTTAAGAGAGAGGCACTTAATGAATGTGAGAGAAATAAAAAATCCAAAAGTTCCCTAAGAGAACTTGGACCTACTGTTAGCCATTCTGGAGAGAGAAATGACAAACAAGACCCCACAGATAATGGAAGAGCAGCAAAGGCCTGGGGTTCATGGGCTCAAGCTCTTTACGATATTGCCATGCATCCAGAAAGGCATAGAAATGATGTTTTGGAGATATTAGACGATGTTGTGGTGCTTAATGACCTTTACCCAAAGGTCAGTTATTAATCTTCACCTTGTCCTGGCTTCCCCCACTCAATCCCCACCCCCCCCCACCCACCCCACAAAAAAAAAAAAAAAACTAGGATGCTCATACACAAAATTTCCATTTCCTATTTATGGAATGGCCCATTTCTCTTGCAGGCACAAAGGCACTTGTTGGTATTGACAAGAGTGGAAAGTGGTCTCGACTGTCTTGCAGACGTGCGAGAACAGCATCTCCAACTGTTAAAGACAATGCATGCTATTGGCCTCAAGTGGGCAGAGAAGTACCTGAGTGAAAATGAATCATTGGCATTCCGTCTTGGATACCACTCGGTATATTTAATCATAAATCTACATTTTTGTTTAGTGTTGTCATTGTTTGTTTGTTCTGTGTGATGTGAGTAGTTTTTGCTTGAGGCGGACATAGAAGCAGCAATCTTTTAATGGGAACTGAGTAATCAAAAACTGTTTCATTGAGGCCACATCAATAATCAAATACTATTGCATTGAGGCCATATCGACTACTGGAGATTGTAATATGTTAATGCCTGGAATTCAAAGCCTCAGCAACTTTCTATTCCTTCCCTATGTTCACATTAAAGTGCAACATCATTTCCATGAGAATCCCACCAAATCACTCACTCACTCACGTACTCATCATTTATCACGGCCATAGCAGCATAATATCAAACACAATAGGAAGATTGACTTAGTATAGGAATCTCTATTTCAGATGACAAGCATAAAACCATCTACTCTCTTTCTCTCCCTAGATTTTTTTTTTTTTTTTCCCTATCTTTGGATTCAAGATTCTGTTTTATTACAAAATTGTATCTACATTGGCAATTTAAAGATATTAAAAGAGTACTTTGAAAATGAATTGGGAAATTTTCATGAAAAGGAATTAATGCAATATGAACACCCAGGGATAGCCCTGTTTTGGCATTTAAGTGCAATTTGCACAAAATTTTTAGTTAGGACTATCACTTATTAAAGGATAGAAAGGAAACACTCAGTGACCCTTCCCCAGACGTTTTCTTTTTGCATGTGTGTGTCTGTGTGTGCATGTGAGAGAGAGTCATTGAGAGATAAATAACTTGGCTAGGGTTGTACATGAGATAGAACAGGGCTCGATCTGTAACGCTTTGGTGGCTCTTGAGCCCTCCTCTCTGATACATTTCCCATTTAATTCACATTCAAATTCCTGGATCTTGTCCTAAAATCCTGCCCTCCAGCGTGCCTAAAAATGTTTATTCTAATTTTTTTCAGCGGATTTCTTTGCCTTTTATTGATGCATAATTGCTTCTGTTATAAGAGATGAACTATCTTTTCTCGCAGGTTCCTTCAATGCGACAATTGCATATGCATGTGATCAGCCAGGACTTCAATTCCAAGCATCTTAAGAACAAGAAGCATTGGAACTCATTTAACTCTCCTTTCTTCCGAGATTCGGTTGATGTCATAGAGGAAGTAAGTAAACACAGTAAGGCAACGATAAAAGACAATGAGAGCTTCCTCACCATGGAGTTGCGCTGCAATCGATGTCGGAGTGCACATCCAAACATGCCCCGTCTGAAAACACATATCAGCTCCTGTCAAGCCCCTTTCCCTGCAGCTCTATCTGAAAATGGTCGCATAGTTTTTGCTTCAAGTAAAGAGAGATAATTACACGGGCCTCTAACTGATAATTTTGCTCTGAATGTTATGTATAGTCTTTGGACCAAGTAGACAGTAGAATGTATTTTGTTTTCTATCAACTTCTTATATTATGAGTTGGGAATGTGCAGTGTATGCATACCACATACTATTTGGACTTCTGTTACTCTATCCATTGTAGGTATGACTGGCAAAAGGAGTTGGCAAGCTGTAAAAGGGTCATATATAAAATTATCTGGGTGTTACCTTAGAGTAACTTCATAATTGTATTAGGTCAGGTGGGCTGAAATTAAACAATTTTTTTATGACCCATCACCCAAAAGTAGTCCCCAACACGTCAAAGCAACAAGCAGGTCAGGAACTATTTTGTAACTTCGTAACGAAAGCCTCCTGAAAATTCTGTCATTTCCCTCTTCTTTTAGGTTTCAAGTTGATTGGAATTTTTTAATTTTATTTTATTTAAATATATTATTATTTTATATATTTTGTGTTTTTTGAAAATAATCATATGTATATTCACAATATATCATATTTTGTTTTTAAAATTTAACATATTTAATAATTTTGTAGCTGTTAATGAGATGTGTATCGATGGTATCCAAAAATTATTAATAAGGGAAGAAATTAATGGCCGATTGATGGTACTACCATTCTACTATTTTTACTGGAAATTTCAACTCCAAAGTCAAATAATTCAGCAAGAATAACGGAGACCGGGTATCTTTTTGGTGTAGAGTTAAGTAGTAGTTTAGATATAGAGTACCACGGTCTCATGATTAAAAAAAAGAAAAAACTCTCTTTCCAAATAAAATTATTTTTAGAGATTTTTTATATTTTAAATTATTTTTTATTTTATAAAATTAAATATATATTTATTTTTCGTAGAGACATTCCCTACTCAGTTACACGCTATCCTTCCTAAACCTTACGATGCCAGAAATATATACTTTGATATACTATAGTTACCTTACGATGCCAGAAATATATACTTTGATATACTATAGTTGAGGTTCTATTGTATGATCAATATACTTGTATGTTGAGTGTATATGACTAGTTAGTTAAGATAGATTCGTACAAGATAACTTCTATACTATATCACCCATTGTAAATGTTCGAATAATCTAATAATCCAAGAGAAACATAATTTGAATGTTTGCTTTAGGCTAACTCCCTAGAAAGAGGGAACATTCTAGGAAGTCATTAATTATTGGATTAGAGGTTTAAGTATAATAGATATCATTTAGAGAAGTGTTAGTACATTCTTCCTCTTTAAATATACGGTGTAATGTAGAAGGGTATATTTGCCATAGCACCTGTAGGTCAGAAACATTACTAACGCAACATTGTCCTTTGAATCAATATTTTCTTATGGTGATATTAGAAAATATTTAAAATACAAAATATAGCTATTTATATAATAGGGATATTTTAATTATTTTAGTAGCCAAAGACGATGTGTCTTTTTGATCCTCGAAGTAGCCCTAAGTCCTAATTAATTTTAGATTGAGAAAATTATATTAATTAAAAAAATTTTATTTTATTCAGATAGTCTGATTTATTAGCACGGAATGTTTGGCAGTTAAAAAGTGTCATATTCAAAAAATAAAATTAGTTGAAATGCGTATGTTACGGTGGATGTGTGGATATACTAGAAAGGATAGAGTCAGAAATGAGACCATAACGGAAAAGGCAAGCGTGGCATCTATTGAGGAAAAGATGAGAGAAAGCCGTCTGCGTTGGTTTGAACATATTCAGAGAAGACCAAGGGATACTCCTGTTAGGATCATTGAGAGAGGAAGGTAGGATAGGTTAGACAGAGGTAGAGACGGGTCTAAAACGACATGGATAGAGATGATTATGAGAGACGTGTCTTTATTAGATTTGGATGAGAGTATGACGTTCGATAGAAGGAAGTGGCGAGAGAGGATTCATGTGGATGACCACACGTTGCCTGACGTTGATTCATTTAGCCGATCCCAAGTTACTTGGGATTAAGGCTTAGTTTGTTGTTGTTGTGTGATTTATTATGTTAGAATAAAATAAAAAATCCAGAAAAATAAAATTAATTACTTAGTTTAATTATTTAATTAATTATTCAAGATTTGAGCCCAATTTAAATAATTAAGAATTAATCTGTGCTTAAACTAGGTGTTAGACTTAGTCAATTTGGGTCTATTTATTATTTATTGGGCTTTTGTTAGTCCTAGAGATAAATAATTAATATTTATTACGTAGTAGGCTTCCTAAGTCTAAGGTTAAACAAATAATAATATTTAGCCCAATATTTTCTTGACCAAGGTCCACGAGTTAAGCCCATAGACTGGTTTGACTAGTAGAGTTTTTTACCCTAATTAGGTGTCTATTGGCTTAGCACGATTTTTGGATATATCCGGGGATATGCATAGTTTTAGTAGCATCCGGAAGTTTTGATTTTTGGGAGATATACACATACGAGAATCTCTCTCTCAGACTTCTCTTTTACGGCGTCTCTTCTGTGTCTTCGTGCTTTCTCCGTTGTGCTTTCTCTCTTTCAAAATAAGAATAGAAAATAGTTTTCTTAGATTTTGCTTGTTAGCAAACAATCTAGAAAACAAAGACTCTTCCTCGATAGATTAGGCCATGGAATACTTCATGAGCCAAAGATGTTTGCTTTCATGCACTGGAGTAGAAGACTTGTTGGACAACAATCGGAGTCATCACCGAATGCAGAAATTAGCGTTCCATTGGCCCCTATACAACCTAAGCAACAATACAGACACGGAAAAGAAAAAGTATAAAGACTTTCGTTGTTTATTTTTCTAGTTTTCGATGGTATATGTCTATACATTTTGGCCAAAATCTACCTTCAGTTAGAATTTAAGGGTTTCAGAGTCCGTATGAATAAAATGGAGTATATAGACTATAATTTCCATACTAACAGAAATTGAGTATATGGAATGTTAAGAGATAGAGGCATGGAATATTAAGAGATAGAGGCATGCAAGTTTAAAACAATATGGATGGAGATCTATTAGATTTGAATAAAATTATGACAATAAATAGAAAGAAGAAATTATGACAATGGATATAAAGAAGTGAAGGGAAAAAATTCATGTAAATGACCACACATAACCTTATATTGATTCGTATACCCAACTCCAATTTTTTTAAGATTAAGAATTCATTTTTTGTTTGCTAGTATTCTTATTATTTACTATTCTATCAAAATATAAAATTAATTAATTTTAAAATTTTAAAATAATTATATATTTTTTAAATTCTTTAAATATTGTAATTTTTAATTTATATAATTTATATAGTAATTATTTTAAAACTAATAAAATTCGTGTGAAGTCATGGTCAATTGTTCCATGATAAGCAGGATATTTGCCAACCCATCAAGAGGCTGCCACAAGAATGAACAACTCGTACTTAAAAATCTAGCAGCCAGGAAAGAGATAAACAGGCCGCCGCAGGGACAATATGTCCTCCATCACACACTTTACCAGTCTCATATTGAATAATAATTACATACATTAATTAAAGGCTAAAATTCAGTTTATTCACTTTGGCCCATTTTAGTTTTTGTGTCATTAGTGTATGCTTTCACCTAATCTTTTTGTAATTTCTGTACATAATTTTAACCTCTTATACAAAAATTTATAATATGTAAAGTTGTGGGGTAAACTGCTGTGGGTTTGACAACTCAGCATAATTAGGTGAATAGCTACAATTTTTTGTTGACTTCTGGATTACTTTGCCAGAGAAGTATTTATGAAGTTCTTTGTAGTATGGCTTTAGGTTTTTTCTTAGGTTTATTTATTAGGTATAGATATTAGTTTTAGAATTTTGGGTTTATATTTTAGGTTTTATTTGATTCTTATTATTCTTAGAGGAGATTTTTTATAAGAATGAAGTGAAATATTTACAGGATTTTGGATTTCTCGATTTTATTTCTTCAGATTTAATGCTATATTTATAATAGCTGCTTTGAATTCCTTGCATTGTTTGGGATTCGTGGTTGAAATCAATCCATCCGCAGCTGCAATAGTTAGGGATTAATGTAGTTCTTGGAATTGATTGAAGATAAGAATGCGGTTGAGGTCATGTTGGGGAAGAGGAAAAGATATTCCACTGCACGATGAGTTCAGCAAGCACTCCTAGCCACTGCCCTGTTGCTTCCCGATCTCGACGTATTAGGCTCGGCCAATAGCTCATCCGCCAACGGAGCACCAACTCCTACCCATGCAGTTCGACTTTGGACGTCGATTGAAATTGATCGAAAATTGAACATGTCAAGGATGAAAAATGGGGCTTCAGAAACGTAGGAAACACCCTCATAGTCATGGCCTCCACTTCGTATCCTCATTTGTAAGCCATGCTTCTTGGAACATTCTATTGCTGTTTGTATATCTGATTCTTGAGTAGGGATAATAATCAATTGAGGTTTTGGGGGTTTCTCTCTTCACATCGCAGGTGACGTTTAAGGAACCGGAGGCGGCCAAGAAGGCCTGCGAGGATCCCACTCCGATCATCAACGACCGCCGTGCCAACTACAATCTGGCTTCCCTTGCGAGGGTGGGTAATATGTATATTTTTTTTATCCAAGAAGTATATTTTTTGTTCTGGTAATCTGTGTTGATTTAGCAGAGTTTATGTATCTTCTCTTTTTGCGAGGGTGGGTGTAGTGAGTTAAAAATGTGGAAACAGAAAACTTCTGACTAAAGTAGAAAATTATTTTAACCAAGTCAATATTGAGATCTGAACATTGCGTCTGTGAAGATTTTTCAGGCCGAGCCCATTCCGGAAACGGAGATACAGCAGCAAGTCCTTACGACTCAGAACTCACCCAATGGACAGGTAACTTTCTTTAATTCCTGTTTTTCAATTTTTTTCCCAAAAAGATTATGTCTTTTTTGTGGTACTAATTTGTTTCTCGCTGTTGTTTTATGATTGAATAAATTTCACTGTAGCTTAGATTACAAGGGAAAGATTTTTGTAACATTTGGCTGGGGAAATTAACTAAAGTATTGCAATGATCAAATGTGTGTTGCATTTTTCGACAGTATTGCCTGTTTTTTAATCTAAGCAGTTTACACAGTCCTTTGCCTTAGAATCTCATTCATGTTCGCTTGGTAGAATTTAGCAAAAAGCCAAGACTGATATAGGAACAAATTTGATAAAATTTGGCATATAGATTTGAGAAGATCAGTGTTAGGTTCCTCAGCAATATGTTGATTTGTAAAATGCTCCAACATGCTTTTCTTCTCAGGTTTTGAAAAGCATCAAACAAATGCATCATTTACTCAGCAAGAATCAATTTTGAGCGTAGTTTCTCCATTTGTAAATCCTATACATTTTGATACTTTCACCATTCACTTGAAGCCAATATTTTTAATTTTTTTAGATATGTTACAGTGTCCACAATATACTACTGTGAGCTTCTTTAGGTTTTATTTATCACAACAAACAGTGACCTTGCCTGCCCATAAACATGGTTCAATGTGCTGCAAAACTTGCTAATCAAATAACCAACATACTTATTTATCAAAAACAAAATGCAATAGCTACAATTCTTTAGTGGTTTGGCATCAGTAAACTTTACATATCTGGAAGCACATGGGATATCCACAATCTTTGTTCTTTTAGATATTGGAGTTCACTGATTTGATTGCTTTCTCAATAAACTACATCATGGTTTGGATTTCATGGAACTGAAATTATATAATATTTTTTGTGGTGCCAGGGCAAACCAAGCTTCCATTTATATGGATTCATCATGTGCATAGGTGCAACTACTGCTAGAGCCTTCAAATATGTTCTTCAAGGGGTTATACTTTCTTCAGAAGGGTAAATACTCTACCATTTTTAATTTATGACCTGCCAGCTTTGTTTTGTATTTTCTACAATGGAATGCATATGTTCCCCAGGGGGTCGGTTTATGGGTGGAAGAGGGAACTAGAAGAGAGAATGAGATATATGACACCCAAGAATAGTCGTACTTAGATGTCCATCCCAAAGACAATACACTTCTCAAAGAAAGAATCAAAATGCTCCCTCTATTTCAATTTATTTGTTATATTTGAAGCTTCTTCTTCTTCTTCTTCTTCTTCTTCTTCTTCTTTTGGTTTCAATTTACATTTCATGTTAAAGATTTCTGTACAACTCAGTCAACATGTTAGCACTTAGTACTGTTTGACTGAAAGAAATTTTGATGCCTCAAAGTACTTTTCCACGGAGGAAAGTGTAAGGCCTTTTGGCCTTATGCTTTGGCCTTTTTGTTTGTTTGTATCTTTCTGGTATTGTATATAACATGAAACTAAGAAAATAATGGGTTGATGAGATTGCCTTCTTGATGTGAAGAGGATAATGATATGGTGTGGAAGAATCATAGTGGCAGAGCTGAGCTGAGGGAGGAAAGATAATAGCCAATAGTAAAGTAAGTCTACATGGAACAATGCAAGTATACCACAAAGATTACTTTAAGACACTAAAGAATGAGCAAGTTCTTGAACTAAAAAGAATTTATAAATTTGGTTATTATGTGACAAGTATATAAGGGAGCTAATAACAGTCTAAATAATTAAATCTACCTAAATCTTGGTATCCTAAAAGCATATATCCTGAGATTATCTAATGGTTATTTATTTGCCTGATGGGATAATAATGAGAATTTCCCATCTTTGAGTATGTAATTAATCAAGAATGCAAAGGCTGAACTTCTACCTTAGGCTTTAGAGAGGACCTGTAGAGGTAGACAAGCTTCTCCTTTGACCAAAACTAGATTTCTTTTGACCATGCTACACTATAATACTGCAGACATTAGTTCTTCAAGGCAGAGGTTTGTTGCAGAACTTAGTTAAGACTTGAGTGAGGTTCCCTCATGTTTTCCTTACAGCTAAAAAGGTAAGCAAATTCGTATTTTCTTGGTAACCTTAGGGAGAACGTAGCTTCCAACTTTCCACACTACCCTATGATATAATTTGGACTAAATCTAACGGTCTGGCCAAGTTAGTAAACAGCATTGAAGAAAATAGCCTTAGTGAATAAAGAAAATGAGAAATAGCAGTATTATGTACTATGTCAAGTTTGATCTGTATATCGTCTCCCTTGATGCATAATAAATAAAATAAAATGTAGCAATATTCCACACCTCAGTCAATCATAGAATACTCCTTCAAACTGAGGCACATCAGAAGTTCAAGGCAAACCAAAATGCAGTCTTTACAGAATGTAGAAAGCATACTAAGGAGGGTTGTGACTTCTCTGTGTGTGTTTGTGAGAGAGAGAGGAAGGACCTGTAAATGTCGTTTGATCCTCAAGAGGAATGTCCAAGCACCATACATAAAAAATCCTTCATCCAAACAAAATAGGTTTAAAAAAAACAAAAACAAAAAAACAAAACAAAAAAGATCAAACAGAAAACTACTTAACTAAAATATGTATGTTTTTCAGTTTCCATATACTTGAAAAAAAATCACACTACAGCATTCCCAGATCTCAAGGCTTTGAGAATTTCAAGCTTAGTCTCTGTTTGTTTCTCGAGAAAATTCCCTTCTTTTTGTTGGTTTCGTCGCTCCAAATGGTGGCCATTTAGCTCAATTTTGATGCAAGACTGTGTGTAATTGCGTAAGGTGTCAACTTTATCATTTGGGCTGTTTAATTTTTGAAGTTGTGTTGAATTCTTTAAAGGGCAGTTTTTAGGTTGTTTTGGAGATTGAAGCTATAAAGTGCAATTCTTTTTATGGTAAGCAGTGGATTTTGCTTTACTGGGTCCTGATTCTGGTTGTTGCTTTTTCAGTGGAAGTATTTTAGAGATGTAGGCTGCAAGAAGGGATATTTTATGGCTATTATTTTGATTTGCTTTGTTTTAGTGAGCTTCTATTTACTAACGGAATGTACTTTTTCCCATGCTATTTCGTTTGTTTGATTTTCTTGTATGCACTTGCGGAGGTTAGTTGGGAATGTACCGGCCAACATTATCCCGCTCTAAGTTTATTTGCTTTACTTTCTCAATGTACTATGAACTGAATAAGATCTCTATTCTTTATTAATGTCTACATGTTCAAGTCTTTTAAGCGTTTCCTTGGTGGTTCTTGAATTTTGTTTCTTGCTACTCCATTTCTCTTTAGGCATTTTGAAAGTGGGTTTGAGACTGAAGTCTAGGAGCTTATTTTTTGCCTTTCAGTTTCAACGGCCTATGTTCAAGGTAAATACTTAAGCCACTGAAATTCTGTCTACATTGAATGGAAACTCTCCTAGCTTACGCTTGGTTGCGGGCATGATTTCCGTTTTATCTGTTAACTTTTTGGAAGAACAAGTGGATGAAATAGATACAGTTAAAATCTACTTTTTCCTTTTCTTCCCCCGAAGTAGGAATGCACAATTTGTTCGGATGCATCATTACTGGCCCCATTTTTTGCCTTCAAGATGAGGCCAGGAAAATGTGGATCACAGGTTCAGGATATTTTCAGGTCCCCAGAGAACTCAAGATTTTTTTTTTTTTCTGTCTAATAAATCTACCATGTGCTGATGACCAATTTGCACTGAAAGATGTTTTAAGACCTTCAGCATATTGGAAGATGTTTTGCTTGGCATGCTTCTACCTTCTTGAAAAATGCCATATATTTATCGATAAATAAATTATCTGCAAGTAATTTAATACTCAAGTGATATGTTTATTTCTAGACTTTTCAAGCAAAACGGCAAGTTAGTATCACAATTCATAGCAAAATGGATCAATACCTTACTGAATCTTACAGGGTAAGAAATGTATTTGTCAAATGTAACATTCCAAAATTCTCTTCTTTGCTTCCTCCTCTTATTAGTTATGCTAATATTTTGTTCTCTTTTTATAGTGAAAGTCTAGCTTTATGGAAATGTTCTTCAGCCATATTTTTGTATCTATGAAGGAGAGCCACCCTTCTCTTCCAAGAATTGCCAAGCAAGTCTTCAATCTTTTGTTTACTTTCTGATTTTGATGTTTGTTTCTGGCGCAAAAACTAGAGTCTCCATTGGAGGGCCTAAATTATTTTTGTCTGCATTGCTTTTTCACATTTGAACTTGTGGAAATGGTTGTTTCATCAGCATTTTACATGTGGAAATGGCTGTTTCCATTGCAAACATCTGTGATTTTTCCATTTAGCAACCGATGCTTTAGCACATAAGGTAAATGTGTTGAAGAGAAGTGAGTTCGAGTGTGGAAAAGCGGTGGTCTCTATTTCAGGAAGTGGTATTCCTGTTGCTCATATTGGTGAATGGTTCTTCCTTGGCATAGGGGATCTCATATCCACATGATATGAGATGTGTGAATTGATGTTATTGAATTTGTGGACACTGTCTCTCTGTAAGTAACCTTTTCATTATCAAACTTATGAGCATTGAGGGTACTAATGACATTGACTTATCTACTGAATCTAGATGACTTTACCTCTGATTAAATCTTCCTATCACTTGGCTTCCCTCTGTTTGATGGATATATAGAAAGCTAGAAATCTGACCGTTTGCTTATGTTTTTTCCCTTCTTCTTCTGCTGGAAAGAAGGATGATAATGAACATCGAACGAAATGTGAGTGCCACTTGCATGAACATGAACAATTGCTTTCAAGAATGAATTACTGATGATGTTATTACTCTAATAAAATGCTTCTTGTATTTGACTCTACTAGAACTGCAAATTATTCGTCATCGAAGCAATCGGGAAGCAATCGGGCAGACGTAAAAAACGTTATCAAATTTGATTAATAAATAATCTGTGGCAATTTGTTTTGTTGAAAAGAAAGGCAATTTCAAATACATGGACATTAAAAAAATAATTCCATAAAAAAAAAAGAAACTTAAGCACTATTTATACGAGTCCTAAAAAAAAACAAAGTAAATATTTAATAAAATTAACATTATTAAAAAAAATAATCATATCAAGCTGAATAAAAATATGATACAATATACATATTGCGATAAATTTAGTATTATGAAAAATATATTGTAGCATAATATATGAACGAACAAATTTTTATATTGTTTCAAATCATCTAAATTTATTGAATTCATAGAAAATGAACAAGCCATTCACATTGTTTTCAAGGGAACAAATGTAGCGAAGTATCAAAGTAGTTTTCTTAAATAAAAAATAATTAGTATAAAAAATATGTTGTTACGAATATTTGAAATAAAAAAATAAGGATTAACATAAAAATTTTAAAATGATATATTATGATATATAATATAATTAAAAGTAAAAAATAATAAATAAATTTGATTTTCTCCCTTTAGAACCTAAATATAAAATAGAAATCAAATTAAATACAAAGTTAATAAAAATAATAAATTATCATAAAAAATTATTGATCCGAGCAACGCTCGGGCTTCCTACCTAGTTACTAGGTAAAAGATAAATATTGTTACCTAAGAACCTTCAGCTCAATTTCACCACCATGAAAGCGTCTCCACGTGTAAATCGTAACATAAAGAAATATGTAGCAATGGCAACCTGGGGCGAGCCCGCTCGGCAGCCCGAGAACTGTTCACCGGTCCGGTCCTAGGGCCCGGGCCGGTTCGGGCCAGGGGATAAAATCCCTGGCCCGTCACGGGCCGGCCCGCCTGAGAGAGCTGTTACCCAACAGCTCTCTCTACTTTTTTTTTTTAATTTGGTCCTTTAATTTTTTTTTACAGTTTAGCCCCTAAAACAGCTGAAGTAATTTTTTTTTTTGCAATTTGGTCCCTAACCCCCAAAACTCTATAAATACCCTCCAATTCAACCCAAAACTCATCAACACTCTCCAATTCTCTCAAACTTTCTCCAATTCTCTCTTATTTCCATTCATCTTTATCTCATTATCCTCAAATTTATTCATTTTCTCTACAAAGAGTATTAGAATAAAATTTATTTTTGTGTTAATACCTTTTCAATTCATCAAGAAAGTCTTCATATTTTGGAAGATTGTTGAGTGGCGGAATAGTGATATTTGTGGTTAGTGGAAGGCTCATGTAAGTCAATACCCCATTTTATCAAAAATGGCACGTGATCTTTTGACACCACCAGTCTCTACAGTATCATCGGAAAGCGTCTTCAATGAGAGCGCTCGAACAATCGATAAAAGAAGATCTCGATTGGCTCCTCAAACTTTGGAGATGTTAATGTGTTGTAGTAGTTAGTTTGCAGCCGAAGATAGGACGGTTAATTCATGGATTATTGATGATGACTCAGATGATAAATGGGGTGAACCAAGTAGTTAGTTTAGTATTTTTGTAATTAAGAATTTAGGATAAGTAATATTATGTATTTCATTTTATTTTTAGAATATTTATTATATTTTTAAATTTTAATCATTGTAATATTTTTAAGAGGTTTTGGGCATCAAGTCCCTTCTTATGTAATTTTTATTTTATTAATTAATAAAACAAGTAGGGGCCCAAGCCAAACCCCCACTACTTCAAGGTGGCTTTTTTATAATTTTAAAAAATTATGTTAAGTAGGAAAAAAAAAAAAGAGGAATAAGCCACGGGCCGGCCCGCACCGGCCCGCGGGCCACACGAGCCTAGGTCCCGGTCCAGTCCGGTCCCAATATACTTAACACATTATTACAACAACTAACTTAAAAGATAATATTTTAATGACAAAATAAAACGCATAAAAAAATGCTTTTTGAATACCATATATACTTTTTTGAAAAAAATGCTGTTTCAATACTTTATATACAATAAATATATTGTGCATCATATGTGGGTTTCTGATGGTGAACCATCGTCGCAAAACATCGATTGGTTTCTCAAACATGTTTATATAGACACCTAATATACTTAGCACATAATTCAAAATAATTATTTTATTAATACACTTCGTTTCCAGTGATTTAGAACCAGATTCAACATCACCAACAAAAACCTCATAAATCTGAACAAAAATTGACATTTCCTCTCAGTATCACCAAGAGATAAATAATCTTCACTTAAGAACATGATACTCAAAGGAATTCCATCACACCACGCCTTTCAACACAACCATGTGTATCAGCCCACATATTTTAATAACAAAATAAAACGCATAAAAAAAATGCTTTTTGAATACCATATATACTTTTTTGAAAAAAATGCTATTTCAATACTTTATATACAATAAATATATTGTGCATCATATGTGGGCTTCTGATGGTAAACCATCGTCGCAAAACACCGATTGGTTTCCCAAACATGTTTATATAGACACCCAATATACTTAGCACATAATTCAAAATAATTATTTTATTAATACACTCTGTTTCCAGTGATTTAGAACCAGATTCAACATCACCAACAAAAACCTCATAAATCTGAACAAAAATTGACATTTTCCTCTCAGTATCACCAAGAGATAAATAATCTTCACTTAAGAACATGATACTCAAAGGAAATTTCATCACACCACGCCTTTCAACACAACCATGTGTATCAGCCCACATATTTTAATAACAAAATAAAACGCATAAAAAAAATGCTTTTTGAATACCATATATACTTTTTTGAAAAAATGTTATTTCAATACTTTATATACAATAAATATATTGTGCATCATACGTGGGCTTCTGATAGTGAACCATCGTCGCAAAACACCGATTGGTTTTCCAAACATGTTTATATAGACACCCAATATACTTAGTACATAATTCAAAATAATTATTTTATTAATACACTCCGTTTCTAGTGATTTAGAACCAGATTCAACATCACCAACAAAAACCTCATAAATCTGAACAAAAATTGACATTTTCCTCTCAGTATCACCAAGAGATAAATAATCTTCACTAAGAACATATACTCAAAGGAAATTCTATCACACCACGCCTTTCAACACAACCATGTGTATCAGCCCACAAATTCACATATAAAAAAGCACCATAACAACTAACAATACATAAAGGTAACAGTATCTCCAAATACACAGAAACATCACTTGAAGATTCACTAAAAATTACTTCAAATTTCTGTTCAATATATCATCAATACTGAAGAGATAGAGAGCACAACTACAACTGAAGAAACAAATTTCTCTCAAGTGCTGCAACTGCAACCAGAAATAGCATCTTCAAGAACATAAAATTTATAAAAACCAGAAAATTTTTTAAAAGCACCTACATGTAACTTTAACTTAGAAGAAGATTCAACAACACCAACAACAAATAGATCATAAAAAAATGCTTTTAAAAAAAAATGCTGATTGGAATACCATAAAAAAATGCTGATTAGATCATAGCATCTTCACAAAATAAAACGCATAAAAAAATGCTTTTTGAATACCATATATAGTTTTTTGAAAAAATGTTGTTTCAATACTTTATATACAATAAATATATTGTGCATCATACGTGGGCTTCTGATGGTGAACCATCGTCGCAAAACACCGATTGGTTTCCCAAACATGTTTATATAGACACCCAATATACTTAGCACATAATTCAAAATAATTATTTTATTAATACACTCCGTTTCCAGTGATTTAGAACCAGATTCAACATCACCAACAAATACCTCATAAATCTGAACAAAAATTGACATTTTCCTCTAAGTATCACCAAGAGATAAATAATCTTCACTTAAGAACATGATACTCAAAGGAAATTCCATCACACCACGCCTTTCAACACAACCATGTGTATCAGCCCACAAATTCACATATAAAAAAACACCATAACAACTAACAGTACATAAAGGTAATAGTATCTCCAAATACACAGAAACATCACTTGAAGATTCACTAAAAATTACTTCCAATTTCTGTTCAATATATCATCAATACTGAAGAGATAGAGAGCACAACTACAACTGAAGAAACAAATTTTTCTCGAGTGCTGCAACTGCAACCAGAAATAGCATCTTCAAGGCTAAAAATAATTAATGCTTTTTCTATTTCAAAAAAGAAAAATTACCATTATACCTGCTTAATATACAACAAAAGCCTCTTTATTGCTATGCAAAAATTACTTTAATTCATGAAATATGTCAAAACCATTTAAATTTTTCCTACTTAGATAATCCTGTAAAATCTACAATACTCTTTTCAATATATTACATAAAACGCATAGTGTTGATTGTGCATCATACGTGGGCTTCTGATGGTAAACCATCGTCGCAAAACACCGATTGGTTTCCCAATCATGTTTATATAGACACCCAATATACTTAGCACATTATTAAAACAACTAACTTAAAAGACAATATTTTAATCACAAAATAAAACGCATAAAAAATGCTTTTTGAATACCTTATATACTATTTTGAAAAAATGTTGTTTCAATACTTTATATACAATTAATATATTGTGCATCATACGTGGGTTTTTGATGGTGAACCATCGTCGCAAAACACCGATTGGTTTCCCAAACATGTTTATATAGACACCCAATATACTTAGCACATAATTCAAAAAATTAGTTTCATTAATACATTTTGTTTTTACTAATTCAATTTCCATATATATTAATTCTACCATAATACAAATATATCACATTTCAACAATCCGCCCCAACTTAAAATTTATAAAAACCAGGAAATTTAAAAAAAAAAACAATATCTAACCCTAATCAAGATACTGAAAATAAAACAACACCACAACTACTAACAATAAATGAAGATAACAGTATCTCCAAATAGACAGAAACATCACTTGAAGATTCACTGAAAATCACACCAAATTTCTATTCAATATATCATCAATACTGAAGAAATAGAGTCCACAACTACAACTGTAGTTATAAATTTCTCTCGAGTGTTGCAACCACAACCAGAAATAGCATCTTAAAGGATTAAAAAAATTAATGCTTTTCTTATTTCTTATCATTATATCTGCTTAATATACAAGAAAAGGTTCTTTATTTCTTATTTATACAATACTCTTTCAATTAAAAAACCTATATACTGACCGTATTAATAAAAAAGTAACCTAATAGCATGAAAAAATGATTTTTCAGTATATTATATAAAATTTCATCATTTTTTCACTGTATTATATAAAATTTCTTCATTGTGCATCATACGTGGGCTTCTGATGGTAAACCATCATCGCAAAACACCGATTGGTTTCCCAATCATTTTTATATAGACACCCAATATACTTAACACATTATAAAAACAACTAACTTAAAAGACAATGAAAATTTATAAAAGACAATTATTTCATATAGTTCTCTCAAAGTAAATTCTATGACAACACAACTTTCAATTTATTCATGAGTCTTACCCCACAAATTACCATATTAATGATTTTGTAATTCCGAGATTACTACATTTGTTGACTTCTGAAGAATTTCAGATTGACAGAAGCATTTTGCATATGATCAATTAATATTTCATAGTGGGTTATAAAGCAACACCACAACCACTTATAGTATATGCAACTAACAGTACCTCAAAAAACGCAAAAATTCCTGTAATTCATGAAACATATCAATGTCATTTAAGTTTTTCCTACATAGATACTCCTATAAAATCTACAAAACTCTTTCAGTTGAAAAAAATTGATTTTTCAGTATATTATATAAAAAATAATATTTTAATAAGCAAAAAAAATATTTTAATCACAAAATAAAACGTATAAAAAAAAATACTTTTTCAGTACCTTATATACATAACAACATAAAATGCATGAAAAAAATGCTTCGTAATTTCTGAACTCTTAAGTGCAGTAACTGTAACCAGAAATGACATTTTAAGACAAAAAAATAATTAATGTTTTTCTTATTTCAAAACAGATAATGTAACAGCATATCTAATGACACCAATTGGCTTCCCAATCATGTTTATATAGACACCCAATATATTTAGCACATTATTAACAAATCGCATATTAGACAAATTAGCAATATCACACAAAAAATATTAAAATTATATAAAAACAAAGACCAAAACAAATCAATTATGTCCCAAAATATAAACAAACAATTTCACCTGAATTGGACAGCTACAAGCAGTAGCAAACCACAACATATGGTTACAATAATTTAATTTACCTCTTAAGAGACTGAACAGTAACTACAACTCCATCCTGTATACCAATCGCCAAAGCAAGCAAAAATGATTCCCTAAAATTAAAAAATAAACTAATGTCAATGAAAAAAAAAAATCTTATACAAATAAAAAAAATTCACACTTTTATTTCAAAATCATATTCATTTTATTCGTAAAGTTTCTGTTACTGTTCATTTTATATTTCACCACTTTGACTGTAAAATATATTTGTTAATGAACGTATAAATCTCACACTTTAAATTCTCCAACTTTAACCAAACAACATTACATAAATTACATGTCTATTTCATTCACAAAAGTTACACATCTATCACACTTCCATTTAATATACAACTATAGAAATTTCATTTTCAAATAAAGCTGCACCAATAAAACACAATTCAAGATCATCAAGAAAATATGTAGTGATGTTTCTGAAGTTGATGCTGATGAAGATTATCAAGAGAGATCTCAGTCTATTTCAGAGAGTAGTAGTGCCTCTGCAGAAGATCAAAATGTTGTAAATGAGCATTCTTTGGAACGTTCTAGAGAATTGGAACTCAGACATCTGAAATAGACTGACTTCCAAATTTTGAACTCTCACCTTCACAAATATGTAAATATTGGAAAAATTCACAAATTTTCAAATGCACTACTTCCAGTTCAAATAAAACATAAACAGCAACCATAGTAATCATTAACGAAAATACAGTTTCAAATTCATACTAATTATTACATATCAGTCATTGTAGACTGAAACTTCACTACACAATAACTAAATTTCTAATCAAAAAACAAAATCATAACAAAATACTACTATGACAGAAACCATATGCATTTCTTTACTGAAACAACTTCAGTTTATACGCGAACATTCACCTTCCTCCAAACGAAGCTTCTTCTTCACCTTTGCCTTATCCTTATACAACACACTACCACCAGATAAACGCATCACATCAACAATAGTTTTCTTCTCAACAAAATGTATATGCAGCAAAACTTTATTTGTATCATAATACAAATAAATCACATTTCGACAATCCGCTCCAACTTGAAGTTTATAAAAACCAGAAAATTTTTTAAACAGATCCACATGTAACCCTAACTTAGAAGCAGATTCAACAACACCAACAACAAATGGCTCATAAAAATCACAAAAGATGACATCTTCCTCTCAGTATCACCACGAGCTAAATAATCTTCACTTAAAAACATCATACTCAAAGGAAATTCCATCACACCATGTCTTTCAACCCAAGCATGTGTCTCAACCCACAAATTTGCATATAAACCAACACCACAACCAGTAACAGTACATGCAGGTAACAAAATCTCCAAATACGCAGAAACATCACTTGAAGATTCATTCAAAACTAAACGAACAGAATCAGCTCTTTTATCTGGAATAGCATAATGCACTTTCGAAGTATGTAAATCTTCACTCCTCAACACAACAGATTCCGACATAAAAGGATAAAAAATAGGCTTTCCAATTAACTGGTATTTCGCTGAAGAATTATTATATAATTTCATCGAAACAGAAACACAGTGTATTTTTCAAGATACAAAACGAATAATATAAAGAACAAATCAACAACATAAACAAAACACATATATATAACAAAAAATAACCTTGAAAAACTTCAAATAATTTAATTCCAAAAACCATCGAAAAAAACAAAAATTAAAACATAATAACATCCCAATAAATCCGTCGTTCAAAATAACATCTAGAATATCAAACGACAAACAGAAAACACTCCTTCACCTGAATCAACACTTTGCTTTCACGATTTACAGTCATCTCAAAAGACTTCCTCCATTAAACATCGTATTCAATACTTCACCAAAACCAACTCTTTTGCATTTGAACGACAAAAAACAGCACCAAAACCCTAATGAACACTAAACTTCCTAGAAGGAAATGCGGCGGCACAAAAACAACTACCGAAAAAAACAAGTATTCAATGATTCACCAAAACCAACGAAGCTTCTTTTGCATTTGAACGACAAAAAACAGCAACGAAACCCTAACGAACCCTAAAGTTCCTAGAAGGAAATGCGGCGGCACAAAGACAACTACAAAAAAAATAAAGACACAAAATGAACCAAACGAAAATGGGCCAAATCATTTGGGCCAACTAAATATGCTTAACTGCCAACCAAATCATTTCCACATACTATGGATTCTTTGTTTTATTAAACATGAATCAAAGCCCATGCTTTGCACATGCCCGTGCTTTGCATATTTGGGCCAACCAAATATGTTTCTAATTTTCAATCCAAATCATTTTTTTAAAACAAATATCATAGAAAAAAAATTATAATAAAATATAAATTTCATTTAAAAAAATCCACAAATTTTTTTTAAAAATCATAACAAATATTTCATATACAATATTTATTCAATTCTAATAATATAAAACTTCAAATTAAATCAAAAAATATTTTTAAATTAAAAATTACAAACTATATTTGCATAATAAAAATACTCATAAAAATTAAAATAATTTTTCTATACCAAAATTTACAAAAAATAATAATAAATAAAAATAAACAAAATATCTAAAATTTTAAACTGCGCAAAGCACGGGCATCCAAACTAGTATAGTATATTTTAGAGAATAGTGTTATAATTTTTTAAAAAAAATTTAAATGAAGAAAAGTAATATTTAAAATATTTAACATAAAAATAAAAATTTTAAAAATTTTGAGTGCCAGCCCATGTGTCCGTCTCCCATTGGTGTCAGTCAGTCTAAGTCTTCGCCGAAAGTCTGTTCACTGCTATGCTGCCAAGAACTTCTTCTTTTCCAACTCCTGGAAGTGAGGTTAAGGTTAACTGCAGATAAGCTGAAGCAGCAGTATAAGATGTGAGTTCAATTTGTTGTTCTCTCAGGTAATTTCACTGTTATCAATTTTGGGGAGGTTTATAAGTTAGTCGATGATTTATTGTAAATGTCTGCTGTTTACGACAACCGGGAGAGGCTGGTTGAAGCTACGATGCGGAGGGAGCAGCTCCGCCGCCGTGCTCAAAAAAGTTTCAGTGACCTTTCATTGGCATCCTCCTCATCCTTCCATTCCAGAGCTTCCTCTCACCGACTGTCCTCTTTCAATCTCGAGGCATTTCATAATGAACAAATTCCCCGCGCCGCAAATTACTTGAAGATCTTCGCGTGTGCTGGGCTGAAGAGTGCTACTAGAAATTTCAGGTATTGTTTATTGGGGGCTGAAGGGGCTGCTGGGAGGTTTTTCCAGGGTTGGATTGATAAGAAAACTTATGTTAAGTTGTCCGAAGAAGAGCATCGTCTCAAAAGATGGAAGGTAATCACCATCATTCACTCCCAATGTTCAAGGAATCACTTGCTATTTGCATACGTGACTGGTTCTGCTATATCCAACTGATCTGATTCATTCTTCAACTTACAAAATTTAATTAGGAAATAATTAAGAGAATGATAATATATATAAAGATACTTAAATGAGCTAATTAATTTCAGCAAAGTAAAAGGTGTTTTTCATCTATCCACTTTTGCAATTGTGATTTGGCATCTAAAACGTTGAACTTTTTATAAAACTTCTAGGCAGATTGTTTTAGTTTCTCTTTGTTATAAACCAGGATCCAAACCTTGGATTCGTCTTCTCTGGAAAATTATAAATTAATCGTAAGAAGTTTTTACCCTTTGATTATTGTTGTACAAATTCAAATCGATAGACGTCGGAAAGCAGCCAAGGTGTTCCGGTTTTTTTCTTCATACAATTCCCTTAATTAGGTATTCCGTCACCATGTAGCAGAAACTTAATAGTGTTCATGCTACAATTTCATAAACCCAAATTATCTGAAGGTGCATTTCATTTGGAGATGAAACTAAAATTTAAAGCAGAATGAGATTCATAAGTTGTCTAAGTAGCAGCAATTGCTGTTCTAGTGGAAGGTGTTATCTGTTAATGCAATGGTAGTATAGAATGTCTGAACTAAAAATTATGGAGGATATTGTTGAATTCTTTAACTAAAACGGATTCTCTATCTTCATTTTTGTTTTAGCAAGCCACGCTGGTGCAAAAGGCCTCTCGTCGCTTTCTTTATTTGTTGGATTTAAAAATGGAAAAAGAAGAGAGGAAGCAACTGATAGCTAAGATTAGAATCCATGCACAAGTCATACGGGTGAATTCTCTCTCTTGGTCTTGTTTGTTGGTTAGTTTTGGTTGTTGTTTCACGAATGCTTATGTAAAATTCCTTTATCAGAATGCTGTTCTGTTTCAAGATGCAAGACAAGGTGTAGATGCAGATGGTATGCCATTTTAGTAAAGGTTCTCTAGGAGAGTCAATTATGAGTATCTTTATTCTTGAGATACTGATAACCAGAAGTTACGACGCGGAGTATTGAACAAGGAAACTACCCTGTCTTTTTCTTGGACCTCATCGGACGATCACATCTCCTCATGAATGGAGTTGTATTATGTGTTATTATTTTTTTAGACCATGACCAATTCGTTGTTGGGTTGTGTTTTTATAGTTTGAACACATAAACATAGGTTTATATTTTTTTTTTATTTAAACACTTGAATTTATTAAGACTTGACTTGTTTAATTTAATTATTTTAATTATAGACTTATTATTATGAATCGAATTCCCATTATAAACTTGAAAATTAATAAGAAATTTTAATATTTTAAATCAAAATAAATCACAAGTGTATCCGTTTACGTAAATTGATCAGTAAATCCATTTTTTAAAAAAAAATAAATACTGCTTAAAAATAATTCTTTATTCAAATATTAAAAAATAAAACAAATATTAGTGAAAATTCGGAGACTTACTATTCACTCAAGGAAAATTTATCAATTTAATTTTTAAATTATTTTCAAAACAAAATTCATATCTTTAAACAATTACTAGTTTGATACACGTGTGTTGCACGAGTTTATTGTACAAGCTTTAATATGTTTACATTTCACAGATTCGTTATACAATTATTAGTTTGATGTGCATGTATTGTATGGGTTCGTTGTACATACTTTAATGTGCGTGCTCAATTAAATTTAATTATATCTACGTCACCTATGCGACTCTGTCACGTGTCAAATTGAGAATCTTTCAGTTGAATTTAATTATGTCCACGTGTCATCACAAAACTCTATCACGTGTTAGTCCAGGAGTATTCAGCAACTCATTATATATATATATATATATATATATATATATATATATATATATAACCTATTTAGTTACTAAAGTTTAGGATTTATAATATTGTAGTCTTTAATAATTTTTTCACATGGTTTCTAATGAAATTATAAAGTGATCTCCAACTCTCTTTCTCGATGCAAATTTCAATTTAAAAAAAAAAATCATTCTTATTGCATGAGCTTTTTTTTTTAAGTGAAAAAATAAGCTATGTTATTTGATTATGTGCAATAGAGATGAAGTTTTTTATTGAAATTTTCACCAAAAAAAAAGAGTTAAATATTACTTGAGAGGTTATAATTTTATTATGGAGTAAATTGTAGAAAAAATATTAAAGACTAAATCATTACGAGTTCTAAATGGTTCAAAGAGGCTCATATGATAAAATGAATAATTTATATTCTACAAAATTGATTTCTCTATATTACTTCCCAACATCACAAAAGTTTTTAAAATCCCTACTTTCCATAACCTAAACTTTCCCCTATCTTCAAATCTGCAAAACCAAACAAGGCAACTGGAAGAAGAATTGATTAGAAGATATAACTTGCTTAGTAATTTTGTTCTTTATTTTGGGCTAAAAAAAATTAGTGATTTCCAGTGGAGCTGAGGCGTCTTTATTTGAGTAACGGGAATTAGCAATTTTGGGGATTTCTGCAACATTCTCAAAAATGATAACAGCGTAATAATATGACAAGTTGGAGCCAAAAAGAAGACAAATGGGGAATATATTTCTTTCTATAGGGCATCAATCGGGATAGCGGTTGCAAAATTCAACTTTGAAACAAGAGAAGCAAAACTTCAGACAATTTTTATCCGAAAAAGAAAAAATTAACAATAGATTAACACTGATTCAGCATTAGTAGATTTCGTTGGAGTTTGCACGGCCTTCGGGACTTTACTGAGGGTTTGGTGGACGGCTATTAGCAGCAGCAACTCTAGAACCCCATTCAAGCAACTCTTTACTTGTGTCATCCTTGTGAACAATCACCTCAATGAAGCACAAGCAATCCTTTTTAGCACCAGTTGCAGTTTCAATGGCCTCAACAAGTTCCTCTTCACAGCGAACCTGCCGGTTCAAATTCGGGTAGCATTTTAGTGTCAAAGTTGAAATACAATTAAGAATGTAGCAGAATACAGTAAGCAATTAATTTAGCTCACCTTAGTTGTCCAGCATTTGCCTTCTCCATTGTGGATAGCACCAACCAACCCAGTGTAATCCCAGTTCTTGATCACATTATAAGGGCCATCATGGATCTCAACTTCAATGGTATAGCCGCCGTTGTTTATGAGGAAGATGATAGACTTTTGGCCACAACGTAGCATTGTTGACACATCTTGGACGGTCACCTGATGGCATACACATAGAAGCGTGTTAGTGCAACAGATACAAAGCCTTAGAATCACTAAGGCGTAGCTAAATTGCTTCAGCTCGCAAGTTTACGGCTTCACCATAACCAAGAACTTCGCTTACAAGTAGACTAGACATAAAACAGATTAGAAAGATAAAGGAATATACAATCTGGACTTAAGCCAAATCATGATAACCAAAAACAATAGATGCATACCTGGAAGCTGCCGTCACCAATGCAAGCTATCACTCGCTTTTCTGGCACAGCTTGAGCATACCCAAGGGTAGCACCCACAGACCAACCAATGGATCCATATTGCATTTGGAATTCGTATCTGCAAAATAAGCCAAAGAACTCATCAATCATAGAATTGTTTCATACGGAACCAAATTTAAGAGAAAATGTTAGTTCTTTCCCATGCTTACCCGCACCCTTGTGGCAGTTTCAGCTTTTGGCAATTGAACCACGAGTCCCCTGTCTCGGCAATCACAGCTGTATCGCCTGACAACATTTTCTGAATGTGCTGAAACAGAACATTCACCCTCAATGGCTCCTTAGGTTCGCATTTCAGAGGATGTCCGTCAGGAACATAAATCCTGTGGTAATTCTCATAAGCAGTTCTGTTGTGCTTTAGCCTTTTAGCTAACTCCCTCAAGAAATCCTTCATTAGAACACATCCAAATGAAGGACCATTGCCAATGGTCACACGATCTGGTTGCACAATGATAGCCTTCTCTTTCTTGAGAAGCAGAGAGTATCCCACTGAGCTATAGTCATTGAATATTGGCCCAGCAAACAAGTAAGCATCAGCTGACTCCACAATTTCAGCACAGAAGGCTGTGCTCACAGCGCCCCAGTAAGTTCCAATGAAATGTGGATGGTGTTCGGGAACTAGACCCTTTGCTGATGGCATCACCGCGAGAGCATAACCAGAACTATCCGCCAATTCAACAAATGCGTCACAGGCCTTTGCAACACGCAATTTGGGGCCTGCCACCATTACTGGCTTCACAGCTTTGTTCAAGAACTCTACTGCAGCTTCAACTGCAGCTGTTATACCCAACTGATTACTCAGCCTGCGCCAAACAGAATTACAAAGAATTAACGCAGATATTCATTTATATATGACATAATGCACAAGCGATCATCTATAATCAAGATTCAAGCACACAGCCTAATTCCCAGAGTTGAAAACCAGAGACCTATACGATTATTAGCACTCCGGGATCTAAATAACCAATACCCGATCCAATCAAACGAAATTGTCATCCATATTCATCCCTGGAGCTGTTC
This sequence comes from Voacanga thouarsii, assembly GCA_026120185.1. Taxonomy (NCBI): domain Eukaryota; kingdom Viridiplantae; phylum Streptophyta; class Magnoliopsida; order Gentianales; family Apocynaceae; genus Voacanga; species Voacanga thouarsii. The sequence goes on along the minus strand of JANUWF010001289.1, from coordinate 334,653 downwards.
TCTATGTCAACTCAAGAAAACAGAGCACCCTATCCTCACAAAAAATATGAAAGCTCAAAAAAAAAAAAAAAAGCCCTCTATCTTCACCATAAGATTAATCAAGATTACAGCACTCTGAATGAACTTGAAATAAATCCATCCTAAAATCGTAGTGCCTCCAAAGTGATCTACAGTTTCAATGAAACGCGTTCAACCCCAGGGAAAAAGCCCCTAAAAAGTTGGGCATACTTACTAACGCAAAAACATCAGTGTTTTTTTTTTTCTTTTTTTTTTTTTGTGTGGGGCTGAGGAGCGGAGGCCAGGGGTGGTGGGGGTTCTGGGGTTGAAACTATAATATATGTAAGTCACATATTAAAGAGTACCCAAGCATACATCCAACGTATTCACAACTTTATGTGTAAGGTGACGGAATAATTAAAAATAAATGAACTCAAAAGAGAAGATGAGGAGGCTTACTTAGGAGACAGTGAAAACGGAACGGGCTCACGACTAAAAGTAGGGTGAGGAATCGCTGGCAGGTTGCAACTTATGCTGATGTAAACGGGCTTACTCTCCTTCAATGCTGTTGAAACTGCCGTATCAATAGCTTCATGCGCATCTTCCAAATTATTCACCACGGCCTAAAATTATGATAACCGGAAAATCAATAAAACTTAAAAAAAGAGAGGGAAAAAAATGAATAATATAAATAATGTGATATCGTCCATTACGTACTTGATAGCAAGTGACGGTTTGAAAGCAACGGAGCTCCTGGCTGAAATCTGGTAAGCCGATAGTATGATGGAGGATCCTGTTGGTGCCGTAGTCATTAGAGTTTGGACCACCAACAATACATATGACTGGAAGGTTCTCGCTGTAAGCACCAGCGATAGCGTTGAGAACGCTCAAGCCTCCGACGGTGAAGGTGACAACACAAGCACCAACGCCGCGGGACCTGGCATAGCCGTCAGCAGCGTATCCGGCGTTAAGCTCGTTGCAACAACCTATGAGGTTAAGCCCTGGCTCGGCCAAGAGATGGTCGAGAAGCGTGAGGTTAAAGTCACCAGGAACTGAGAAAACATCATTAACGCCGATCTGAACAAGCCGGCGAGCCAAGTGACGACCGAGAGTGGCGTCAGCTGCGCAGATAGGAACAGACGAGTGCTGGATCGTCACAGAACCGTTATGAGGCAGACCTCCGACATCATTGCACGGTGGCCTAACGGCGTCGACAGCTCCGATCTTAGTATCCATTTCACGGAAATGGCGTCGACGAAGATAATTGGAGAAGAAGAAGCTATAGACGAAAGCAGAAAGTAGCAGAAGCACAAGAGAGAATGTTCGAGAAAGTTGCGGAGTGAAAAATTGTACTAAGAGTAAAAATTTTGCGGACGGTGGGTGTTGCAGGAAAATGGTCTAGCTATTTAAAGGTGGTTCGCTAGGGCCGTGTTTGGCAATGTGAGAACGGTCCAAAACTAGGGGCGGTTTTGTAGTGAAGTCTGAAGTGTAGCGTGGCGGTGGCAGTGGTTTCAAGTTTCAACAACCCAAGAATGCACCGGAGGTTTAGTTGGATTGTAATTATTTTTAGAAAATTTTCTTTGAATTGGATAAAAAATTTAAAAATATAAAATTAATATAGAGTTAAATAATATAATGTGTTGTATGTAAATAATTATTTTTAGAAATAAAAATATTTAAATTTAATTAATGTTCTGAATTTAATTAAATTTTATTTCAGATATAATATTTAAGTATTTAAAATTAATTAATTAAATATTTATTTTATTAAATATATTTTAACTGATAATATTAAATATTTAATTAATTAAGTGTATTTAATAATATATTTTTGTTATAATCGTATTATAAATTTTAAGTTAAATAAAAATTATTTAAAATTTAAATTTAAATATATTAAATATTTATATAATTATTAATATTATTTTATATTTAATTTAAATTTTAATAAAAATATAATATAAAATAAATTATAGTTAATTCAGATTTCAATTTTCAATTTTAAAACTTTTATTTTTAAAATTTAATACTTAAATATTCAAAATTTAACTTTCATATTTCAATTTTGTTAACCTAGTCCTTGATGGAGGCCAAGCAATTGGATGAGGGGACAAAAATTAAAATAAATAAAAATATAATTATTTGTGAATTTGTCACTCGCGTGTCATTAAAATTTTAAGTAAAAACAACAATAATTTTTTAAATATAAGTTTATAGTTTTAATACAATAAATAATAATTTATTATGTGTTTTGGGTTGCAATTTAAATTTTAAATTGTGGGGTTTGCACCAATGCAAAAGTTGTATAAACTATACAACTACCACATTTCACAATATAAGTCTTTTTAAACTTGAATTTTTTTTTTCACAATATAAATAATTTTACAAAATTTTATAAAAATTATATCTAAATCGACTTATAAGTTTGTAATAAATTTTATAAATTTTTAGAAAAAAGTAATAAAATTTTATATAATTTTGTAAAACGACTTATATTATGAAACGGATGTAGTAGTTAATTAAACCTTTACTTCTATTTTTACTCTTAAAATTTAATTTATTCTCTCTCTCTATTTATTAAGAAGTATTCAAATTTTAGAACTTTGAGGTGCTCTAAATTACTTCTCTATCCAATTATTTAAATGAGATTATTTTATTAGAAAATAAATTTTTTAATATGTTCGAAAAATAGAGTGTTATTAAATGAAGACAAATCTGATATATGTTAAATTTTGATTTTTCAACAAGACGGATGATTTGAGACAAAGATTAAATTAGAAACAAGACAGATAATTTGGAATGGAGGTAGTAAATTTTTTAATTAATTAAACATTTTATTCTACTTTTACCTTTAAAATTCAATTTATTCTCTCTATTTGTTAGGAATTATTTAAATTCCAAAACTTTAATATACTCTAAATTAATTATCTCTCAATTATTTACATAAAATTAACTTATTACAAAATAAATTATTTAATATATTTAAGAATTGAAGTGCTATTAAATGAGAATAAATTTGAAATGGTAAGTCTTAATTTCATAAAAATACAGCTAATTTGAGACAAATATGAGATGAAAGAAATACAAAATTACTATTTTAATAAGAGAGATATGCATGGTCATAATATAAATGGATAACTATAATATTAAATAGAAATTGAAAAAATAATTACTTAATTATAAGAAGTTTTATAGAATACTAATTTAATATTTAAATATTTGATTTATGAATTAAAATTTTAAATTTTATCCATGAGAGAATAAAAATAGTAAGGTGTATTTTTTATATTAATAAAATATTTGACCGCTAAAATTATTGTTACAAAATTAAACTTTACGATGAATATTATTCTTCTGACACTTATTTGGAATCTGAAGACTCGAATCACAAATTTTAAATTTGTATATGCTTCCGATGTACGTGCATTGAATTCATTAAGTGATTGTATCACTTACAATAGAGATTACACAGCAAATATTATATACAACATTATTAGTGATATAATTTCTCAATGTATTGATGTACGTGTATCGAGTATATATAAGATTTTTTTTTAAATTTTATTCTAATTTGTTTATTTTGTCTTTATTGAATAACTCAATCACCTTTTGGCCTTCAAAGTATGATACTGGTCAACTTATGGGTCAACTAGAAGCTAGAAATCAAATTTTAAATGATTTATGTGTGCGACACTTGCCAGACGCCTACCCCTAAAATTGAATACTCATTTGTCTGACTTGAAAACTAATGGAAGTAATTCTATCCATACGCTTGTTTTTGAAAGTCAAGACTTACGTTTCCTTTATTTTTTTTCTTTTTATTTTTAAAGTTATTTTAAAAAAACACTTATTTTGAGGTTTTTTTTTTAGTTGTGTTTTCAAAGTTTGGCTACGGAAGTTCATAAATTGGGTATCAATGTTTGACTGTAACGTCACTAAATTTTATTTTTCGATAATATTAACAAAAATAAATTATTTCCTCGGTCTATTTTTGTTTATTTATTTTAATCGATTCATAAGTTTAAAAAAAATAAAAATTTTCGACTAATTAATTAATATTTCTTATTTTATTCTCGAATAAACTCTCTTTATTAAGGAGTAATATAATTTCAAAATTTTATATATTATAAATATATTTAATTTACTTTTATTTCCTACTACAAGTGCACAATATACTCTTTATCAATTTTGCCTTGAAAACATAACCATAAACCTTAGTAGTTAGTTAAATTAATATATATTTTGTATGCTCACATTTTGTGAATACCAATTACTAATATTTTCTTCGTTTCAAAATATTTGTTTATGATTTTTTTTTAAATATTTGTTCATATACAAATTTATAGAATTAATGATTAGTTTTTTTTTCATTTTATCCCTATTTATTCTAAGTCAACTACACAAATTTTCTAAACTCTTTTTTCTTTTTACTTCTTGAAAATTTTTATAAACTAATAGCTATCATGTTTTTAATATAGGTAAAATATGAATTTTATCTAAATTATAATATTATTTTCAATACCCTTAATATATATTCATAAACAAACATTTTAAAATGAAGAGATTACTATTGTTATAGTTAAATCACATGAAGAAAATGGTTCCTTCTGTGATTACCAAGGTGAAAGTGAGGCAAATTCTTGATAGCAGAGATATTCCAATAGTTGAGGTGGATTTATACATCAATGAAGGCATGTTCTGAGCTTATGCTCCTAGCCGTGCTTCATCATGAATGTAGGTTTTTCTTTCTTTCTTTTTGGTCTTTTGGATTTTTAAGTTTTCGATTTCATATTTGAATTTATAATTGTTTGATCTTTCATTTGATAATCTTATTCTCATTTTTTTGCAATGTCATTGATTAACAGGCCATGACAATGATGGATCTTTATGAAAATAAAATGCGCCAGTTAGATCAAGGAACCGAACAATATTCTTGGGAAATATTTAGATAGACCTGGATCACTGTAAATTATCGTTTTAAAGTATTATATTTTTTTATAAATGTATAATTTTCAATGCATATAATACAATACTTGATGTGGTGGTTCGAGTCTATCTAAGTATTTTTCGTACTTTTGAAGTAAATTGAGAGATTTTATCTAGGCCAGCAAAAAATAAAATAATTTATTAACTATGTATATTTACCAGTCAAGCCCCACGACTCAGAGTCTTAAACTCCTTTACTTTAACCACTTGACTTATGACCCTGGGCTCAATTCACATACCTGAACATGCATGTAATCATCTCATCCATAAGTTTCCATATCCAAGCTTTTCATGAGTCAATTATTAATATTTGTTGGTAGATAACATGAAATATTGTAAATAAATTAATTTATAATTTTTAGAATAATATTAAAGAAGGTAATTTTTATGTAATAAAAAATTTTACATTTTAAAGACTTAGACCAAATTATAAGGTATGTAGTAATAATTTATAAATTTGAATTGATAGAAGCAAGTGTATAGATATAATATAAATTAAATTACATAAGAATAAGAAACGATTTAAGCTCAGGTCTAAAACCTTGTAAATATGAAAAGTAAATTCAAATTATTAATTAAGAGATTTTATTTTTAAACTGAAATTAGAATCGAAAAAGTAATTAAAACATCTCAAAATAATTTTCAGCTGAAACGAATATTATTTTTTAAAAAATAAAAGGACTGGGGACCACAAACGAAAAGTGCAGTCAAGTGTGTGATAAAGGTGCGTGCGTTGGCGGCGGCATACGACGGAGCCTTGGACGCCCCGAAGCCCGGAAAGGCAGAAAAAGGGTCGGGTGGGGTTCGATTGAAATTGGAAAACCTTGAGCTTAATCGGTTTTGTAAAACCGTCAAATTGACAGCAGCGAAAGAGAACAGTTTGCACCTGGTGTTTTCCATATGCGTTGACCGGAGAATCTTGCTGACCTGGCATGAAGGGTCTCGTCTGGGACCCACACGTCAGTGTGCAATGCGTGCATGAAAAGCAATGAGATGTGTCCGTACACCACGTAGTGGTTTCTGAATCGAGATAGCCAGCAGGCCGCTCGCCAAAACCATACTGGCTGCGACACCTGTCCTTCCGCCACCTGCGGTATGCCCGCCATAGCTACCTTTGTTTTTTTTAAGTTTCGTGGTACAAATAGTTAAAAATTATTTTTATTATTTTAAATTATAAATTATTTAAAAAAATTAAAAAAATTTAAAAATATTTTTATATTTTTATCTTTGTTTATTATTTTTTCTCTTTATTTTTTTTATTTCTAAGACATTTAAATAGAAATATTTTAGAAAGAAAAAATATAAAGTAATATTATTTTTAAGAATCTTATTATGTGTGAAATTAAATTTAATAATTTATATTAAGGGACGAAGAGAGTATATTGTACATAAATATATTTTTAATAGAATGTTTTTTGAATGTAAAATAATTTAAATTAGGTCTATTTTTATGATCAAAAGAAATTTTAGTGTGTATTATATTTGAGATTATATTTAATTTTTTAAAATATAAGTATAATTTTAAATTTATAAATAAAATATTAATGTTACAATTTATTTATATTAAATAATAAAATTATTAATATTTTATTTATACATTTTATTTACATAAAGTCTATTTTTTTCACCAAAATAATTCTAAAGCAATATTAAAAAAAAAGTTCTAATCCAATTATAGTCATAGTTTTGGGAAGCAATAGAATATGTCTAATTTTGGTAAAAATAGTTTTGAAAACATTATTATGAATTTTGAGTTATGTACTCTTCTTCTTTTTTTATTTTAATTTTATCTATTAAAAAAATATAAATCGAATATAATATTTTGCTGATACCCCCAAGGAAAAAGTGGTGAACCAAAAGACATTACTTCAATATGTATTCGAATTGTATAATATTGACTACAAGATTTTTGGGATTCTCAAAGGAAAAAAGAAAACTACGTAATTTTGATAAAATGATTTAAAATATAAATTATCTTCCCCATATAAAACGTAATAGTGACAAAATTTGCATCTTTCATCGTCATCTCAATTCCAAGTGGAGAAGAACATGTCCAAACGCCGCCTCTGTCGGCCAAACAAGAAATTAAAATCCCACCACCTTTAAAGGCAAGGCAAATGGCCAATTTCACGGACGTGATCGAAGCCCCGCCCCTATTGGCTGATATTTTCCTTTTTTTTTTCTTTCCTTGTTGAAAAGAGAACACTCGATAGTTATAAGAAAGTATGTTTTGGATAAATTTTGCCTCTTATAGTAATAATTTATAAATTACACGAAAGAAATAAGTTATACTAAATAAATCAGAGATAGATTTAGAAGGGGTGGGTGTGGCGCTCGCCTCCCTAAAATCTTTTCAAATTTCATAATTTACTTTTAAAATTTTAAGAAAATATTTTAAAATTTTTATATTTCGTTCCTTTTTTTTTTTTTTACAAATCATACTATTGTTCTTATAAGATTTCCTTTTATACAACTTTTTTCAATTTTAAATCACTGATTTTGTCCCTGAAACAAGTCCTATGTGATGAGTGGATTCAAATCCGATTAATAATGTGAACTTATCTACATTAACCAACTAAGCTAATTTAACATACTGTTGATATTAGTGGCAGGAGATAAGGGAAAGCAACAATGTGTAAAATATAAATCTCCTGTTTTAAAATTTAAATATTATTTAAAAATTAAAAATAATCATGTACTAATCTATCAACATATTATAATAAATAAAATAAACGTAAAACCAAGTCTACACCAAAAGGAAAAGTTTGCTACAAACCATGTGGCGGATTATTATAATGTTGTACTATTCTGAGTGCAACTATAAACTGTTTCTTCTATTTTTAATTCCAGAATTTTAAAAAATAATTTTTGTACTATACTTTTTTAATCTGAACACTAAGCGCATAAATTTGAGCACATCAACTGGCCTTTTTTATTTTTTAAATATTAAAATGGATCTCAAGATTCAGTTGCTAAAGGAGGTGGGATTCCATTTGAATCGGTATCAAGTTGTTAAAGTCTTCTACAATGATTTCAGGTCCTGCCGCGGGATGACAATAGGATCAAGTCGGACTGAAAATTATAAATTTTAGTCTTGTCCTTACATACGTTTCCATTTTTCTGTTCCTGCTATGAGAAAAGATAGAGATTCCTGCGTCCGATTCGTCAGGGATAAGACAATCTCCGGTCTGGGAGGGAGGAAGCGGGACTCGTTTGAATCCGAAAATATTTATAAAGATTTAAAATTTTTTTTTTACATTTAATATATTTTTATTCAAAACTTTTTAATCATTTCAAAAACTTTTGCGATAGTTTTCAATAGTTTACGTATTTATCATATCACTAAATTAATAAAAGTAAAATTTATAATTTATAATTTTTCCTTTTTCTTTTCTTGTTTCCTCTACTTTTCTATTTTATTATATATATATATATATATATATATATAAGTATGTATACATATATAATATATATAAAATTTATATAATATATATACATATAACGCATATATAATCGAACTCTATATGTATGTGTGTATATATATTTATATAATACATATAATATAAAATTTATGTGGTGCGGGTTGGGTAGGCAGGGGCGAGGACAGGACTGATGGGCCAATAAATGAAACCCGTCTCTGTTTAAATCAAACCGGGTCTCTGATCTACGCGGAGAAATTACCATTATCTGTCGCAATTAAGAGTACCGATATATGCACGATAAATGTTGAATTTTAATTTTCAATTTTCATTTATTGATACTGCGTTTAATACAAAATATTATAACTGATTTTCAAAACTATTTAAAAATAGCAATAAGATAATAATTTATTTAAGCTCTCCGTACTAAAAGGTTAATCTTCAGGTCAATTTACAATTTCATTTTTTAATGTATCCAAAAATTACTTAAAAAAAAATAAGATATTCGAATGTTTAACAAATATATGTTGAAATTGTTGATATATTTGCTTGCTTCACATAAGGAAAATTAAAACTAGAACAATATTTAAATCGAGTTGAGTTAAGTTTAATTTCGAGACAATCTAATAAAATTTAATAAATTTTTACATTGCTCGAATTCGATTAAGTTTAAACTTAGCTTGATAAAATATATTAAAATTAGAATTTGATTTGAAAGTGGGTGAGTTAACGAATTTGAAAGTTTGAAATTATTTTTGAATTCGAAATGTTTGAAAAATTAAATATATATTCAAAATAAAATAAAATAAAAATAAAACAATTAATTATCTAATAAAAAAATATAACCAAACTTATTAACAAAATTTTAAATTAAATATTTAAAATTATTAAATTCAAAATTAATCAAGGGGGTCGACAACACAGTTTCATTGTGCGCTGATTGATGCTGAAAAAAATTGGCTGCTTGGTTGAATATTGGCCTTCCATCTGGGTGACAGCCATTCATCACGTCGCTCTCGCCAAAAGCATCTTCCGTTAAAATCACACGAGACTGCTTCCGGGGCAGATTGATCTGTCGCCACCGGTGTGAGTGTAAAAGTTTGACTCATATTGAGAGTTTGAGGTTGTGTGCCGATCAATTAATGTGGGATAACCTTTTTATGTATAGTGATTTATATGACATTACGAAGAATTTGAGACCAATTAAAATATATTATGCTATTTATATTCTTTTATAGCGAGTTTTAAAAGTCAGAATTAATCAGACGAAATTTGAATGCACGACTTAACAAAAAAAAAAAAACACATGAGACCTCGTATTATAAACCTCGACTGGAAATAATAATGTTAAAAAGTACATGAAATGACTGGCAAATTAGGTGTTTCTTAAGCTCAAAATGCATACACCTAAACCGGCAATTATTGATATTCAATCCGCTGAGAAATGGTTGGGAAAAAGATCCACACATGCGGTGAAGTTTTTGTTTAAGCAAAGAGATAATTGGAAGTTTATTTATGTCCCTAAATCGGAGGAGAATATATATGCGCATGAAATTGGATGGACAAAACTTCATAATTATTTTGGTTATTTACCCCATCCCTCCTTCCTCGGCTATTTTGGTTATTTCGGTCCCCCATTCAAATCCTGTACTGAGTAAGGAATGGATCACTTTCTCTTCTATTTATGATGAAATACAGGGTCGAATAAAAAAAAAAAAAACTGTCAAGCAAGGTAACGGAGACTTGAGAAGGCCAAAACAGGTGAGTTATCACAAGGGAATTGACCAAAACGTACAAGTTGCTTTGCATGGAACACAACCAATAATTTTATCAATCAAAACTTGTTATTTTAAAAAATCTTTATAATAAATATATTTTGTTCCAAAATAGAGACAGAGGCAAATCATTATTCATGTAAATCTCTATTTATAATATAACTGTTTACAAAAATTGTTTATTCGTACGAAACTCTAATGTAAGATTAATAAACTTAATATCGAATTAAATAAAAAACTTGTTTTCAACGAGTTATTTGTAGATAATTTTAATACATTTATATTTAAAAATGATTAGAATTATATTTATATAATTGTTTTCTACTGCAATTCACTATTATTTATTTAACAAGTTATAATTTAATTCGAATGATTTACAATTATTAATAAAAAATAATACTTTAAAATAATATTTTTTTATGATTGAATCTAACAATCGATTTTTCGATCTAAATAAATTAATAAATTACAAAATATACTAATTAATAAAATTCAATCTCGTCACTATTAGTCCACAGTATACATACCAAAAAAATTATAAACCACTGAATTATGCCCGGATGGTAGCATGCAGAGGATTCAACAATTTGTTTATTTAATTAAGCCATTCAAATAATCAATTCGCCACCTGCATTATAATTATTATTTATTCTGAACAGATATATTTAGTCGTGCATGGTCTACATGTATTTAAAGCAGAAAGGGATTCCTTCTACCTCTTTTTTTTTTCTTCTTTTTTAAAGTAGTGGTTGGATCAATATTATATTTAAAAAAAAATTATTTTGTGACACAGTGGTATGATTAAATGTAAAATGTATTTTATACTACTTATAGTCATTAATCTAAGCCTATAACTATTTTCACACATTAAAAAAATATATTTCATATTTATTAAATTATTCTTGGAACTATTATATAAATCTAATTTCTTCTACTTAAATCTTTTTCCAATTCAAACAATGAATAATAATTTAAAAAATAAAAATAAAATGAATATAGCTTTAGAGAACAAAAGGATTATTTTTTAAAATATATATCAAGATGATAGATTTTAAAATTTGACTTTATTGCTTAGGTACCCAATTAAAAAAGAAACATATCTCGAAATAAATAGAGGATAATTGAATTGAAATAAATTTATATAAATATAAAAAAATTATTAAATACATAAAGTTAAATAAAATGTAAAATAAGATCAAATAAAAAGACTATAATATATTAAAATAAAATAAATTTATTTAAATTTAATAAAAATTATTAAATATGTAAAATTAAATTAAAAATAAAATAAAAGAATATATATTATAAATATATAATATTTTTTAAAAATAAATTATTTAATTTATAAATTTTAAATTGAAATGAAAATGATTGTCCAAAGTAGGGGCGGTAATATTGAACACGACACGCCAACACGACACGAACACGACACGGTTATAGCGGGTTAGGGTTGATGTTTCGCGGGTTCGGGTTGAAACATGTCGACTCGTTTAACTTTAAACGTATATAGGTCATAAACGAATTCAACCCGTTTTAACCTATTTCAACCCGCGAACCCGTTTAACTTTTTTTAATATTTATATTTAATACTTTTTGTAATACCCTACAATTTTACTATAGAAAAATAGATAATTTAATTTTTTACATGAATTAATTGAATTAAATTTTATTATATTAATTAATTAAATTGTTTATGTGTCTATTTTGTTTAATTATATGAGACCTCTTAAAAAAATAAATTATGTTAATGTGATTATTTGCTTGATATATAGTATATGAATCATTCTTAATTAATTATTATTTAATATCTATAATAATAATATTATTATGAGTTAGTAAACAACGACCTTACGTAAGTCTAAAGGGAAATGTTAGACCTTTAGGAAATAACGTATGTAATATGCCTACAGGCCGAATCAAATATAGAATGAAAAAAAGCTCGTGTGGTGCATCCACCAAAGAGTAAGGTTCACTCAGTATCGATTGACCAATTCGTTGGGACAAAGACAATTTGAATTACACCCTACAATTTGAATTACACCCTACAAGGACAAGCCTTCCTTTCGTGCTCGTTTTTGACTCTCCATTTGCTCTTTAAAATTCCTGACATGCTATTACAAAATTGTTATTCTAAATATCTAGAGAAAATAATTTCTTGAACAATCAAATTTTATTGCAAAATTACATTTGTTTAGATTTTTAAGATTAAATCTTATAAATTTATTAAGATCTCTAAATATTTAGTGGAATGATTTATTATTTTATTAATTATTTATAACTTTACGAGTTGTTTTATTAATTTTTTTAATTTTATATGATTTAATTTTTTTAAAATTTTTTGTATAATAATGCACAGATTGATAGATTTAGTAGATATTCAGATTGACAGATTTAATAATTATTTATTTAATTTTTGTGTCTGATCGTATCATGTCGTGTCAACCCGTTTTATAACACGAACACGACACGAAACGAAAATAAATAAATTGACACGACACGACACGTTTATTAATCGGATCGTGTTCGAGTTGACCTATTGAATGTAATTATCTCAAGTTAACACAACCCGTCAACCCAAACACGACACGATTGTCACCCTTAATCCAAAGTACATCCTTCGAAAATTATAGCACAAACGATGTAGTCATCAGAGACAGACATGAGACAGTCCTGTAATATTCATGCCATCGTCTTCAACACGTTGCAAAGACAAAAAACACCATCAAAACAAGTTTCACAGCACAATATATGCCAGAGGAATCAACTCCACTACTAGACACTTCCTTCTCAGTTGTACATATTTTTATAGGGGACTTGTCAAGAGGAACATTGGAACTGGTAAGACCACTTGCTGTCTCATTCTAGATGACCATCTGGGAGGCTTTTGGGAGTAAGCATAGGGAAAAAGGAAAGAATGAGGTACCAACTCTCTGCTATGTACATGGTATTCCCTACCAAAAGAAGGGGGAAAAAAACATATATTACCCCGTTTCACTATAAGGAGGAAGAGCCATTACTTCAAAACAGGCTTTTGACGGGTCTTTGTAAACCGTACATCCCCATTTAACACGGAACTGATGAACTTCTCCACCTCCTCTGCCGTAATTTCTCCCAAAAACGTAGCAAATTTGCCCTTTCGTGGCTTGTATGCTAAAAGAAATGTGTCTGTGGATTTAAGTCCAGTTTTGTCAAATGCAGTTAAAAATGATTGCTGCTTGGCAGCATCTAAAACGGCATAAGAAACTGAATCTCTAGAGCCAGATGCTACGTTCTGCCGCCTCGATAATGACTTCTGAGATACCTACAGCGTCAAAAGAAGCAAAACATAAGAAGAAAAATGATTAGTTACCAGAATCTTTAATTCATTTGCACGAGAAAAGTAGAGGTTACTGGAAAAGGAGGCTTAAATAGGAAGAACCTTCGAGAATACCAAAGGGATGGCATTCTAAATCTAAATGTACTAAAAGCATGATGAACTCGACAAACTTGTTTGTATTCATAAAATACACATTTGTTTGGCACATGGGATCAACAAACTAAACATGTTCCCATCAAATGACCATCACCATAACATGCCAGCAATAGAACAAGAAATCACTTGGCATCTCTTTTCTTTTTTCCTGTGCGGGTAGAGGGGATGTTTGGAATGGGGTGCAGTGATGGGATGCAGATAATGTTAGTAAAGCTATTAGATGATAAGGTTCCATTACACTTAAAATACTAAATTGTCTTTCGGACTAAGGTTGATCTATCTCAGTGCACAGATATAAGGCCTGGCCACGTTACTTCAGCACAGTGGTCCTACTCAATTCCCAGTTATCCTACTATGGGGTAAAGAGAGAATGCCTACATTAGTGATGTCACTCCTGGTCCACAACAACTAATTTCCAAGCATTCCCAGACTTTTACACATGAAGTGGCAAAATCAGAATATTTGGTTAGGTTAAGTCATGGGACACTTGAATGCACATATATTACCCATGAATGATTTGTGCCTCTTAGTGAATCTAATATAAAAAATGATGTATGATGCATGTGTTTACATACCGATAATAAAATCTTTTCCAGCTTGTCTTGGGCTTTGGATGACCTGAAAGCACCAATTATGCACACAGGAGTTTTCTCTCCACATATATCATCAAAATTAGATCCAGCAAGTAAAGGTATCCTTCTATCCCTTGATTCAGACTCCATGTTTTTACTCTGAGCTGAAGCTGCCTTCTTATTCAATTTCTCAAACTTATCAAATAAACTGCTTAAATCATGGATAGCAGATTTTAGGTCTTTCACAGAAATTCCAGTTTTTATAGTATGCTTTTCTCCATTAGATAGCCAACCAACAATAGCTGGGAGAGCATCAACACCTAATCTTCTGACAGCCGGATCAGAAACATCATGAACCTAGACAAAAATAGCCATTATTCAACATGTAGCAATGCTAATTTACTTAAATGCTAATAGGAAGGATCAGGGAGTCTATTGTCAGCAGATTATAAATACCTCGGCATCATAGAAGACAAACTGCTTACGATACAGGCCACTCAAAGCACGCCAGATGACTGGAGTATCCTTCTTTGTCGAGAGAAGCAAAACTTTTGGTAAACCTCCAACGGTCACAGAATCAAAATCATAATAGCTCAAGCTGATTCGTTTTGAAAACCTAGGCAGATGTTCATGGCAAAAAGTTTTCAAACTCTTTGTGTCCAAATCACCCTTATACTCTACCAGAGAACCCCCTTCACTTGATCTGTAAGAATAAACAAATACTCTTGGTGTACTACGAGGGTATATACCCAGTTCCTTACAAAAAGATGCTTCAGTTTCACAATTTATGCTTCCAACCTGCAGGGATATGCATGTTAGACGATGCTAAAATCAGCAACCACAAATGTGACAACAGACAGCATAAGAAAATACCTTTAGTGCTCCTTCCAGTGGGACAGCGGCTTCTGGTATAATGGATTCATAAGATTGCATTCCTCTTGAAGCCGAAGTATATGATAATAAAACCCATGTAATTCCTTTATCAGCTATTTCTTTTCGATAAACTTGTGCATTTATAGCGGGAATTCCCTTGGGGGGATTTCGAGTCCCACCTGACTGAGACCTTCCTGAACTGCTAAAACCTCCAAATTGGCTCCCACCTCCTGTATCACCACCAAAAAAATTGGAAAAAATGTCATCTAAACCAAAACCAAATGAGCTCCTGCTGCTGCTTGGACCACCAAAAGAAAAAGAAAATGATCTTGATCCTCCTCCTTGTCCACCCATATTTTGCCATTCCCCAGGCCTGAATGAGAATCCACTTTGCCCAGGTCCACCACTTGTGAAGTAGGTATATCCACCATGGTCACTGGCACTACCAGTGTCAAATCCAGGAGCTCCTTTCTCATCCCCATACAGATCGTAGTTTTTTCTTTTCTCCTCGTCAGACAGGATGTCATAGGCTGAAAAGTAAACAATGAATAAACATTGAAGAGATTGAGATAGAAATTTATACATATACACAAACAAGTAAGCTCCAATTTAGTTAACAAATAATTTATATGTAGCTAAAAAATTAGGTCAAAAGGCATTAGCTTGTTTTTCTAATTTTGTTAACCCCCCCCCCCCCCCGGGGGTGGGGGTTGGGGTGTTTAAAAACGGATGATATTTGTATCACAGCAGTGCCAGATCAAGTGACGTGAATCTGTGCAAATTTTGAGTCAGAGAGCAGGGAGTGAGGAAGGAATTCCTGATCAAAAGGGAAATGCTACTATACCATTATTAATCTCAGAAAACTTCTCTTGAGCACCCTTGTCTTTGTTCTTATCAGGATGATACTGAAGAGAGAGCCTGCTCAAAAAAAAAAAAGGTGGGGGGAGGGGGGGTGGGACATGATGCAGCATTAGTATGAGAAAGCAACAAGCATGAGGAACTAAACATTTAACTCTTAGTCTAGCCAACAATTCATTGGGTTTAACTCCTAACCATTTAAGATAATCTTAAGAATGTCAGTCATGCATCTCAGAGAAGCTATACCTAGCAATTTTTGTGTATATTTGTGGTTAAGTCAATATGTTTCATAAGTCTTTCTTGTTATCTGTTTGCCAATGGACATTTCAGTGTCCAAATTCTAGTGTCCTCACGAGTATGTCTGGAAGGAGATCCCTGTCCATGTAGTTAAGCTCGTTTTACTTCTAAAGAGAAATCTTTCCAATCACAACAACAAGGTCAAGAATCGTATTACCACTAGCACCATCATCATCATTGCCCCAACTGGTTATCTTTTCCTTAAAAATTCACTTTGAAGAGTTCAATGTACTTTAGCATCACATGGGATATGTCATATGGAATTAGAAAAGGAGATAACAAAGAAGAGGAAAAGAGCATGACAATGTACAGTAGGAAGTAATCTTAATTAATATTAAAAATTTTGAGAAATCCCACAATACAAATAATATGTAAGACAGGAAATCTTGGTATATGGGACATACTTGTGAAAAGCTTTTTGAATCTCTCGTTGACTCGCGTTGCGATCGACCCCAAGTACCTAAAACAGAGAGAACAATATGAGGGATTGAAGGAAGAAACCATAACAAGAATAAAAGAATAGAAAGTAACCAAAAGATATTATCTCATAGCCATCAGCTGCATTTGTTAACAGGTAGTGTTGAATCATATATAACAGCAAACATTGGTGACCCAATAATAAGAACAAAATACCCAAGCCATTGATTCAAAGACATTATTTTTATGGTTCTCCTTGCACCTGTTACTGGAAAACTGACTTCCTAGTCTAGCTTATTCCAGAAATTCCTTAGTCCAAAACTTCCATTTGGCAATTAGCCCTCCGTGTTCAACAAATTAAGCTCACCTCCCTCAACCTCCCACTCCAACTCCAACTAATCTTCTGTTACAAACCCTCAAGACACAAACACATAATCACATGTACACCGGGAAAAAAAAAGAAGAAAATAAACCCACAAAAACAATAATACATCTCAATACTAAGATGAAAAAAATCACAGCCCCCACCTAAAAAATATAAAAATGAGCAAAATCTTGGAAAATTTCTATAAAGACAAAACCATTGTAGAATTAGGAGGCATTAAAAAACCAACAAATTCAGACAATCCAAGAACTGTAATAAAGAAAAAAGCAGCAAAAGAAAAACAACTGCAAAAGGAAGGAGATGAAGATACCTTGTAAAGGTCGCGGGTTTTTGATTCTACGCTGAATAAAAAGATTGATATAATTACAGCTACCATTAACGCTAATTGGGACTTCATACTGAGATTGTCAGGTATGAATATGGATGCTTAGAATGGTGGTTCTCGGGTATACGTTAGCCTTTCAGAAACAACAGAGGTCGAGGAAGAAATTGGAGCGCAACAGGAGAGCAGCATTTAATAGAATTCGCGGGGCTGAAAAATCCAGATGCTTCGGCGGTTTGATACACGTGGCAAAGTAAGGGGTATCCACGAATTCCAGCCAATAGGATTTCAGTACTTTCAATTGTAGTACAGGGGATCCCATGTTCCAGCCAATAGGATATCACTGCCCACGATTTTTTTTTCTTTTTTTTTGGGCAACAAATAGCCGCGATTTTTTTTTTCTTTTTTTTCTCTGGGAAAGATACAGCTACAAGTGTTGCTCACTTTTGGACGTGGATGGACAGAGGAAGAGAAAGAAAATAAAAAATAATAATAACATTTTAAATGAAAATATATGTATTTTTAAAATATATTTTAAAAAGAGTTTAATAATTTAAAAAATGAGCCACATGTGTTATATAAATGAATCAAATCATTCAAATAGAGAAAAAAAATTACATTGATAGAAATAGCTCGAAAATCTTATGTCCATTAACATTCTTATCATTTTAATAGATAAAATGATAAATTTTGATATCGAAGAAAAAAATGAAATATTTAAATTTAAATAAAGAAAAATTGACTTATTAATTAAAAAGTGGAAAAGAAAAATCAAAATCGTCAAGGGTCCAGGATTACAACCCCTTTTATTCCTCTTTTAACTGTTTTCAATAAAATTACTTATTCCAACAAAAGAACAAAAATTAAGAAAATATACTGGTTTATAACAAATGGAAATATTAATAAAGCCTTATTGCTATTTCTTTCGGGTAAAGCAGAAAATTCAACTCGACCCAAACCTCGCTTTTACTTGAACTAGGGTGGGTCTTAATCGGGCCAATCTCAAACTAAAACATATTTCACTCTTGGGTTTGAAGCCAGCACGGGCCAGTAGACCAACACCATCACAAAGCCCATTTCAGGTCTGGGGTGGAGCCCAATGGTTGAGATCTTGGCCCGAATCTATTCCTTACCTATCACCCACATCGTAGAAAGCAAGAGCGGAGCCCCGTGTACGCTTTACGTATTCTTCCCAGAGGGAAAAAAAAAAAAAAAAAGCCAGCACGGATCACTTGAAATGTCTCAAGGTGGAAGCCTGTAGTCGGGTATCATTCTCACTTCACCCTGCCTTCTTTATTTATTCCCTACTATTTTACTATACTAAACCGTCGCCGGAGGCAACAAACTCGCCGTTTCCAACGAACGCATATAGCACACGCTTCTCACCTTCTTTCTTAAGCCTTTGAATCAATTATACATTTCGCATTATATTAAAGAATCTCCACTAAACCCCCTAAGGTTCATCAACCTCACCTCTTCTGGATTTATCGATCCAAATCGCACTCTCCGGGAGATTATCTGCATTCTCTATCGGCATTTGGATTTTTTGCTTGCTTGCTGGTGCCTAGTAATGGCGCTGTCAGCTTCTGACTTACCGACGATGTATACACTCCTCTCAAATTCTTTGAGCGGTGACGAAAGCGTGCGTAAGCCAGCTGAAGCTGCTCTTGCTGAATCGGAAAACAGACCTGGATTCTGCTCGTGCCTTATGGTATAAGCATAGTATATATTATTGGAAGACTTTCGAACTGCTAGGGTTTTAGAAAAATTAGAAAGCTGAAGGCTTTGCAAAAGCGATTGTGTTGTTAAGTCCTTATCCAGATTTTTTTCCTCCTTGTTTCAGGAAATTATTTGTGCGAAAGATTTAGTATCTCAAGTGGATGTTCGACTATTGTCATCTGTGTATTTTAAGAACAGTATTAGTCGGTATTGGAGGAATCGGCGTGATTCAACGTAAGTTTCTTTGTCTATCTGTTCGACTGTTATGCTGTTAATACTTGTATTTTGTTATTGCTTGATATGCATTGGCTAAATTTCTTAACTGGATAAACCACAAGAGCATATAAGATGAATGTCGAGATTGCCACAATATTTTTCTGTAGCATTTTGATAATATTGACTCGATTTCTGCATATGTTTTCTCATGTGTGTGGGGAAGATTGGTACCTTCTTTCTATAATCTGTTGTGGAAATGGCACCATCTGTCTCTCAAAGCACCGTGTGCTCAAGCTGAACTTAATTATCATGACAGAGATTTAATGCTATCTAAGCTAGGACCTGTTGAAATATTACGCAGGGGAATAAGCAATGAGGAGAAGATACATTTGCGACAAAAGCTCTTGTCACACTTGAGGGAAGAGAATGATCAGGTCCTGTTTTATTCATTTCAAACAAATCATGTTTACAAATTCCAATGCTAAAGTAGATCTGTTTTCTGAGATGGTCTACATATAAGCGCTATTGTCCTTGTCCCATGGCTCAATTCTAACTAGATAGAATAGTATTCTTCTCATTGTTCATGTGGCAATGCTACTTGTGCCTGATAGTATTTCATTCACGCCATTTTTTTTTTTTGGGTGGTAAAAACAGATTGCCCAAACGTTAGCTGTGATAATCTCAAAGATAGCTCGGATTGATTATCCCAAGGAATGGTAAATCTTATGCCCCTGTTTAATGCAAAATCTACTTAAGTGAATATCCCTGGAGGAACTGCTGGCATTTTTTATGTTGAAATATCTTTCTACTTTCCAAGGTGGACTTTGTAATTGTAGAATTTGCTCATGCATTCAAGTACATCTTTTGTTTGATGTGTGAGTTTCTATCATGGCTCTAGTGTGTACAGCCAGCTGTTTTTGTTAACCTCTTCAATTTTTTAAAAACCTTTTAACTCATTCTACCTGTTATTGATTTCTAAATCTTTCATGGTATATTGGGTGGGGGGGGGGGGACCAACAGGCTTAACAGATCACTAAATTAGGGAACATGATTTGAGGCAGTAGGAACATTTTTGAGGACAAGATGCACGCCCTTTTCTAAATCTTTTTTACTGAACTATGCGCCCTACAACCTTGTAGAAAAAGAAATTATGATTGTTCTAACTGTTTTTGGCCCAATTAATTAAATTAAAATAATAATTTCTCGAAAAATAATCCATTAAGAATGGTGGGTTCTGGCTTATTTAACTGGTGTTGTTCACCTAATGATCTTGACCATAGATGTGTCTGTTTTCTAATTTTCTGTGCATATTTATCAGCCAATTCTGGTTTTAGTTTGAAAGTTCCTTGGTTTTCTTTGATGGCATTACATCAGCATTTCTTCTTCCATGATACAGTAAATTGGTAGTTATTTCTTTTTCTGTTTAGCTCTGTATCATACACTGACTGTAACTTTTTTGACCAGGCCAGAACTCTTTTCTTACTTAGCGCAACAACTTCAATCAGCTGATATTCTTAGTTCCCACAGAATTTTTATGATTCTTTTCCGGTCTTTGAAGGAGTTATCTAGCAAGCGTCTTACTTCCGACCTGAGGAACTTTGCTGAGGTGCTGGCTGTGATGCAATATCTTGATGTTTTGTTTTCATTGTTAACAATGGCTGCTCCCACATCACTATGAATTCACTGTGTCAAATTCACCATTGAAGATGTTTTTGCCTCTCTGATAGCTTAATTTGTTCCAAATATGACTCCTACTGCAAAGATGATAGTCTTTGTGTTTGTTTTCATTGTCTTCTATGAAATATGATAAGAGTTTTACACATTAAAACTATTTCAATTTAGTGAATAAATTTTCAAGAGCATCAGCAGTTTAATATTGAGATAACTAGCTGGCTAGTTGACCTAATGTTCAGATACTGTGTACTTGATACCTAACTTCTTTAGCTCTCTATCCCTCTCATCCTATGATCTTTGTCTGGAATTTAGACCTTTTGATACAAAAGAAACAAAGGGCGTTCTACAAGATCTATCTAACCTGCAACTTGCTGATTGTTGATGTAATTTGTCAGTTGAAGTATAGATGATGAACAATTGGGTTACCTTTTTTGAATATTTGGTGGGTTCCTTTAACCATCTTGCAAATTGGAAAAGCATCATTTTGGACAGCTTGCTTTAATTATATTGTTTATTTGTTTGTCACCAAGGTCTTCTTGTCAACACTAATCTTATAAGGATTCACTCTTGTAACTCATCTCACTTGGTAGTTCTTCAACTTCTCTTTTGGCAGATTACAAGCCAGTTCTTTGAGTATTGCTGGTGCCTTTGGCAGACTGACACACAAACAATACTGCAAGGCTTTTCAGCTCTTGTACAAAATTTTAATATTGGTTCTGCTGATTTTCGACATGAAGATCTTTACCTTACTTGTGAAAGATGGTTTCTCTGTTCAAAGATAATCCGTCAACTGATAATTTCTGGTTTTCCTAGTGATTCAAAGGCTATGCAGGTAGTTGATCTGGTAATCTGTGCTTTACTAAGTTCATATTCGTTTTCTAGCATTCTCACTACGTTGGGGCAACTTTATATATTTGCAATGGTATTTACACATGCATTAATTCACAATTGTAAGTTACTGTAATTTCTTTTCAGGAGGTACGACCGGTCAAGGATGTCTCTCCTGTACTGTTAAATGCCATTCGGTCATTCCTTCCCTACTGTAAGGTTTCTCTCTTGATGGGATGGGTTCTAGTTTCCTGATTGATGATGAACCTGGTTCACCTAGACATTTTCAAATGCTGCAGTGTGCTATGTGAGCGTTTCTGAGTCTTTGGTGAACATATTCAGAGAAATTTAAAAGGATATGTGCATAGGGCAAGTAAGCATGATGCTTTATATTTGACCACAATTTGAAAATGAGGAAAAGAAAGGAAAAAGAGAGAACTGAATGTTAACTGTATTTGTTTAGTTTCCCTTGGCAATCACTTTGGCAGATAATTTGCTAGGTGAAGTAGATAACCTATGTGTTTACTCTTTAAAAAGAAAAGGATACCTACATCCAAGGGGCAAGGTCTCATTCACTTTGGATTATACTGTTCAACCAAATTATATCATGTAACAACATGTACACCTCACTTAATGTTTGTAATGAAGCATCTTGTTTAAGGACATCAAATCATATGGAGCTTGCAGCTTTACATTGTAATTTTTTCTGCTGGAACATGGATATACCCTGATTAAGGATATAACTGCATACAGCTGCAGATCCGTCTTTCCAGGAGCGACATCCAAAATTCTGGAACTTCTTAAAGAGAGCATGTATTAAACTAATGAAGATTTTAGTTACAATTCAGCAGCGGCATCCTTACTCATTTGGCGATAAATCTGTCCTTCCACCTGTCATGGATTTCTGTCTAAATAAGATTATGGACCCTGGTCCAGACATATTGTCTTTTGAGCAGTTTCTAATTCAGTGTATGTCAATGGTGAAAACTATTCTGGAATGTAAAGAGTATAAACCTAGCTTGACTGGTCGTGTGGTGGATGAAACTGGAGTTACATTTGAGCAGATGAAGAAAAACATTTCTAATGCAGTTGCCGGTGTACTTGTCTCCTTATTGCCTGGTGACCGTGTTGTACTCTTGTGTAATATACTGATTAAGAGGTAACAACTTTTTTTCTAAAATGTGGATTGTGAACTCTTGAAGCAGCAAGGCCTTATTGCTAATGTTTTAAATTATCTTGTAACATTCTTTTCTCCAAGCTCTGTTCTGTTATTTTGTTATGGAAAAAGGAGCTTGTGCAATTTGGAGACAAGATCCTACATTTAATTATTTCCTGTAATAGTAGAATAAAAAGAAGTTGGCACTTTGGCTGGGTGGATTGCTTTACAGTTGATTAAAATCAATGCCTCTTCTTACTTTTTGGCTGTTTTCTTAGGGCGTGCTGTTTCCTCTAAATCTTTTTATTGCTCCTTCAAACAGGTTTTTTGTCTTAACAGCAAGTGATTTGGAAGAATGGTACCACAACCCAGAATTTTTTCATCATGAGCAAGATTCAGTCCAATGGTCAGAGAAACTAAGGCCTTGTGCAGAAGCACTATACATTGTTCTTTTTGAGAATTATAACCAAGTATGTAACTATGACTTTGGTCCTTAACAGTTTTCTAGCACCATTTTTGAACTGTTAGTGTGGATGCTTATCATTGTCATCAACACGGTCAGCTTCTAGGTCCTGTTGTGGTTTCCATTCTCAAAGAAGCAATGAATGGTTGTCCTTCTTCAGTAAATGAGATAACTCCAGGGTTGCTTCTCAAGGATGCTGCTTATGGTGCAGCTGCATATGTTTATTATGAGCTCTCAAATCACCTGAGCTTCAAAGATTGGTATTTGCTTTTCCAGCAGTTATGAATTGTCAGTTATTATTTTCGGTGTCTTTTCTGGTCATTTGATCATCATTTCTCAGTTGTTCAACTTTCAGAAGAGTATTACACTCTGTAGATAAATCTTCTGTGAAACGCTGTTCGATTTGTTCTATTACTCTAATGAATCCAAATTGAATATCTTGATTTTAGCTTTAGATTTGATAGTAAATAAGAAATGCGGTTATGAACAAAACATGGGTCTATTTTTGTACTCTGCATAAATACCTACATGAACTTTCCTGCAAGTTTATAATCATAAATTTGAACCCTAGATCATGGGGCAAATAGATTCCATAGCCTTGTAATAAAGTTAAGTTCAATCATACTGGGCCCTAAGCAGAAGTATCTTCTACAAAAGAAAATGATAATTGGCTTGGATTGCAAAATTAATTGATTATCCTAAAAGTCTCCTCAAGATACAAAATAGATAGCATCTTGTTTCAACAGTGTTCCCTCTAAGTGGACTAGCCAATCTATTTTTGGTTTAGTCTTTAATATCTGTCTTTACTGCATTCAGTTGGCCATATTGGCATACCTGTGATCCAATATATGTCATTTTTGTCTTCAGCTATGTTCCCAAATATGATTGGTTCTTTTATAAGTGTGCTCTCAGACACATGTTTCTCATATGTTTGAGGGTAGGGAATAAACAGCCTTCCCTTAGTGTTCCGTATATTTTATAGTTCTAGAAATTGGAAAATATGATTCAACCTAACAAAAGGATGTGTGCTGTTCATGCATTGTTGGAACTTTTCTCAAGTATTTTGTGTAGATATGAATACATCTTGGATCCCTATCATACAAAAGATGTGTGCTTTGCATGTGCTTGTAAAATTTGCCTGGATGTTTGTAGACAAGTGGATCAATCCTTATTTGGGCAAGGCTCACTGCTCATGGGTTACTTTGTTTCTTCATTTCCTTGATCTTTTGATTCTTTTGTATACTTCAGATATTCTTCCTGTTGTGTACAGTTCAGTAGCATGATATTAACCTGTTGATAACATTTTTCATTGTCATCTTATGACTTTGTGTTCCTTGTGATTATTGTATAGGTTCAATGGGGCATTATCTCTAGAACTCTCGAATGATCATCCTAATATGCGCATCATCCATCGGAAAGTTGCTTTAATCCTCGGGCAATGGGTTTCAGAGGTAAATTAAGTGCACTGATCCTTTATATCTGCAAGTGCTTATATGTATATTTATGGCATGTATATTGTATATATGTGTTATATTGTATGTTGTGATATGTGTTAGAGAAATATATCTGAAAATTGAGTGTGAATTTATAATAGCATAAATGCTATACTCATATCATTGAATTGATGGAACAAGAACAATATCTTTGGAGCTGTTGGTTTGGTTAATTTGTTGTTATTTCTGCCCAAAAATCAATCTTTGGGGTGCTTTAGAGCATGGTCACCATTAGTTAGTTGTGGGAACTTTGATATTGGTCATTAAATATTTTAGCTGGTCTATATTTTGCAGTGGGTGACTACATGAGAGAAAATCATAAATTATTTGATTAATGAATTTTATAGTGATCTCTGCGAATAATATGCCATTCTTCTGCTAGTTTGGAGTCTTCTGAATTCAAAACCTGGGACAATTGTTTTGGACATTTTGATTGCCAGTGGTTGCTTTCTTCGCAGATTAAAGATGACACAAAAAGAGCAGTATATTGTGCTTTGATCAGATTGCTTCAGGACCGCGACTTGTGTGTCAGGGTATGGAACACATGGGTTTTGAGTCATATTTCCTTTTTGGCTTTTGGTATTGCAGCAAGTTATTTTCTAGTATCAACAAAATTTTTCTTGCATTATTACAGCTGGCAGCATCCCGATCTTTGTATTTTCATATTGAGGATGCCAATTTCTCTGAAAATGATTTTTTGGATCTTCTGCCCATGTGCTGGGATTTATGCTTCAACTTAATTGAGGAAGTCCAAGAGTTTGACTCAAAGGTATACCATGATTAATATTTTAGTCTGTCTTTGTCATACCTTGAAGTCTAATTAGTTCATATCTTTTAAAACTTCTGGAATGTGTTTTTAGTTTAAGTTCATTTTCATATGGTAGGTATGGACTAACATTTGGAGTTTGTTAAGTCACGTAACTTTAGCACCATATTAGAGGTTTGTTCTATCCCTGACAATGTAACCATAGATGTCCTACTAGAACCTCGCTGATTGTTTTTGGGCATCTACACGAAGTGAGCAATTAGTTGGAAATTTTCCTAGCAATGTATGCAGATTGAGTAGATGTAGTTAGTCATACCCGCACATGGATACTTTCATCCTTTTCTTGTTTTCCCCCTTTCTTTCCCCATGACCTTTTGTCCGTTAACTCAAAATGGAAAGTGATTAAAATTCTGACAGGTTATACTATTAAAAAAAAAAAAAAAAAATTCTTCCTGATGTTTACTTTTGGAATTGAATTATTTTTTTAGACCTTGTAAGTTTAACTAAAGTTTCTGATATCCTTCTTTTTCCATCCAGGTTCAAGTTTTAAATACAATCTCTGCTCTCATTGCGCGTGTTACTGACATTATACCTTATGCAAATAAACTGTTGCAATTTTTTCAGAAGGTATGTCTGGAGCTTATTTTCATGTTCCTATACTATATTGATTCTGACTGATTAATACAAAGGATTGGTCTGACTAATGATACGACTATAGCAGCAACAACAACAAGAACAACAACTGTTTTCTTCTCTAATTCCCTCTGTTGCTCTTTGATATAAGCAGAGATACTTGCAAAATAAGCAATTCATGTAAGTGAGCAACTAGATTTGTAATTTGTGTAGCAACCGGCACACCATATTCGCCACATGATCTTTCCTTGTAAGTAATGAGTACGAACTCCTGCTCTATTGATTTTAATTGGTTGCATATGTTCATTAGGCCTGGGAGGAATCTTCTGGTGAAAGTCTTCTGCAAATTCAGCTTCTTGCTGCCCTCAAGAACTTTATCGTAGCTCTTGGTTACCAGTTACCCATCTGTTACAGCATGCTGCTTCCTATTTTACGAAGTGGTATTGATGTAAATAGCCAAGATGAACTTCTGGAGGACAGCATGCAGGTTAGTAGTTCTGTTTAATCCTGGACATTACCCGGATTCCTGCCTGAGTAGTCACATATTATTTGTGCCTCACTCTCTTTCCTTGTGTCTTTGAGCAGTTATGGGAAGCCACGATCTCCAATGCCCCTTCAATGGTGCCTGGGCTGTTAGGATATTTCCCATGTCTAGTGGAAATTTTGGAGAGAAGTTTGGACCACTTGAATGTTTGTAACTACCAATAAATAAATTGCTGCCTGACATTGCTATCTTTATAATGTCGTTTCATTTATTGTTTATTTTTTATATGCAGGTTGCTACTAGTATAATTGAAGGATACATTATTTTAGGTGGCAATGAATTTCTTAATATGCATGCTTCTGACATTGCCAGACTTCTTGACCTGGTTGTTGAAAATGCCAATGATAAAGGCCTGCTTTCAATTCTTCCAGCAGTCGATATTTTAATTCAGGTAAATGATGCTAAATTTGCTGCCAAACAATTTGTGCTTATACCAAGACATATGATATCATTGTTTGAGCTTAGGTCTTGTGTTCTTTCATTGGAGATGATTTCTTCTGATGTTGGAATAGTCGTTAGTAACATTTGGGCTATGATCAGGAATATATGCGATAAGGTTGTAAAACCAGATATGCAAACAATGAGGTACTTTTCATAATCTTCTCTCTTAAAGGATGATTTCAAAAGTTAAGAGAAATATGGATTCCTAAGAGTGTAACACAAAGGGCACATCGGTAAACAAACTATGGCATATGTTACCAGTTTATTCTTTGTTATGTTGCAGCTATTGTGCTGCTTCATCTTATAATTATCTTTGATGTGCATTAGTTGGATTTGAAGAAGTAAGGTAAAATTCTTTTTTTTTTGGGGGGGGGTGGTTTGGAAGCGATAAAAATTTATATGTTCACAGTGTTTTTCTAAATAACATTTTAATAAGATTTCTTATTTTAATCTTTGTTTTGCTTTATGGGGAAGTTTTTTATTTGATTCCAATGGATCTTTTGAACAAATATTTTTCTTAGTCACTGTTGGTTGTTCAAATGAATTAATGTGCCACCTTTCCTAATATAGAAATGATTACCAAGGAAAAGGGGGATTGGCAGGAAAACAGATTTAATAGCAAGTATGATTGTCAGTTCAAAAATGTAAATATAAGCTCTAGCACTTCTACACAATGATGGATAATCATATATGTGTTAATGGGACTAGTGTATTATTCTCGGTTTTGCTATGTGGCATTTTTTATTTAATTTTGCTTCCGTAATTTGGCAGTGTTTCCCTGTGGAGGTCCCACAGTTGATCAGCACAACTCTTCAGGTAACCGAGGTTTATTTTTCACCTTTAGTGAATTTTCCATCCTGTATTACTTTTATCTATTTCTTCTTTGAAGACTGTTCAAACAACTCTTATTTTTTCGTGTTACCAGAAACTAATTGTACTATGCTTGACTGGAGGGGATGATTATGATCCTTCTAAGACAGCCACAAAAGCTGCTTTGGCAGCTATATTTGCAAGAATTTTGGTCATGAACACCAATTACCTTGCACAACTAACATCGGAACCAGCACTTCTAAGACGCCTCCAGAATGCTGGTTTTGCAGTTGAAGAAAACATCCTTCTTTGCCTGGTTGATGTGTGGCTTGACAAGGTGAGGTCATCCTGCAATTGTGCACATTTCTTTACATTCTAAATCATAGTTGTTCTTGTAATATCCTCCGGCATGACAAGAACTTATTTGGTAAAGTTTGCATACTATTTCCACTTTTATTTGTTCTTGTAAAAGGATTATAAACTGTGTGTGTGTCTCTGCATGCATCTCTTAATCTTTATCAAATGATCTTTCTCTTTTATGTCAAGAACAGATGGTTTCTTTAGAGAACTTGAAATCCCACGGTATGAAATGATTGTTTAGCTGAATTGCTAGATAGGAATAGTGACACTAATGAAGAAAAGGTGGATTTTTGCCCTTATGTATGTTTCAAAGATGAGGAGACAATATTTCTATAATCCTAGTCTAGGCTAGAAATAAAATTGAAATATGGATGTGTGTGTAGGAAGTTTATCTTGCAATTTCTAACCTAAATCATGATTACAATTCAAAACAGATCCATGATAGACTGGAATTTTTGCTGCATTTTGAGAACATAAGTTGTGCCAAACTCTTGGTAGGACCTGGATTTTAAAGATGATGCATTCAAGTTTCTGTGTGAATAAGCCAGTTCCAAGCCATTATAAAATGCATTCATAGAGACCTGTTCACTATTACAATATTTCATGACTTTCATTGAACCTCTGCCATTTATTTTTATTTCATTCTGAAATGATCACAGGTTGACAATGTCATCTCTATCCAGAGGAAAACATTTGGTTTAGCTCTCTCTGTAGTTTTAACTGTTAGGCTGCCACAGGTACTTGATAAGCTTGATCAGATCCTAAGGTATGTGGTGAGCTTTATATTCAACATGCCATTTGCTATGTGTGTTAACCTTTTGTTATGGACTGATGATTCATTTGATCTGTGGTAGTGCATGTACGAGTGCAATATTGGGTGGATCTGAGGATTTAAATGACGGAGAGTCCAGGTTTGGATTTCTAGCTTAACTTTAGTTCATATGTTTCCTACTTATTTTTATTAGCTTGGGGTTCCGAAAAGGGGACCCGAGTAATAGCATATGTCTTCTTGTTTGGAATCCTAAATTCCTTTGTGGGATAGCAGCAGTGACAGCATTAGCTCTAGCCGGCCTCATGTTCCAAGTAAAGAGTTCAGAAGAAGACAGGTAAACACACTTGTTACTGCCTGAAGCTGGGGGTTTTCTCACTGTAAGTTGCTAATTTGCCTCTCTTTGTTAGATCAAACTTTCGGACCCAATTAACATGGCTTCATTGGAGGCCTCAGTGAAGGAGAATCTTCAGGCCTGCGCTGCCTTGCATGGGGAGTCATTTCATTCAGCTATTAGTAGAATGGATCCTGCAGCCTTTGCGCAGCTCAAACAAGCATTGAAAATGCCATGAGCAGTGTGCTCAATTGGACTTTGAAACCTTTGGTTACACGGAATCCCATCCGAGGAGGTTGCATATAGTGTCTAATTACCCGTTCAACCGTGAAGAATGTATAGGTAATTGCTAAGTCGTTCAATGATCTTCTCTGAATTGCTCAACTTTTACATTAGTGCTTAATTAAATAATTGCGTAATAATATAGACAAGAGTAGTGGACACCTGGGGAGGGATTTCTGGTCCTAAAACAGCTTATAATCTTATATGGCTAAATGATTTCCAATTCCATTTTGCATAATGCGAGCTAGTGTACACTCCGATTAGATTGTATTACTGCATTATCTTCTTGTACGTGTAAAGATGTTTCCCCCCCTGATTGGTTAAAATGTTGAAACACGGACATTTATGTTGTACGTTTGCAACTGGCGGAGTACAAGTCTCAATGCAAAATAATCTAGGAGTAGATAATTCATTTAACCAAAATTTTCTATTAGAAGATGGGTTGAGGAGGGGGCAAGGAGAGCAAATTGAATTATCACACTAGCATTAATCTGATTCACTCATCTTGAAATTTATGTCTAAAATGAAATCTTTCTTTGTACAGGTGGCTTTGAAGATATTTGGTACATTGGGATTTGTTTTCTTTTCTTTTTTTCCATTCTAGAGTTCTGCTATTGGCATGGGTGGGTTTGTTTTCAGCCTGTTAATCAACTACCGCTGTTATTAAATTTTGTGATTCTTTCATAATACTACATTGTTGCTCTTTCGCGTGGCATTCAACTGTATATAGTGTGATCCTCGCATGCATAGTTTTTGACGCACGAGGATCAGAACCTTACGAGCGAGCGTCTTAGGCTCTCTCAATTGGCGTGAGAATTTTATTATAACTGAGGGTTGGGAATTTTTATGTATATTTCTCGCATTCAACTTATTAATTTCATGTTCCAAAATTTTTTTTTTTGGTTAAGCAGAGGCTTTCCTTGTTCCTAGATTTCAATCTCTCTTTTCAGACTGACCTACTCCATAAAAATTATTTCAAATGCCTGAATCTGTTTCCTCTTCTTTCCTTTAACTCCATGGAATTAATACTAGTGGACATACCCATGGAATTGGTAAAACCAGATGTTCTTCCAAAATAATATTAGTGGAACATCTGGTTTTTCATTCCTGGATGAGATCAATTGCTCTACAAAGGTTGCTGTAAATCAAGGAGTCTGTTAAATTTACTTTTTCTATTTAAAACAAAAATTATACAAGGTTCACCCTGTGTACAATTCAGCAACACTAGGTCTGCTGTGACCAACTGAAAAACTCGAGCAATCAAATACAATAGTTACCAAAATTGGCCAAGTAAAAACATAAACACCAATATCTCATTCTTGGGATCCATTAGTAGCGACATCCATAGGTTCAGCATCAGCTGACGGCTCAGCTTTATCCCCCTTCTTACCTGTGAAAGAAAACAAGCAAAACACTGAGTAATCATTTTGATTACAAGCAACGTCACGCAATCCACAACTTAAGGCAAGCCAGATATGAAAATCTTCAAAAATTTGATATAAATATGAAAACCATCTAACCTTTCTTTTTCTTCCCACCACCCTTCTTCTTTGTCTTTGTACCCAAGGCTAACCATGCTTTAATCTCAGGGTCATCTACTGCTTTAGTGGGCTGAAGCTCCTGTAGAGAATGGGAGGAAATGCGATCCGACCCATTTGGCATTAGCAACACAGTATATTTGATATGTGCCACTATATCACCTGGCATCATGATCCAAATGTCAACAGAAAGCCACACCATAAACCCTATTACTGTCAATATTAACCGACAAGGAGAAGTACAATTAATCATTTACGCTTCTTGATTTCTGATTACACCAGTCAATTCATACCAGGCTTCTCATGAAGTACGGGATATGGCTGCAGAAGATCATGATTGACACATTCTACAAGTCCTAGACGAGCCCGCTTCTCTTCCAATGCCCTGTTATATACTTGCTAAATTATAGCCAGAGCTAGATCATAGGAATTGAAAGACAATGTCAAATTGAAGAAATACAAGGGAAACCTGGCTGTAAAGGGCATGATGGGGAACTTCTGACTTATCTCACTGAATATGAACCTAGAAGCTTTCATCTTCAGGTGATAATTTTTATCTACAGCTCTTTTATAGATGGTAGTCTGTTTTTCATCCAACAATTTGGGCTGCAAGCACGATAAAAGCGCACACTCAGAGGCCAGGAACTAACACATAATAGTCTGGAAAGAATTGCATATCAGTACTCTGCATTTATTAGAATAGAACAACTACCTTGCCTTCGCCAGTGCTTGTTACTATATCAATGGAATAAACTTCATTCTCTTCAAATTCAGCATCGTCAACTCTTGTCTCAGGATTGGAGACACTCAATATGACCTTGTTTCCATCAACAACAAACTGTTTCATCTGATGACTCAGAACACCTTCAACAATCTTGCAATCATAAGCAGCAGCAACCTTCTGAACTGCTTCAGTCACATCTTTGTTCTGCCATTATAACAAAATAAAATTCAGAAAAAAAGGACACATAGTACTACAACTTTTTGACTTGACTATAAGAAACTAAAATAGGCCATCAACAACCATCTCAGTCTGATTGCAAAATTAGACAGAATAGAAAGAATAGAATAGTTATGCACACGGATTAAATGACTGAAACTGAAAACTGGCCTGAGAAAATATCAAAAGTGCACACAGAGAAATTGGTTTTAACACTCAAAGATGCAAAACTTATGATACCACAGGCAATTGGGAAAAGTGGGAACCAACTAAAAGATGAGAACAAGAGAAGACATGATTTTCTTAATTATGAAAAAAACCAGTGATTCATACTCCTGTCCAACAAAATGAATGATCAGATGATGATGACCATTTCACAGGATACTATTTCAAATTGTAGAGAGTAAAGAATTTAGAAAACATATTGGAAACGGTGGGCCTTAATATTAACCCTAATGGGCGTTAAGCAAATGGGCTCCACCATGTTAATTGAAGAAACAAGACACACAGAAATAATAAATGCACACAAATGGAATAAATAAAATTAGACGTTGCTTGCCAAGCCATGACATTAGAAAGCTTCAAAAGTAAAACAGTCAGATTCCATATAATGATCTATCAGTGTAACTATGACAACAGAGAGCTTCATAGGATATGAATCCATAGCCCAAGTTACATTCATCATCTAGATAATCATATTCATTATTCAGTAACATATATTGCTGCCAAATTTGAAAGTGACTAATGCATGACCCAAACCACAGTCAATGTTTTGTATTGTCAAGAAGAAAAAAAGAAATAAATTTAAATTAGTCAGAAGATATATCAATGCATCAAAGGCCAGAGGCTCTGGTCTCTTGATTGGTTGTATGTTGGCTCTCCGGATAGGTTGGTCAAAGCCACAAGCAGTTTACCAACCAAGATGAGTTCAAGGGAAGCAAATCTTAGTATAGGCAACAGGGAAAGGAGGAAATTAATAAGAAACTAATCACCTCGGCAAAGTTGCCTTCTTTGCATAATGGTCATTGATAAACCTTTGGATAATGTGTACCTTTACACTGGCTATCCAGGAAGGTTGGTGTCAAATCGATAAGCAATTCACCAACCAAAATAAGGCCAGGGTCTTAATGTAGGCAACAGGGAAAAGAGGCAATTAATACAAAGTTGATTGCCTCGGCAAAGTTGCCTTCATTGCATATGCATTGTTGATAAATCTTACTGGATAATGATTACCATTGTATTGAAGGTTATGCATAGACCAAAGAAAATGAGAAATGGATTGAAGTAGAAAAAAAATATTGTCCTATACAATGCCAAAATATGGTGGTGCATGATTCCTACTTCAGACAAGGGCAGTTTGATTCAAAATTTTAATTTTAGTTGTATCCATTTTCTTCCCATATACTCTTGCTAATAGTTAATTAGAAGCACATTAGTCATTGAAAAGTTGGGAATAATTTCAAAAACTATACATTCTCGGACAATGCAAGCATATCCAAATTACAACATAGAAAATTGGATCTCTAAACTTAAATTGGAAAAACGGAAATTTCTGACATAAGTAATATTTAATAAAACTACATCCCCTATCAGAGTAACTATGACAAAAGCATCATCTGGAAGTGTTCTTCCATAGCTAACTTGGAAGTGTTCATCATTTAGGGGAGAAGAAATGTGCATGTAGGAGAAATGTAAAGAGAGAGAATTTTGTATAGCATTTGAAATTTTGTACACAGGGATACAAAACAAGCATCTTGGCGATTCAGGTATAATAGAGGACATCTAACCCACAAACTAACAAATTCTAGCCCTAAAACAATAGCAACGAATTCAGAACCTAAAATACCTTTTTCCCTGGCCTAACAAGCCTCAGAGCAACTTCAGCAGCAGTATTGGCCGCAACAATAACATCAGCTGCTCTGCCAGTGACTGGCCCTTCTTGAAGGACATGTGTATGTGCAACTACAGCTATGAATCCATCTATGTGGCATCCCATATCACTGCATCCAAAGAGAAACCGATGAGCATTCGTCAAACTACTGCCGGGATCCATTCTTAAAAACAGGAAAATAAAAGATATCCTAAGAAAGCTTAAGCTTACATTTTCACAACATCACCTTCTTCCAAAACAGCCTCATCACTGGCAAGTGGTGAAAAATGGCAGACGGTGTTGTTTATGGAGATGCATGTTGGGAATGCCACGCCCCTTTCAATCTTCTTTTTAACATTCTTGTACATATTCCCAGTTTGCCTAAACATTAATTAAAGCCCATAGCCAAACAGTCTAGTCACAATATCAAGAAATACCAAAAACCCAAAAAATGTACATACAAATTGGGAATAACTTACTCTCGGATAAATGCATCGCCTTTCTCACAAATGTCAACAATCTTAGCTTTTGGCTTGCATTCTGACACTACCAACTGTAGTGCCTCTGCACAAAATCATCAGTTTTTAACAAAAATTCTGAAAATAGCCGACAATCAACTACCAATAAACACAAAATGTATCCTGAGACACAGGGACAGAGAGGATTTTAACTGTTAACAATCTCTGCAGCGCTCTTGTATTTGGTGACGACTTCAGGAGAGGTGAGATCCAGCTCCCTCTCCTCCCTCTCGTCATCCGACATCGTACTGCACCCAAACTTCAACAAATTATCTTCAGACAAACTACCTGCCATGCAACAGAAGAAAATTAAACATACATTTTACAAAAAAAAAGAACAAAAGGAATTGCAATTTCCGTAGAAACGAGATGAACGGCATACGACGTACCAAAAACAACTTTTAGAGAAAAAAGGGATAAAGGAACGATGGGACTCGAGCGATGGAGAAGAGGGAGAACAAACAACACCAGTGACGGAGACGAGAACTGGGGATGGAGCTAGGGTTTTTGATAGAGGACGGCACTGAGGAGCATTTGCTATGCTGGTTATATACAGTGGCTAGTCGCTGCGGGCTTTGTGTGCTAGGGTTTTGGCGTATTCATTTACTAAGTTGATGTCGTGCGGTAGTTAAGATTTAATGTTTTAATATTAAATATATATTATTTATTAATATAATTAATTAATTAATTAAGATTTTAAATAAATTAAAAAATTATATATTTTAATATATTAATATTAAATATATATTTTATTAATTAAAATTTTAAATGAATTTAAATATAATCTTTAATTTTCTTTTAATAAAGTTTTGTTTAGATATATGTCATGTTTTCACCTGTCTTAATTGTAGTCTTTCTTTTCGATTTTTATATAATTTTTATTTTTTTAAAAAAAAATTTCGTTAAAATTTTAAATAAATTCAAATATAATCTTTAATTTTTTTTAAAAAAATTTTATTTAGACATATATCATGCTTCCACGTGTCTTAATAGAAATCTTCTTTTTTTACTTTTATATAATATTTATTTTTTTAAAAAAAATTCATTTAGACATGTATCTTTTTTCCACGTGTCGTAATATAAATTTCTTTTTCAACATATATATATATATATATATATATATATATATATTTTCTTTTTAAAAAATTCTTTTAAATTTAATATTTTAAAAATCTTTCAAATTTTGTTTTAAAAAAAACCCTTCAATTTTTTTTTAAAAAAATTCTTATAAATTTAATGTTAAAATATAAATTCATCTGAATTTATATCATCTTTTTATTTTTCTTTTAAAAAAATTTAAAATTCACTTCTGCCAAGTATCAATATAACACACTATTACGTGTCACAATGACAACTACTTATATATATATATATATATATATATATATATATATATTGTTTGAAATTGTGAAAGTTAATTGTTAGTAATATTTTATACTTTAGATTTTTTTTAAAAAAATTTTACGGAAAGGAAAGTAAGATTAAAGAAGTGAATCACTTTGTTGGGAATTAAATGGATTAAAGTTATACTGAAGATATAAAATATATTTTAGATTAGTTAAAAAGAAAAAAAATAAAAGAATTTAATTATTGATATCAAGAAGGAAAATCTCATAAATAGTGTTTCTTTTATGCTCTAAACTATGAATTTTTTTTTTTTTTTTGATAGTCAAACCTAAAGAAAAAGTGAAGACAATAACCGTCGGAGGATTTTTATTTTTTATTAGTTTTTTAGTATTAGATTGAAATGCATTTGTCCCCTTGCAACTTTTCATCCATTTCTAGGCCTTTAACTATTACAGTTGCGGGAATGGGTTGCAAACAAGCCAACAATATTGATCAACTCAGGAAGGGGCTAAGCAATATAGCCGTGAGAAGCTAAGAAACCAGACATCCATTGGGTCACCCGTTCCTTAAGCAGAAAGCCTACTTTGAAGAACTTTGTTAAACCAATAATGCATCCGTTCAACAGCATGATTACCATAGATTTGAAAACCGGACCAGACTGGCCAGTTCAATCGATTGGATTGGAAAGCGATCATTTATTTAGTCCGATTGTATTTTATGGATAAGAGAGTATAAAAATTGAAACAAAAATTCATTCAAATCGATTAAAAATAGATTAAATTGGTAAATCAGTTATGATATTTATGGTCTAATAATTTGCTTAAAATTATGTCGTTTTGAATCTTTAAAAAAAATAAAACAAAATTGTCTCTTTTAAATTTTAATCATCTGTGAACCTTGATGATTACACGACAAGGAACTAACAAGCTTGCAGTACATTGGCATGAAAATGCCATGGTTTCCTTCCAGACTTTGCCAGGCTCTTTAAAAATGAAACACCAGTTTCTCAATGCCTTGAAGGAAGAGTGTGAAAATTGAGAAATAAAGTGATAGCCAGTATACAGAAAGGACTTCTTATCAGGACCAAAATAACACAAGTAAGATGTGTATCCCATTAAAAACTACAAATTACCACATTGAAGACATGAAATGAATATGGCGCCATCTGAAAAATACGGAGACAGCCCAAACTTCCAAAAAATTCAATAAATCAAAATTCTTATAATACAGCTCCCGCAAAATTTTCAATCTTCAAAGCCAAACAGACGACAACTGGAGGCTGAGGTGCAGGGCGACAAAAATCTGGGTCATTCCCTCCAGTTTAAGGGGATGTTGGATAAGATGAAAGAAATTTAGGAATTCATTAATTTCTAACCCTGCAGCTGCATAAAATGCCCGAGGAAAAATTTGGAAAGCAATGTATTCTATAAGGGAGCATTACGCATGTATGTCCTCTCATAAAAGCCAGTCACTTGGTCAGCCACAGCCCACATAATGGCTTGCCCAGGTGGGATCCTCATA
Source organism: Voacanga thouarsii (assembly GCA_026120185.1). Lineage (NCBI taxonomy): Eukaryota > Viridiplantae > Streptophyta > Magnoliopsida > Gentianales > Apocynaceae > Voacanga > Voacanga thouarsii. The sequence goes on along the minus strand of JANUWF010001289.1, from coordinate 297,058 downwards.
AGCCTGGGTAGCAGTCCCTTCCACAAAGCACGCAACCCTTCCTCTTTGTATATTGTTGAGATAGCATGAAACATGCCCTTATACTTCAAGTCACCACTAGATCGGCTCTGGGCCATTAGCCTTGTCTTTACAACATCAAAAGGACCAGTGCAGACTGGGCCGGCTGTCCCTGCCAGAAATCCTGATATCATAGACTGCCAGGGTTGGAGGACTTTCCCATCTCCTTCATGTTTTTTCCACAGAATGATATCAAAAGCATTCTTTGCGGTAAACATTGCCGCCTGGTTTGTCCCATTACGCATAACTGTGGGAGCAGCTCCAGACCAGAGACCACGAAGGCCTTCTTCACGAACAATGGTAGTAGCACAATGTATAGGCCCTTTGTATTTCAAAAGCTCAGGACTCAACCCTCTTTGCTGTTGTAATCTAATTTTCACCACCTGCAGTAAACAAAGATTGTAAGTGCTTGAGTGATGTATACTGACATCCATCCTCAACATTGGATGCTAATCTAGTAAACTACCATGCTCTCATTTAGCAAGCTGATAAGAATTTTAACATATATGCAATTGATGAACCACAGCTTCCCTTAGTCAAACTAACTACGCAAAGTTTCACTACAGATTCCAGTAACAAGCTAAAGCGCTGGCAGAGCATCATAGAGTGTACAAGCAAGTTTGAGTTCATCAACTTTGTAGACTAAGCCAAAGGGAAAGCCAGAATGAAAAGACAAGGAGATGTCTACAACTACAATAAAGAGATTAACCAGTATCTGTAGAACTGGGGACCATAAAAATAGGACTGTGAAGCAACAACAACCAAGTCGTTGCAACTTTATCATAAGAAGATAGGGAAGACATACACAAAGCAATGGACTGATATAGTTTAGCTGAAAGAGCGTAACCTCCATTACTTGAAAAGGTGAGTAACTAGTCTAAGCTAAGAGTGAAACAATCTTAACGAAAAAGGGTGGTGATATTTATTATTATTTTTATATTTCTTTTTCCATTTTCCTTTTCCTGGCTTGATAAGAAATCAGTAGAAGGCAGTTTTACAAGATATTCTCAATCAATCAAGTAATACAGGCAAAATTCTAGTCGTAGTGTGGATTTGAAGCTTTTCTTAAATCATGCAGAACTTCTTCAATTTAATTCTGGTCATTCCAAACAATTGCACAATTTGTTACAGTATATACAATTCAGTGCCATCATACTAGTTTGCCTCTTGGAACTTTGAGCAATCAGCTGATTCTCTGGCATGAAAGTTATTGCCATTTACCTACTTGCTCAAAAGGCATCAGTGCAAAATCGACATGCAAGTTTAAGTTAAATTGTGAATTTCACATTTTCCACCATAGATTAGGTTTATCAAGGACAGAATTTTGCGGACAAAGATGCCAGCGAAGGGAAGGGAAAATTTGTCAGTTTCTAAAACTCTATATAAATCAATCAAACGGTTAACACAACAAAACTAGAGTCTTAAATCTTTTCAGACAGGCAAACAACTTATTTGGGCAAATGCATCTAGAGTTTTTAATGGTAAACAATGTAACCAAGAAAACTAAAGGATGATCCTCAAACTTTGGTCAGATTACAGAACAGTAAGTGAAAAGGAGTGAGTTCCAAAATAGTTGTCACTTCAATTCTTATCTAATTTACATGTATGTATGCATATGTATCATGAATGATAATCTTTCCATATATAAAATGTTTCAGATAGGATCTTAGCCATAAATAAGACATTGTAGCATTTCTTCAGTAAGAGGCTTTGTACCCTATAAAGTGGTCCAGAAAGTTGAGAATGGGTTGATGCAGTTAGTTAACACCATTGTCCCAAAACTGTAAGTCATGGGCTTATTCTTTCCCCTCCAGCATTTGATGGGTTTTCCCTCCCTCTTTCTCCCAAGATAGGATCCCCCTCTCCCCAAAACCAAGAAGAGAATTGGTTGAGAAGGTCCTTCAAATCTTCCTTCCCAGTCCCTTACCATTCCCAGACAATCTATCAAAAACCAAATTTAGTTCTGAAAAAACATTTTATCATTCACAACTCATCGGAGAGATGATATCAGACTAACCAACATTTGCTACCAATAGTCCTTTCCTATTGCCGGCAAGAATGCTTTTCTAGTGCATATGTTTGTCTATTCCATAAATGTTGAAATAGAACTTCTTTGGCTCATTTGATGAATTGGGAGAATTTCACATGACAATAAACGATGACTCTAAAAAACCAGCTTTTGCAGAGCCTAGATAACTTTATTTGAAGCTTTTAGCCGCAAGAATACGAGGAGGGAAAATGTCCGATATAGACTCCTATTTGAACAGATATTTTGCTGTCTACAAGTTCTCATCATTCTAAAAACAAACTTTATAAAAGCTATGCAATCTTATAGAAGAATTCAACATTAACACCATCAGGCATCAGACAGAACAAAGATTCAATATCCCATATGGATAGAAAGCACCCACAAGAAGTCAAGAACAAACTTTAGACAGACAATGCAGGAAGAAGATAGCTCTAAATCTTTGAGTTGAACTTCAGCCATGGAATGTCCTTGTCCCGATGGATTTTCAAGTTAAGAAACGTAAACAATGGAAACTAGCATGATCAATTCCCCATTAAAATGTAACAGAATTAAACCAATTGACATGGAAAGACATACAGCACCAAACATTCTCATCCAAATAGCACTTTAAAGTTGATACCAAAGAAAAGAAGGAAAACCATCCGAACTTATGTCAAAGGTAAGCGCAAAAATACCAAGAGAAACTCTCTATGCACACAAAATTTTGCACCAAATGTTTCTAATCCTTCAAACATGTCCCAAGTCAGCCCGACCACCCCATCTACTCTCAACTACTTCCCCATCAAAAGAAACAGAATCTTGAATTCAATTGTTCAAACTAGGCCCGCTGAACATCCGCACGCCCGCATTAATTTAACAAGGAAACAGTAAAAGAGTAAAAAGTTAAAGGTAAGCCCAGCATTTCATCTCCAAATGTTGCTACAATTTTAAGTTAGTTTCCGGCTGAAGAAAATGAATGATACAAAATAAGATCAAACCAACCTCAAAAGGAGTGACGATTACAAGAGCTTCAAGAACGCCAGCACCGAACCCAGATAGAATCCTCCCTTGAGGGCTAAGCTTCCCTGTCTCCGGGTCCTTGAAAGCCGACTGTAGGACCGCATTGGACCCCATTCGAAGCGCATACTTGAGTGTCAAATGAGTGGCGAACGGAGTCAAACCCTTCCATAAAGCTCGGACACCTTCATTCCGAACTATGGTGGTGCCGCAGTTGACTATGCCTTTGTAATGTCCCAAACGGTCCAGCTGAAGCCGGGTCTTGATAACATCGATGGGTTGTAAGCACGTCGCCTCGACAATTCCCCCTAATGATCCCGATATGGCTTTAACGTACGGAGGAATTGGAGCCTTATTCTGCTGCTGATTCGTTTCCGCCATCGCTAAAGGAGGGAAAAAAAAACAAAAAAGAAGAAGAAGACAGGGTTTTCTGAAGCAGGATGAAAACAAGAACTCGGAATCTTCTTCTCCTCCGTAGTGGGGCTTACGAGAAGGAGAAGAAGAACATTTCGTTTAGCTCAGCGCATCGAATTTTATAACTTTAGCACAGTAGCGATTGGACCGGGTTGGTGGCCGCCTCGGTAAAGCCGCGAAATTGTTAAAAAAACAAAATTTCCGAGTTGGCACATTTTCCCGTGCTGATGGGTCGTTATGTGGTTGTTATTTGCTCCGTATTTTGTTCTACTGTTTTTTCCCTCCTCCTCCCTAACACCACTGTAGTGTAGTACTTATTAATCTTTTCGTTTCAAAATATTTATTTATAAAATTTTTTATTTTATTTAAAAATATTTATTTATATACATATTTTTAGAATTAATGATTAATTTTTTTTATTTTACCCTTATTTATTCTAAGTCAATGATATAATTTTTCAAACTTTTCTTTTTTCTTACTTCTTGAAAATTTTTACTAATCAATAACTATCATGTTTTTAATATGAGTAAAATATGAATTTTTTCTAAATTATAATATTATTTTTAACACCCTTAATATGTGTGTAAAAGGTTTCATGAATAAGTATTTTGAAATGAGAGGAGTATAATTTATGTCAATTTGTTAGGCATATTATAGATTTACTCTACGTGGTTTATAGTATATGTGGCAAACGCGAGGAACTTTCTCCACGGGGTAGGGTCGGATTTCGAACCTAGTTACGGGTGGACATTTCAAAACGAACCCATTTTGGTCAAAAACTCATATTTGCTCCGTATTTTGTTCTACTTTTTTCCCACCTCCTCCCTCCCACCACTGTAGTATTGAGTACTTTCTCGTTTCAAAATATTTATTCATGAAATTTTTTATTTTGTTTTAAAATACTTATTCATGTACATATTTTTAGAACTAATGATTAATTTTTTTTTCATTTTACCCTTATTTATTCTAAGTCAATAACACAATTTTTCAAACTTTTCTTTCTTCTTACTTCTTGAAAATTTTCACCAATCAATAACTATCATGTTTTTAATATGAGCAAAATATGAACTTTTTCTAAATTATAGTATTATTTTTAACACCCTTAATATGTGTGTAAAATGTTTCATGAATAAGTATTTTGAAATGGGAGGAGTATAATTTATGTCAATTTGTTAGGCATATTATAGATTTACTCTACGTGGTTTATAGTATATGAATTTACAAATTCAATTTGGTTATGAGTGATTAAGTTAGATTAATGTTTCAGTGAAGTTATTAGTAGTTGATATATGTGAGTTTGTTATATTGAGTCTTATTTTCTTATATATCAGACTGATTAAGTTGGACAATATCTTAGAGAGCCTCTTATATTAATAGAATATTTTTTTGAAGTTAAATTTCTTAATTAGATAATTATATTGGATTAATCTTGATTTAGTCTTTTTCTTTCTTTTTATTTTTTCTTAAATTGATATATTAATGTATTGAATGTAAATCCAACTTAAAATTTATTAAGTACACGTCCCTCTAACTATTGAAGTTATAAAGAAATAAATATGTTATTAATAGAGTGTTATTAAAAAAATTAATTATAATCGAGGTCTAGTTAAGGGAAAATTTTACATTGGACTGGGTCCAAAGGGGGTCCTTCTAGGACTGTCTTTATATGGGCCGGCCCTTTACATAAAAGTTCAATTAAAGTTTGAAATTTTAGACAAATTTCTGATACTAAAAGCAAAATATGAAAGCAGGAGGTTTCATTCATTTGGCTGATAATTCTAATATATGGTATCGTCATCTCCACCCTCCACCCCCACCCCACCCAGCAAAAAATAAATAAATAATTCAAGACTTAGTATGAACTTTTTATTTGGTTGTCAAGGACTCGAGGTAAAAGCTAGCTAACCAATTACACGTACATTTCTACGTCACTTACATAGAGGGGTCAATTTTGAACCATTTGTTTTCTTCTTATCTGAGTTAGTCATTGAATTGGTAAAATTTTTGAGCAAGATTTAGATAACTCATTGGGACAAATTTTTGTCCCTTTTATATCAAAATAAAGTAATCGATAATATAGATTTCTTTAAAGAAGGAAGAAAGCACCTCTTACACAAAGTGGCAACCACTTTTCATTATTATAGATGAGATTAAATAATAATTATTGATTAAAGAAATGATCATCTTCAATTGAAAGAACCCTCCTGACCAAATCTAAATAAATATGGGAAGGAAAAATATATGCAATTTAAACCAACTAGTACACGTCTTTATTGTTTTATTGCCTATTTTTTCTATTAATTTTATGATGAGGCAACATAAAATGATAGAAGAAGAGAGGATGCTGATTTGCAGACTTTAAGCAGCTAGTGGGATTTTAATAATGAACCCTCATCTGAAATGCGCTTAATTTTTCTAATTTGTAAAACTCAATGGTGGAAGTTTAGGAGCCGAGGGAAGCAGATTATTGAAACAATGAAAATAAAATCTTGGCTTCAAGGAATACTTTATTTATTTTACAAAATGGCAGCGATTGAAGACAAACACTGCTTTCACTCCTTTCTTTGGCATCTCTTCCTTCTTTGAAGTGATCATATCCTTGCTGACAAAATTTTCAACACATACAGATACATTATATGACAGTCATAAGTAAGACAGACATTATAGGAATGAGATAGAGAAAGCAAAGGTTAGAACATATATAGGATTCGTATAAGGTTTCATCAGCGTGGGAACAACTCAGTACTGTCGAGGCTGTACGGTCCCGAGAGGTCCGAGGATCGTATGACTGCTAATTGGGACAGTGCACGGTATTGATGTTTCATTCTCCGACATTAGGCCCTCAGTCTCTTCATAAGCATCCTGGCGATCCCAGGGATGTCTCTTAGTAAGCTTCCTCAGCCCTTCGAGTTCCACGGCCACTTCCTTCATTGTAGGTCTATCTCCTCTGTTTATGTTGAGACATCTCTTTACAAGTTCAGCAGTTGCTTGGAGCTGCTCCAGAGTCCCCTCCCTCACAACTCGTGGTTCAAGAATCTCCAACAAGCGATTCCCCTCCATTGACACGATGAAATGCGTTGCCAGGTTTCTCTCTTCTTGGCTTCTCTCCATTGACATGGGTTTTTTACCTGTTAAAATTTCTGCAAGGACTACCCCGAAACTGTAAACATCACTTTTTTCTGTCAACTGACTTGTATGGGAGTATTCTGGATCCAAATATCCTAATGTCCCCAGAACCAGTGTTGTAACTTGAGTTTGATCCAGAGGTACTAACCTTGAAGCTCCAAAATCTGATATTTTAGCATTAAAACATTCATCCAACAGTATGTTGGCAGACTTAACATCCCTATGAATTATAGGTTTGGACGCCGCAGAATGTAGATAAGCAAGTGCACCAGCTGCATCTGCTGCTATCTTCAAACGGCTATCCCATGACAACCAAGAATTCGCACTGTGGGTAATATGGTGGGAGAGAGTTCCATTAGAAACGTACTCATAAACTAATAAAGGGACTTCTGCCTCCAAGCAACACCCTAACAGCTTCACAACATTTCGATGGTTAACCTGAGTAAGAATAATCACCTCGTTGATAAACTGTTCTATTTGGCTTTCATCCATTATCCTAGACTTCTTAATGGCAACGACTCGTTTATCAGGTAAAATTCCCTTATAAACTGTACCATAACCACCCCGACCAACGACCCTATCATCTGCATAGTTGTTGGTAGCTTTCTCTAGCTCTTCTGCTGTAAAAATCTTCATCCACTCCACACCACCTTCATTTAAGGATATTTGTTGCTTCAGTAAAAATCCACCATTTTGCTGGAAGAATTTTTCTCTGAGTTTAATAAGCTTCCTTTGCTTGAAGCTGAAATAGAGCCACGTTGTTCCCATGACTAAGATCAAGAGGCCAAACCCCAAACCTGCGTGAATTAGAAATAAAAGTTGAATGTATCAACATAAGAAGTTGCACATTTTGCTAGCTGGAGAAATGGAAATGTACGATTTTTTAATTGATTTTGACTAATTATTAATTTTTTAATTCTCTACAGATACAAGTTTCATGCCTTTATTTGTACTTGGTGGTTCTCTCCTCTTTCGGTCTGTGAGTATGCGAGAATCTTCATTGCGGAGCTCTTATGGGAGACTTGGAAGTATCGTAATGAGGTTTTGTTCAACGAAGCTAAGGTTGTTCCACTAAAGTTGGGAAAGAGGATTCTTAAGGCTATTGCAGATTGGTCTCAGATTCACCCGATTCGGTGCCCGAATCGCATGCAGATACATGGAACTTTTGTATGCTGGAAAGTTCTCATGCCAACTCAAATCATTCTCTGGTTACTTGGTCTAAATCTAATATGGTTACGGTTAATGTTGATGGTGTCTGAAAAGGAAATCTAGGGCCTTCCAGGGTCGGAGTAATTGTGCGCGGCTCAACTGACAACGTCATCTTTGGTTTTTCGAAGAATATTGGCCACTCTTCAAATCACCAAGTAGAAACTCAAGCCATTTACTATGGGCTTAAATGGTACTGCTGCCTTTATTTTCATAGCGTCATGGTTCAGTCTGACAATCAGTTTCTGGTTCATCAATTACAATGGAAGATAGCTAGTTCATGGAAAGCACATACTTTCTTCAGGAAAATAGAGATGATGCAGCAAAACTTCCATTCATGCACTTTTTCACATGTCTTTCGGGAAATCAATAGAGTAGCTGATTATCTTGCAAATCTAAGGTGCTTCATTCAAGGGTCCCAATCTTTCCAATCCTTTACGGAATTGTCTACTAAAGTAAGAGGCTTATGTAACTTAGATAGATGACCGATCCCTTCCTTCGTATTAGAAAATTTGTACCTAGTTGAGGTCGATTGACTCTCTTTTCCTCTTTTTTTTCTTCCTTATAATCAATAAAAAATAGGCTTCGGCCTTTTATTAAAAAAAAGACTAATTATTGATTTGATTAACTATTAAATTATATTCATTTATTTTTATTTTCTCTTAAGTTCAACTTAACTTTTGTTTCAAAATCCTTCCTGAATCGATAATATATAAGAAGAACCAAAATTTATTTGGATGTATTCTTATTTTTAGAATTTATAAAATAATTTGGTTTAATTATTGCTATTGTATGTGTATGATTTAGATGGGATAAAAATAATTATGAATTTTAATAGTTTTAATTATAGTTACGACATCAATACGACAAAGAGTGGGGTGACAAGAACGAAATTTTCAATCCCCCAACCGATCAATAACCGAGACTCCCAAGGTTCCTGCCTCTTCCTATAATTAATAGATGCAGGAACAAGGACATATGCGGGTGTGGGGTTGGGGACGTAATTTCTAGTCCCTAACTCGGCCATGATGCATCCCTACCCATTGACTTCTTGTCGCTGGGAGAAGACTCGTAAAGATTGAGGAAGACACCCACAACCAATTTCATATTCATTATCAACTTTTTTTTTCCCTCAAGTTTTTAGATGATTCGAAGAAATATATCCATGGATATTTCATGCCTTAAATTATTTTTTCCCATTATAACTTGTAAGGATGTGTAGAACAAGATATTAATGGCTAACTCTAGAAAATGTATGAGCTTGGTATTTATCTACACATGTTTATCTTTAGATGTCGGAGTTGTAAATGACATCGCTAGGAAAGAAAATTAGTCAAGAATAAGAAATAGTACCCAAAGAAAGCTGCATAGGAACCTTACGAATGCAACCGTCCCCATCTTTTTTGCCATCTCCATAGTATCCTTTTGTACAATAACATGTGTAACTGCCAGGAGTGTTTTGACACGCCTTTGCAACACATACATTGTTTGGATATGCACATTCTTTGATGTCTGACCAAAGAAAGAAGGGAAAAATGGTCAAAGGGCAACCTAGGGGCGATAATATTGAACACGATACGAACACGACACGGTTATAACGAGTTAGGGTTGTGATTTCGTGAGTTCGGATTGAAACAGGTCGACATGTTTAACTTTAAACGTGTACAGGTCATAAACGAGTTCAACCTGTTTTAACCCGTTTCAACTCGCGAACCCGTTTAACTTTTTTTAATATTTATATTTAATACTTTTTGTAATACCCTACAAATTTTATTATAGAAAATTAAATAATTTAATTTTTTACATGAATTAATTGAATTAAATTTGATTATATGAATTAATTAAATTGTTTGTATGTCTATTTTGTTTAATTATATGAGGCATCTTAAAGAAAATAAATGATGTTAATGTGGTTATTTGCTTGATATATAGTAAATGAATCATTCTTAATTAATTATTATTTAGTATCTATAATAATAATATTAGTACGAGTTGGTAAGTAATGACCTTATGCGAATCTAAAGGGGAAAGTTAGACATTTAGGAAATAACGTATGTAATATGCCTACATGCCGAATCGAATATAGAATGAAAAGAAGCTCGTGTGGTGCATTTTCCAGAGGGTAAGGTTCACTCAGCACCGATTGACCAGCTCGTATACTATGCTATTTCTGACATTGGGACAGAGACAATTTGAATTACACCCTACAAGGACAAGCCTTCCTTTCATGCTCGCTTTTTACTCTCCATTTGCTCTTTAAAATTCCTGGCATGCTACGACAAAATTGTTGTTCGCCGCTACCAGAGAAGGCTCTTTCATGTTACGCGTCCAGACCTACTACGCCCGAGCCGCATCCCCGGCACACTTGCTATATCCACTAAGGCTTCATCCCACTTCCCAACTATACCTTTAGAGAAAATAATTTCTTGAATAATTCAATTTTATTGCAAAATTATATTTGTTTAGATTTTTAAGATTAAATCTTATGAATTTATTAAGATCTCTAAATATTTAATGAGATGGTTTGTTATTTTATTGGTTATTTATGACTTTACGGACTATTTTATTAGTTTTTTAATTTTATATAATTTGATTTGATTTTTTCAAATTTTTTGTGTAATGGTGCACAGATTGGCGGGTTTAGTAGGTATTCGGGTTGACGAATTTAGTAATTATCTATTTAATTTTTGTATCTAATTGTGTCATGTTGTGTCAACCTGTTTTATAACACGAACACGACACGAAAATAAATGGGTTGACACGACACGACACGTTTATTAATCGGGTCGTGTTCGGGTTGGCCTGTCAAGTGTAATTATTTCAAATTGACACGACCCGCCAACCCGAACACGACACGATTATCACCCCTAGGGCAACCCTTGAAGCCGGGAACATGATATAGTTGCTCAAATCTGTTACTGTAATTGTAGTCTAAGAAAGCCGAGTAATAATGTACTGTTAATGAGTTAACCTTGGCAGCCCGGACTGAGGTAAGGGTTGCCCTCATAACCTTTATTGCAGCTACAGAGATACCCTCCGTAACCACTGTCTGAATCAACACAACAACTGTTTGCCTGGCACGCATAATCATTTCTTTTCTGGGCTACTTCACAGCTTTGATTTCCTATAATCCATTCTAGGAGTATCGAAACACTTGCCATGGTCCTGTCCCTAAAATTAGGATCCATGAAATCGGATACACCATGGAACGTGAAGTTGTCCTGCTCATCGAGAAAGGCGTAGCTGCAAGGATTAAAAGAGAAGACTTGGCTGTGGTTTCCCTGACTGTTGAGGGAGGTCTTAGGGGCTGGAATTAAGCCTGAGACTCAGGTTGACATGGCTCTAGAAACTCTTCCAGAGATGTTTTCACAGTTCAAAGTTAATTATAACATGAACAAGATGGAGATATCCTCTTACAGAGTTAATGAAGGAGCTTGAGAGCGCCGAGGCAACCCTAAAAGTGGGAAGTGGCAACGCTCTTGTTTTATCTCATGCTGGATCTTCCTCTTCCAAGCCTAAGGGCAAAGGAGGAAATAAGAGGAAGCAGAATAATAATAAAGGGCCTAAGCAGCAGGTTAAGAAAGCAAGAGTGGATGAAAAGCCTAAAGGCAAATGTTTCCACTGCAAGCAAAATGGACATTGGAAGTCACAGTGCCCAGATTACTTAGCTAAACGCAAGCAAGGTACTGGTGAGTTATCCTACATTGAAACTTGTTTAGTGGTTGATTCTACAAATACTTGGATAGTAGATTCTGGAGCCACTAACCATGTTTGCAATTCATTGCAGGGGTTCCAAGTAACCTGACATCTCAATGAAGGAGAGCATACTCTAAGGGTTGGCACATGATCGGTGATATCTCGCAAGAGTCGTTGGAGATGTTTATCTTTATTTTGATAATAAACATTTGGTTTTGAAAGATTGTTATTATGTTCCCGACATTTATCGAAATTTGATTTCGGTTTCTTTGTTATTCAAACAAAAATATTCTGTTAAATTTTATAAATTTTCAGTAGAGATATTTTTGAATAACTCTTTGATATGTCGTGGAAATTTAAATAATGATCTCGTATGTTTTGAAACCTACCAACAGTTCATTATATCATACTGAAACTAATAAACGCATTAAGTTATCTCCTACTAATGAGACTCTCCTATGGCATCTTAGACTTGGTCACATTAATCTAAATAGGATTCAAAGACTTGTAAAAGAAGGTCCTTTAAGTGACTTAAAGGTAGAACCTCTTCAAGTTTGCGAATCTTGTTTGGAAGGTAAAATGACCAAAAGATCATTTCCTTCCAAAGGAAATAGAGTAAAGGAAGTCTTAGAATTAGTGCACTCTGATGTATGTAGACCAATTAGTGTCCAAGCTAGAGGTGGGTATGAGTATTTCATTACTTTTACGGATGATTACTCAAGATATGGATATGTTTACCTAATGACTCATAAGTCTGATGCCTTAGAAAAATTCAAAGAATTTAAGGCTGAGACTGAGAAGTAGTTAGGAAAGAACATTAAGACACTTCGATCAGATCGAGGTGGAGAATATTTATCCCATGACTTTAGATCTTACTTATCAGAAAATGGGATTTTATCTCAACTAAGTGCACCTGGCACTCCTCAACAAAATGGAGTGGCAGAAAGGAGAAACAGGACTTTGTTAGACATGGTCAGAACAATGCTAGGCTTCTCTACACTCAGTACATCCTTTTGGGGGTATACTATACAAACTGCGACATATATATTGAATATGGTTCCATCAAAGTCTGTCCCTAAGACTCCATTGGAATTGTGGAATGGGCGGAAGTCTAATTTGACGCACATCCGGATTTGGGGTTGTCCTGCATATGTGCTAAAGGAAAAGATGGATAAAATGGAATCACGATCAAATTTATGTCTGTTTGTTGGATATCCAAAAGGAACAAGGGGATATTACTTCTATAGTCCTCAAGATAAGAAAATATTTGTAAGCACAAATGCAATTTTCTTAGAGGACAAGTACATAGAAGAATGATGATCTAAGAGTAGGGTTATTTTGAAAGAAACCAATGGAGATAATCCCAAGCAAATGGTTACTAAGACCCATACTCAAGATTCACGTGGAGGATTCGTCTCTATGCCACTTAACATGCCAGATTCCAGTGGGAGAGAGATAGATGTTACACCTTCTATACCCACTGACTCTTCGGGACATAGAGTGGAAGAATCTTCTGCCTCTGTTCAAAATCTAGTCGTTGAGGAATCAGCAGATCTAATTCCAGTCAACGAGGAGGAGGAAAGTCCAATCGTCCAGGAACCTCCACAGCTTAGACATAGTGGGAGAGTCATTCGGCGTCCCTCTAGATACTTACTCTATAGAGAAGCTTTTCAAGTAGTCTCTTTTGAGGAAGAAGAGGATCCCTCTACGTATAAAGAAGCTGTAGAGAACATAGATGCAGACCATTGGAAGAGTGCAATGGATTCAGAAATGAAATCAATGTACACTAACTCTGTCTGGGATCTTGTGGACCTGCCTAATGGGGTAAAACCTATTGGGTGTAAATGGGTCTACAAAAGAAAGAGAGGAGTAGACGGGAAAGTGGAAACTTTCAAAGCTAGATTGGTTGCTAAGGGTTATACCCAACGAGAAGGTATTGACTATGAGGAAACCTTCTCGCCTGTGGCCATGCTAAAGTCTATAAGAATCCTCCTATCCATTGCAGCTCACTTCAACTATGAAGTATGACAAATGGACGTCAAGACAGCTTTCCTTAATGGAAATCTTGACGAATGTATCTACATGGTACAACCAGATGGTTTTATCCAAGAAGGTCAAGAACAAAAAGTTTGTAAGTTGAATAGGTCCTTATATGGGTTTAAACAAATGTCTAGATATTGGAATATTAGATTTGATCAAGCCATTAAAACTTATGGTTTTGATCAGCATCCTGATGAACCTTGTGTCTATAAGAGAATTATAGATGGTAAGGTGATTTTTCTCATACTGTATGTTGATGACATCCTTCTCATTGGAAATGATGTAAGAACATTAACATTGGTGAAAAGTTGGTTAGGTAAACAGTTTGATATGAAGGACTTGAGAGAAGCAAGATATGTTCTGGGCATTCAGATCCTTCGGGATAGAAAGAACAGACAGATAGCTTTATCTCAAGCTTCATATATTGACAAAATACTGACGAGATTTTCTATGCAAAATTCCAAGAAAGGTCAATTGCCTTTCAGACATGGAATTCAGTTATCTCAGAAGTATAGTCCTAAAATTCCTAATGAGGTTGAGTACATGAAACGAGTTCCTTATGCATCAGCTGTAGGAAGTCTCATGTATGCTATGCTTTGTACTCATCCAGACATTTGTCATGCTGTTGGGATGGTCAGTAGATATCAGTCAAACCCAGGACCCGAACATTGGACAGCAGTCAAGCATATATTCAAGTATCTTCGCAGAACTCGAGGATATATGCTAGTTTACTCAGCTCCAGAATTAGTACCTATAGGTTACATTGATTCTGATTTTCAAGCTGATAGAGATCTTCGCAAGTCCACCTCAGGCTCTGTTTTCACCTTAGGTGGTGGTGCAGTTGTGTGGAGAAGTATCAAACAATCTTATATTGCTGACTCTACAATGGAAGCTGAATATGTGGCAGCTTGTGAAGCAGCTAAAGAGGCAGTATGGTTGAAGAAGTTCTTGATAGAACTTGAAGTGGTTCCTTCTGCATCTCAAGCCATTAGTTTGTACTGTGACAACAGTGGTGCAGTGGCAAATGCAAAAGAACCACGCAGCCATCAGCGTGGTAAACACATTGAACGTAAATATCACCTACTTAGGGAGATTGTTCAACGTGGAGATGTAGAAGTGTGCAAGATTTCTTCTGTTGAAAATCTTGCTGATCCTTTTACTAAAAGTTTACCTGTAAATGTTTTTGGAAGTCATATAGAAAGTATGGGTATTTCTGACATGTCCCATTTACTCTAGGACAAGTGGAAGAATTTTTGTTAGATATGCCAATCAAATAAATACAATGGTTGTATTTTTTGAAATTAAATAAAGTATGTTTTTATATATTTGTATGTATAAATTATGTATGAGCCTGTTTGTCCACGAATTATTTAGATATTATAAATCAAGTGTTTATTTGTTAAACACAGAAAGACTTGATTTATAATTTAGTTCAAAATAAATTATCTGCGATCTAAAATAAATTTGGGCAATTTATTTTGGAAGATCGTCTTAATTTTATTGAAGTCTGTCTTTGACTTTAGTAATAAAATTAAGGATATATTTTGATATATTGGATGGACCATCAATATTTATTTGTGGAATAAACCATACAAATAAAATATTAAAAGATTATCGTACATAATACCTTAATCCTGAGCAAACAATTATTTATATTTACTAACTTGAAGTTCCTTGAGTTGTCAAAGAGTGAGATTAACTTAATAATCAATATCTCGACATCTTGGGAATTAAAGTGAAATAAATATGAAATAATTGTTATGCAACATGGAATCCGTCACCTTTAATAGGCAAGATCATTTCCTCATGAGTTCTTTTAAGGGACAGTTAAATCTGAGCTCAGTAATTCAATAGTGTCTATTGAATTCATTTTGTAAGTGTGACGTGGTCATATGGTACTGTCAAATTGAAGATGAGAATTGAGGTTTTGAATGAGGGGCACTGTGGTCATACTGCCTCATTCAAAGTATTATATTGATCGACGTGGGTAATTTGTTGGATCGATCAATTAATGGATATAATTATTGACTCCAGTAATTGCGATTAGACTAAGAGTGCAGTTACGTTCTTTTAGTGGAGTGGAACGTAATTAATAAATTATTTTTATTAACAAAATAATTGATTGGAGCTTAGTCTAATTGTATCCGGTCAGGTCCCTTCGGTGACTCCTAATTATGGGACAATAATAAATTATAATTTATTTATAATTTATTAATGGAAATTACAGAAATAAAAAATCGTATTTTAGATGGAATAGGATAAGTGGAGATAGTTTTATTCAACTGTATTTTTCTTATTCTATCATAATTTGTATGATGAGATAGAGTCCAATATACATATTGGGAGATAACTCTATTTTAGAGATGGTTGTTCTCTGGAGTTTTTGTGTGAGTCCACCCTCAACAAAGGGAGAAACAAAAATACGATTAACAATTTTCTGGTCCAAGGAGATTACATTGAAGAAGATTTGGAGGGTCTGGAGCATTACCAAAAGGCCAAAGAAATCGTATTGGTGGAGACGATATTTACAAAGGTATAATTTGTTTCTCTTATTCTCAAGATTTAATTCGGTTAATACATAAGCATGTCGATCCAGAGGGAAGTATTCTAATTCCTCAGACCCTTTGGTATGGATGTTTGGCAACAACCAATGCCCGCACAAGAACCATCATCAGGCACATCCTTAGCGCTTGCACACACAGACACACAGCCACCGGTGAAGTTATGGCCTTTTGTTCCAGTAATGATACCCTCGTCATCGCCACCGATAAGAGTGAATTTGTTTAGTTCTGAAAAGCTGTATGGAGAATTTGCTAGACTGGTCCAGGCACCGTTTTGGTCTATCACTGCCCCTGATTGATTGTAGCAATTCCTGGCAACGACATTGGAAACGCGTACGTATCCATCCAATATCTCACGAAACTCAACAAAAATTATGAAAGGCCTTGGAGGATTAAAAGAACTGTTGCAGTGAAACTCATGCCACTCGTCGATGCCACAACCCGAGGCAACTCCAAAGGGGTACTGTACTTTTACGCTTCCACATTGGCTAGGGCATCCAGGTTTGGTGATGCTGCGGGCTTTAGCCATAGTCGTTGTAAGAGAGGCGGTGGGGTTGGGGCAAGTGGTGTTGGGGGTGGTTGTATTCGTCTGCGCTGCGGACAGCACCGTCAATGCCAGCCCACAGAGACAAAACCAGGCAACAGGCAGAAGCGATATGTTTTGCATGGTTCATGTGGTTGGCTGCCATCTCATCGTGTGAGTTATTTATTTATAAGTCTACCAAACTAGGGAAGAGTACAAGCGTAAGATAAACAAGGGAGGCCATCCAGAATAAAAAAATATAAAAAAAAGCCGGAAGGCTATCCGGAACTTGTAATCCATTTTTTACCAAGTGAAAAATAGTTTACTTGTAAATTTTGGTTTCAATGAAAGATAATAGCTTGGGAAGGACATTTAGGATAGAGAAGCCAGATTGCACCAAACCCCATGCTATATATTCGAGTGTTTTTGACGAAGAGAAAACATTGCAGCAAAAGTTTAGATACGTATTACTCCAAGGTGTAAAATATCTCTATCCTGATAATGATGCCTGCGGTTGTTATATGTTTTAATTAGTACCACCATGAATGTTTTAATATATTGTTTAATTACTGTATTATGTACGATGCTTAATGATTTTTTTTTCTGTAAAACAATATTATTCATTAAATAAAATTAATAGATGTTAGCTAATAATATTATCAATGTGTAATAATATCATTATTATAATAGATAATATATATAGTAGGAGTAGATGTTAAGCCAATTAACACTAGAATACTTTCTCTTGCTCGAATAATTTAACAAGATTAACTGATTAATACTTCAAAGGATCAAATTTCTCTTAGTGCTTGTAATATAGAAGAAAGGGTAATTTTGCAAATCAAAGTCCATTACTAATCTATCCCATTATCTCTATAGACTTTCAAGGTGAAAACTTCAATATTGTAATCCACCCAGCGCCGCAATGATGGCAGCAACTCTTCTGTGTTGAGAAAGTTGAAGAAGAAGACACAGAGAAAGAATACAAGAAGGCTACCGACCAAACAAGAAAGAACAAAGGCTTAATTTGGTATCAAGAATACAAGAAGCTACAAAACAAACAAGAAAGGACAAGAGTTTAATTTCTTCACACCACACACGGAGCACTCACTATAATACACCACTTTTCTTACATCATTTTTTTTAATTGATTACAAAGCATACCAGAATCCTCTATTTATAGAGGTTTATGAACCGACTTTGCAAGTCGGTGAAGCTTGCAAGTTGGAGCAGATTTTTCATGAAGCTCAATTTTCCAAGCTTTCTAGAAGGTTAGGCAAGTTGTAGTAAAAAGATATATGGCTGCAGTTTTCTTGTTCAAGTTGGCTTCTGGTTGTCTCAAGAGTGGCTGCTTCTAGCAGAGTCTTCAATGGCGGTGGAAGCTTGCAGCAGCTCTAGAATACTCCTTAATGGCGGTGGAAAGCACTTATTGTTTTCTCATTCTGGTGTTTACTTAGCATCCCCACATACGTCCATAGAACAAGGACTTCTGAAAGTCATTCTTGACTGAGAAAAAAACCCATTTGTTATACGAAGATAAAGTAGCTAGCAAATATGTCAAAATCTTAGCATTTGCTGTAATTAGATCCCTCAGTAATGTAAACAGGATCCTGAATGTATTGGACAGTAGATACAGCAGTGACCTTAGGTTTTCCCTATATGAGATATGCAAAAACACTAATCACATCATAATTTAGCATATATCCTGTGCACCCAAGTAATAAACAATTAGGTGCGTGAAACAAAATCATCATGGAGGAGGCATCAATATCGATGAGGATCGTGCATAAGTATGCCCGTAGGAAGACTGAGACGATGCTCTTGTTCAAAAGGAGTATCAGTAGTTTTTTGATCCCGAAATGCCTCACTCAGCCAATATTGAAATTCAACACGTATTGGCTAACACATGGCTGTACAACAATGGTTTACTACTAAATCCCAAGAACAATTTGAACAGCTCCATCTAAAAGCTTTTCTCAAGAAATGAAGAGGTCCTGAAGAATTTGAGTCTTTATGACACAAAAATGTGAATATATAGAAGGAATGCCCTAGGATTTCTAAGACATGGTTGATATATGCACGACCTGCTTGTTAGTTTCCTTTAGCAAGGTCATGTTCATCCTGTTGGTTCCAGTGGAAGGAATTGGAGAAAACAATTTGAAATTAAGATAGAATTGAATTGGAAATGTGCTTTCACATGGGCACGTGGCCACAAAGCCTGGGGGAGGATTAGGTACAGTATGATTATCTATTATAGACATTAGCAGCAAAGTGGGATTTTAATATTGATCCCTGATCTGAAACAAATTTTCAATTTGCCAAAGTCATAGAACTGAAAATTTTTTAATTTCAAATTCGTAGAACTCGGGGGTGTGGAAGCTTTGGCTTTTTACTGGCCTCAGGTATAGTAGGAACCCCAAATATGCCGATAAACACATAAAAATGATTGTAATGCCTATGATAAGCCATCTTTGGGAGCCAAGAGGAAGCAGATTACTGAAAAAAAGAAAAGAAAAACTAAGCTCATGGTTTATTCCTGCTCCTTTTGAATAAACAAAAGGAGACTGTGATGCTCCAATCCCACATGGGATTAGGATGAGAAGTATGTATGGTATATAAGGATGGGCCTAAGTACCCATTGTCAACTTGGGATATCCATTTTGGCCCAACGAAGACGGTCACCTCTAGGAGGGGTGAATGTGATGCTCCAATCCCAGATGGGTCTAAGTACTTATTCTCAATTTGAGATATCTATTTTGGCCCAGCGAGAACGGCGGCCTAGTAGTTGACCGTAGGGCCTGCCAGTCCCATAGTCGTGCTCCGGGTCCGCGGGCACGGGACGTGATAGAGACCTACATAAAAGGAACACTTACCTTGTTTTTTAAGGTAGAAACTCAATACAAAGCTGAAGGGGAGATAAAACACTGCTCTCACTACTGTACTTTTACGAAGACATTTCTTTTTCATTATAAGAAAGGCTAGCAAAGAAATCATGTCCTAGACACGCAGAAACTTTTTAACAGACACAGATTGCATTCTCTCTTCTCACAGTAAAGAAATTACACAGACATTTGGGGAATGACACAAAGGAAAGCAAAAAGGAGACATGGTTTGAATCATAGAATTTACATAAGATTTCATCAGCGTGGGCTATTTGCTGGCAACATCAACTGAGTACTGTCTAAGCTGTACTGTCCATAGAGGTCAGAGGCATTCTTGTGAGGGCTAATTGGAATACTATAGAGGTCTGAGGGTGGTTCATTATCAATTATCAAGCCCTCAGTTTCTTCATGACCATTTTGATGAGCCCATGGATGTCTGTTAGTGAATTTTCTTAGCCCTTCGAGTTCCATGGCCACTTCTTTCATTGTAGGTCTATCCTCTCTACTCAAGTGAAAGCATCTCTTTACAAGTTCAGCAGTTGCTTGGAGCTGCTCCAGAGTCCCCTCTCTTACAACTCGAGGTTCAAGAATTTGGAACAAGCGATTCTCCTTCAAGGACATGATGAAATACGTCGCCAGGTTTCTTTCTCCCTGGCTTCTCTCCATGGAAATGGGCTTTTTGCCTGTTAAAAGCTCTGCAAGAACAACTCCGAAACTGTAAACATCACTTTTTTCTGTCAATTGACTTGTATGGAAGTATTCTGGATCCAAATATCCTAATGTCCCTTGAACCAGTGTTGTGACTTGAGTTTGATCCAGAGGAACCAATCTTGAAGCTCCAAAATCGGATATTTTTGCAGTGTAATATTCATCCACTAGTATGTTTGCAGACTTAACGTCTCTATGGATTATAGGTTTGGAAGCTGCTGAATGTAGATAAGCAAGAGCACCGGCCGCTTCTGCTGCTATCCTCAAACGGTTATCCCATGACAACCAAGAACTTGCACTATTGGGGATATGGTGGAAGAGGGTTCCATTTGAGACGTATTCATAAACTAATAAGGGTACCTCTTCCTCCAGACAGCATCCTAAGAGCTTCACAACATTACGATGGTTAACCTGAGTAAGAATAACCACCTCATTGATAAACTGTTCTATTTGGCTTTCATCCATTATCTTAGACTTCTTAATGGCAACAACTCGATTATCAGGTAAAATTCCCTTATAGACTGTACCATAACCACCCCGACCAAGGATCCTATCATCTTCATAGTTGTTGGTAGCTTTCTCTAGCTCTTCAGCTGTAAAAATCTTCGTGGACTCCACACCACCTTCATTTGAGTCTATTTGTTGCTTCAATAACAATCCACCATTTTGCTGAAAGAATTTCTCTCTGAGTTTAATAAGCTTCCTGTGGTTGATGATAAAATAGAGCCATGTTATTCCCCCCAGTAAGGACAAGAAGCCAAACCCCAAACCTGCATTAATGCAAAATGAGGATTGAACGGATTTCCATTAGAAACAGGGATTTACACATTTTGCTATCAGATAAAAGGAGGTAAGATGAGAACTGTGCTGCTAATTATTTAGGATCAAGCATTATGAATGATCATCACGGCAATTTGGTATGCCAATCCCCTGCCTCCCACCAGAATTGGCAGCTTGGATATTTTCATTGGGAGGGTCAAGAAATCATCACAACGAAATATGGAGTATTATCTTAAGGCAAGGAGGCAAAGGGAGGACCAAAAAGGATGAAATTAGTCACATCATTATTCCAAGATTTACTCCTTTCCTTTCAAAATATAAGTCTATTTTAAACTTATATATAAAAAATAAGTCTATTTTAAACTTATATATAAAAATTAAAAATATACTTTATGAATCAAACTTTTAAAAAATTTCTCGGTAACTATTGGGGAGCATGGCATATGAAGGGATTAATTAAGAGACAAAGATTGAGAGGAGAGAGAGAAAGAGACAAGTAAGAGTAATAATTGGGGGAACAAAGATGGATAGTATATCATACATAATCATTGAAATATATAACAAAACTTATACATTGAGATGGGAAGAGTAAATATAAATATTGGAAGATATTAATTATCCACTAATTATTAACTTATTTAATACTACTCCCATTTCATAATGTAAGTATTTTTAAAACAAACATCTTCTTTCAAAATATAAGTTTTTCTGATGGCTAGTGATATTGCCAGAGTAATTTCCCTCTTGGTAGAGCAATTTTTGCTAGAATGATGATTTAACATTCTTTGATCAATTCAATAATATTCTTTAAATATCTCTTTCCTCCTTAATTATATCACATTCCTCTCTCCTCTCTTTTCCTTTCCTACTCCTATAATGATATGAAATCTTTCCTTTTCTCTCCTCACTTCTCTCCTTAGACAGGAGAAAGGAGAGAGGGAGGAGAGAGGAGGAAGAAGATTAGGTGAGAGAAGGAAAAAGAGAAGAAAGAAGAACAGAAAGGAGGGAAAAGAGGAAAGAGGAGAGAGAAAAGAGAAAAGAGTAAAAGAGAGGAGGGAGAAGATTAGGAGAGAGAAGTAAAGATTATGTAGGAATAGGAAAAAGAGAAGGGAGAAGAGAGAGGAAAGAGGAGTGAGATAGAATTAAAGAAGAAAGAGATATTTGAAGAATATTAATATTAAGCTAATAAAAAAGGCTAAATTCATAATTCAAACAAAAATTACTGTGACAATATTGCCAACTTTTCGGATGATATCATTAGGTAAATATTATTAAGTAATAAAGATATTTTTTCTATATTATTAATATTTTATTTAATTTTACTTATCCTTTTTTCCGTCGTCTTAGACACTAAAATCCTTTTAGTTTGACTAAAAGCATTCTAGATAGTTTAACTCATAAAATATATTAATTGTTTATATAGTTATTACTTCTTTTCATTAATTTAACAAGACCTGTATTCAGGAATGTGAAATGGAGGTCACAATGATTATCATGAATGAAATCAATTTTTAGATCGACGCGAGGAATATATCCGTACATAATGTGGAAGGATATCTGAAACAGATATTATACTCGTCAAATTTATGGTTAAAACAGATAAAATGTAGCATATAATTTAACTAGTCAGTCAGAAATATTACCTAAAGAAAGCTCGATAACTGGGAACTCTTTATTGCTAGGAATACAACCGCGCCCGTCTTTTCTGCCATCACCGTAGTATCCTTCGGGACAAGAACAGATGTAGCTACCCGGAGTGTTACTGCAAACCGTTTCGCATGGATTGCTCTTTGGATCAGCACATTCGTCGATGTCTGCCGGCAAAAGGAGGGAAAGAAGGGTCAATGTAATCAGTTACCATAGTCAAAGGAAGATGAATAACAACGTACTGTTGATGATCTAACCTTGGCAGCCAGGACTGAGGTAGGGGTTGCCATCATAACCTTTGTTGCAGCTGCAGCGATATCCTCCTAATCCACTGTCTGAATCAACACAGAAACTGTTTGCTTGGCAAGCATAATCATTTGCTTTCTGGGCTACTGCACAGCTTTTATTTCCCAGCACCCAGTCTACAACTATTGGAACAGTGTCCAATATCCGTTGCATAAAATTAGGATCAGCAAAGTCGGATGCACCACGGAATTTGAAGCTGTCCTGCTCTCCCAGGAAGGCGTAGCTGCAAGGATCAAAAGAGAAGACTTGGGTGTGGTTTTTCAAACTGCTGAGTGCAGTAAAATAGTACTTCAGACCCTTGGGTACAGATGTTTGGCAACAGCCAATACCCGAACAATATCCATCAAGCACATCCTCAGCTTTTGAACAGAGGGACACACATCCGCTCGTGAAATTACGGCCTTTTGATCCAGATATGAGAGCAAGATCATCACAACCAATGAGAGTGAACTTGTTTAATTCTGAAAAGGTGTATGGAGTATCCCCGAGAGTGGTCCAGGCTGTGTTTTCATGTATCAGTGCCCCGGATTGATTATAGCATTTCTTGGCCATGACATTGGAAGTGCGGACTTGGCTATCTGTTATTTCATACACCCGTAAGCCACCTATGAAAGGCCTTGGAGGGTTGAAAGAAGTGCTGCAGTTAATCTCATACGCTTTGGCGATGGCACAACCAGATCCTATGCCAACTCCAAAGGGGAATGGCACTGTCAGGTTTCCACATTGGCGCGGGCATCCAGGTTTGGTGATGATGGCCCCTTTAGAGATAGTAGATGCAGTGGCGTTACTGGGGATGATACTGGTGGCATTGGTGGTGGTTGTGTTCGTCTGGGCTGCGGACAGCGTCAATGCTAGCCCGCAGAAACAAAACCAGGCAACACGCTGCAGATGTATCTTTTGCATCTTCGCAAATGTGAGCTATCTCATTGTTCTAGATACCAAACCGAGGAAGACTAGCAATATAAGCCGATTATATGCAAAGTCATGCTTGGATATATAAATATATATATATATATATATATATATTTTTTTTTTTTTGTGCAGCGCAATTGGCTCCTTAATTTCATAATCCAGCAGCCAGACTTGAACTCTGCAACTTCAGCATCGGTCAATCAAGGGCTGTTAGGACAAGTTTCTCGGAAGTTGCGAGAAATTGGAAAATCCACAGAATAGAATCTGGTTGGTCCAATCATGTATTTCATTCATTTTTCTTCCCCAAATAAGAAGGAAAAAATGAACCGATGGCGAGAAACTTTCAAGAATTTTAAATTATTAATTAAAAAATTCAACGAATTTCTTTGTTTCTGTTTAGCAGTCAGAAGTCAATTTGCTGCTAGAGTTCAAAACCAAAAATGGGTAGCATGCATCATTTTAATGATTTTTAACACGTATCATAATTTTTTTTAAAAAATAAAGATAAGACTACGTAGTGGAGAGGTGATGAGCTTGTTTGATGACTTTTATCAGTTTATTAGAAAAAAGAAATCGAAGAAAGGGCATTATATGTTCAATTCTTGATAAGCATGTAAGAACTAATAGTTTGAAAGATCTAGCAAACTTGTTGAATGCTTTGTATGTTTTAACCAAATTTTCGTAGAACTGATGATATATATGGAGCCTGTCATCATAAAACTAATAGGAAGTTGAGAGTCATATTGTATTAGAATTTATATATTGAAGCAATCCTGATGGAGCATATAGTGAATCACTTCCAACATTGCTTCTAATTCTGCTTCCATCTTTGTAACTTGTACCAAGAAGAAGCCAAAAGCCAAATGCAGCAATAAAATCCCCCCTCCCTTTCGTCAAAAGATGGGGAAAAAAAGGTTTGCCACTCCTGTTCTTATGATTACTCTAGCTGCTGAGAGTCCCAGGATTGCCCTTGGAGCACCAACTCTCTGGTGTTTGTTTCTTTTAAACGCTTCAATGAGATTGTGGGATCACAAATCCAGAGAAATTCTCCTTTGGCTCCAAATTTTTTTTTTTTAATCACAAATTCCAAAAACCCAAGCAATAAAATAGAGAAACATGGGTTTCATAAGCCCACTCTTCTAACTTGATGGTAGGCAGCTTGCTAGTTAATTTGGTATTTTCTTCAAGGTAGTTGAGGAGGTTGTCTACTTGGGAATATATTTTCTTTATGACACAAAAATGTGAATATATAGAAGGAATGCCCTAGGATTTCTAAGACATGGTTGATATATGCACGACCTGCTTGTTAGTTTCCTTTAGCAAGGTCATGTTCATCCTGTTGGTTCCAGTGGAAGGAATTGGAGAAAACAATTTGAAATTAAGATAGAATTGAATTGGAAATGTGCTTTCACATGGGCATGTGGCTGCAAAGCCTAGGGGGAGGATTATGTACAGTATGATTATCTATTATAGACATTAGCAGCAAGTGGGATTTTAATATTGATCCCGGATCTGAATCAAATTTTCAATTTGCCAAAGACATAGACCTGAAAATTTTTTAATTTCAAATTCGTAGAACTCAAGGGTGTGGAAGCTTTGGCTTTTGACTAGGCTCAGGTATAGTAGGAACCCCAAATATGCCAATAAACACATAAAAATGATTGTAATGCTTATGATAAGCCATCTTTGGGAGCCAAGAGGGAGCAGATTACTGAAAAAAAGGAAAAGAAAAGCTAAGCTCATGCTTTATTCCTGCTTCTTTTGAATAAACAAAAGGAGACCTACAGAAAAGGAATACTTACCTTGTTTTTTAAGGCAGAAACTGAATACAAAGCTGAAGGGGAGATAAAACACTGCTCTCACTACTGTACTTTTACGAAGACATTTCTTCTTTTTCATTATAAGATAGGCTAGCAAAGAAATCATGTCCTAGACACGCAGAAACTTTTTAACAAACACAGATTGCATTCTCTCTTCTCACAGTAAAGAAATTACACAGACATTTGGGGAATGACACAAAGGAAAGCAAAAAGGAGACATGGTTTGAATCATAGAATCTGCATAAGATTTCATCAGCGTGGGCTATTTGCTGGGAACATCAATTGAGTACTGTCTAAGCTGTACTGCCCATAGAGGTCAGAGGCATTCGTGTGAGGGCTAATTGGAATAGTATAGAGGTCTGAGGGTGGGTCATTATCAGTTATCAAGCCCTCGGTCTCTTCATGACCATATTGATGAGCCCATGGATGTCTGTTAGTGAATTTTCTTAGCCCTTCGAGTTCCATGGCCACTTCTTTCATTGTAGGTCTATCCTCACTACTCAAGTGAAGGCATCTCTTTACAAGTTCAGCAGTTGCTTGGAGCTGCTCCAGAGTCCCCTCTCTTACAACTCGAGGTTCAAGAATTTGGAACAAGCGATTCTCCTTCAAGGACATGATGAAATACGTCGCCAGGTTTCTTTCTCCCTGGCTTCTCTCCATGGAAATGGGCGTTTTGCCTGTTAAAAGCTCTGCAAGAACAACTCCGAAACTGTAAACATCACTTTTTTCTGTCAATTGACTTGTATGGAAGTATTCTGGATCCAAATATCCTAATGTCCCCTGAACCAGTGTTGTGACTTGAGTTTGATCCAGAGGAACCAATCTTGAAGCTCCAAAATCGGATATTTTTGCAGTGTAATATTCATCCACTAGTATGTTTGCAGACTTAACGTCTCTATGGATTATAGGTTTAGAAGCTGCTGAATGTAGATAAGCAAGAGCACCGGCCGCTTCTGCTGCTATCCTCAAACGGTTATCCCATGACAACCAGGAACTTGCACTATTGGGGATATGGTGGAAGAGGGTTCCATTTGAGACGTATTCATAAACTAATAAGGGAACTTCTTCCTCCAGACAGCATCCTAAGAGCTTCACAACATTACGATGGTGAACCTGAGTAAGAATAACCACCTCATTGATAAACTGTTCTATTTGGCTTTCATCCATTATCTTAGACTTCTTAATGGCAACAACTCGTTTATCAGGTAAAATTCCCTTATAGACTGTACCATAACCGCCCCGACCAAGGATCCTGTCATCTGCATAGTTGTCAGTAGCTTTCTCTAGCTCTTCAGCTGTAAAAATCTTCGCGGACTCCACGCCACCTTCATTTGAGGCTATTTGTTGCTTCAGTAACAATCCACCATTTTGCTGAAAGAATTTCTCTCTGAGTTTAATAAGTTTCCTTTGCTTGATGATAGAATAGAGCCACGTTATTCCCACCAGTAAGGATAAGAAGCCAAAACCCAAACCTACATATTAATGCAAGTAAGGATTGAACGGATTCCATTAGAAACGGGGATTTACACATTTAGCTATCAGATAAAAGGAGGTAAGACGAGAACTGTGCTGCTAATTATTTAGGATCAAGCATTATGAATGATCATCACGGCAATTTGGTATGCCATTCCCTCCCTCCCACCCGAATTGGCAGCTTGGATATTTTCATTGGGAGGGTCAAGAAATCATCACAACAAAATATGGAGTATTCTCTTAAGGCAAGGAGATGACCAAAAAGATGAAATTAGTCACATCATTATATTCTAAGATTTACTCATTTCCTTTCAAAATATAAGTCTATTTTAAACTTATACACAAGAATTACAAAAAATTTAAAAATGTATTTTATGAATCAAACTTTTAAAAAATTTCTTGGTAACTACTGGAGAGTGTGGCATATGAAGGGATTAAATAAGAGATAAAGATTGAGAGGAGAGAGAGAAAGAGACAAGTAAGAGTAATAATTGGGGGAAAAAATGGATGGTATATCGTATAATCATTGAAATATATAGCAAAACTTATATATTGAGATGGGAAGAGTAAATATAAATATTGGAAGATATTATCCACTAATTATTAACTTAATACCACTTCCATTTTTTTAGAACAAACATCTTCTTGCAAAATATAAGTTTTTCTGATGGCTAGTGATATTGCCAAAGTAATTTCCTGCTTGCCAGAGCAATTTTTGCTCGAATGATGGATTTAATATTCTTTGATCAAGTATATAATATTCTCTAAATATATTTTTCCTCCTTAATTCTATCACATTCGTCTCTCTTCTCTTCTTTCTTTTCTACTCCTATGTAATCTTTAATTCCTTCTCTCTCCTAATCTTCTTCCTCATCTCTTTCTCCTTTCTTCTCTCTCCTCTCTTCTCACCTTAGAGAGGAGAAAGGAGAGAGAAGGGAGGAGAGAGAAGAGAGAAAAAAGAGAAGAGAGAGGAGGGAGAAGAAGGTGAGAGAAGGAAAGAGAGAAGAGAAGGGAGGGAAGAGAGGAGAGAGGAGAGAGAAGAGAGATGGAGGGAGAAGATTAGGAGAGAGAAGGAAAGATTATGTAGGAATAGGAAAAAGAGAAGAGAGAGGAGCGAGATAGAATTAAAGAGAAAATAGATATTTGAAGAATATTATTAAGTTAACTAAAGAAGGTTAAATCCATCATTCAAGCAAAAATTACTTTGGTAGGAGGGGAATTGCTTTGGCCATATTGTCAACTTTTTCTGTTAATATCATCATGTAAATATTATTAGTTATGTAATAATGATATTTTTCCTATATTATTAATTTTTTGTTTAATTTTACTTATCTCTTTCTCCTTAGTCTAGACACTACAATCCCTTTAGTTTGACTAAAAGCATTCTAAATAGTTTAACTCATAAAATATATTAGTTGTTTTTATAATTCTTACTTCTTTTCATTAATTTAACAAGACCTATATGTTAACATCAAAACACATAAAGAAGAAGAATTACACCACAAACTCACTCTACTCTTAAAAAAAAAAAAAAAAAACTCACACAACACTCAACACTCTCAAGAGAAGCTTTGCTTCTTATTCGCTCTCTAATTTTCTGATGCCTAAAACACATAATGGGAGGGGGTATTTATACTAATACCAAATCAATACAAACCACACAAATTCACCTAACATATACCTAACACACTTATAATTCACCATGTTTTAAACATTAGAAAATAAGTTTATTTTCAACACTATATTATGGTCAATTTTTAGATCGACTACGAAGAATATATTCTTACATAATTTGGAAAGATATTTGAAACAGATATTATATTGATAAAATTTATGATTAAAATCGAAAAAATATAACACAGAATTTAAATTAGTCACTCGGAAATATTACCGCAAGAAAGCTTGATAACTGGGAACTCTTTATTTCTAGGAATACAACCGCGGCCATCTTTTCTGCCATCACCATAGTATCCTTCGTGACAAGAACAGATGTAGCTACCCGGAGTGTTAGTGCAAACCTTTTCGCATGGATTGCTCTTTGGATCTGCACATTCGTCGATGTCTGCCGGGAAAAGGAGGGAAAGAAGGGTCAGTGCAATCAGTTACCATAGTCTAAGGAAGAAAATAACAACGTACTGTTGATGATCTAACCTTGGCAGCCAGGACTGAGGTAGGGGTTGCCTTCATAACCTTTGTTGCAGCTGCACCGATATCCTCCTAATCCACTGTCTGAATCAACACAGAAACTGTTTGCTTGGCAAGCATAATCGTTTGCTTTCTGGGCTACTGCACAGCTTTCATTTCCTAGCACCCAGTCTAAAACTATTGGAACGGTGTCCAATGTACGTTGCAAAAATTTAGGATCAGCAAGGTCGGATGCACCACGGAATGTGAAGCTGTCTTGCTCTCCCAGGAAGGCGTAGCTGCAAGGGTCAAAATAGAAGACTTGGGTGTGGTTGCCGAAACTGCTGAGTTCAGCACTATAGTTCTTCAGACCCTTGGGTACAGATATTTGGCAACAACCAATACCCGAACAATATCCATCAAGCACATCCTCAGCTCTTGGACAGAGGGACACACATCCACTCGTGAAATTACGGCCTTTTGATCCAGATATGATAGCAAGATCATCACAACCGATGAGGGTGAACTTGTTTAATTCTGAAAAGGTGAATGGAGTATCCCCGAGATTGGCCCAGGCCGTGCTTTTAAGTGTTGGCACCCCAGATTGATCATAGCAGTTCTTGGCCAGGACATTGGCAATGCGGAGTTGGCTATCTGTTATTTCATACACCCATAAGCCACCTATGTAAGGCCTAGGAGGATTGAAAGAAGTTTTGCAGTTAATCTCAAACCACTTGCCGATGGCACAACCCGAACCTATGCCAAAGGGGTATGGCACTGTCACGTTTCCACATCGGCGTGGGCATCCAGGTTTGGTGATGATGGCCCCTTGAGAGATAGTAGATGCAGTGGCGTTACTGGGGATGATACTGGTGGCATTGGTGGTGGTTGTGTTTGTCTGTGCTGCGGACAGCGTCAATGCCAGCCCGCAGAAACAAAACCAGGCAACACGCTGCAGATGTACCTTTTGCATCTTCGCAAATGTGAGCTATCTTCTAGTTACCAAAACGAGGAAGAGTAGCAATATATGCCGACTAGATGCAAAGTCGTGCTTGGAAAATATCAAGAACTCAGTTATGGTTTGTTTAACTTTGTTCTTGTCTACTCAAACTTTATATGAGAGCAAGTTAGTCCGCGCTCTGAGTTTGCATTACAGATGGTAGGAAATAAACAAGCGTGTACTACTAAATTCTACTAGTTTAGTCAGAAAGACGACACACATATGGCGACGTTTGGTCTTCGGAGTAGGGATGGGGGCATTGGTTTTTAAGTAAGTTTTTTATTTTAAATTTTGATTTTTGATTTTGTTTTTGTAAAATTTAGATAAAATTAAATAAAATTAATTTTTTTTAAAAAATCGATTCAAATTGAATCAAAATAACGAAATCAAATTAAAATACAAAAAAAAATCATAATTTATATACAAATAAATAAATAAATAATATTTTAATATTAATTTATGTATTTTTAACTAAAAATATAATTTTAATTTTTTGATTTATTTCAATTTTATTTTAAAAACTAAAAATCAAACTGAATGTTTTATATAAAGAAATCAATTGAGTATATATGCAGGTGATTAATCTCTCTTGCTTGTTCAAAGACTACTTTTGAGCGGATGTTTGAAGTCTAGGCCGTGTAGGCCGTCTAGGCCTTGAGATAAATTTACATACACCACATATGTTTATTGTGTAGTTTTAGTTTCAATTGGCGCTTTTCATAGTCCAGCCGCCAGACTTGAACTCTGCAACTTCAGCATCAGTCAATCGATCAAGGGCTGTCAGGACAAGTATCTCGGAAGTTTGAAAATTGGAAAATCCACTGAATATCATCTAGTTGGCCCAATCATGCATTACATTCATTTTTCTTCCCCAAATAAGAAGGAAAAAATGAACCAATGGCGAGAAACTTTCAAGAATTTTAAATTATTAATTAAAAAATTCGATGAATTTCTTTATTTCTGTTTAGAAGTCAATTTGCTGCTAGAGTTCAAAACCAAGAATGGGTAGCATGCATCATTTTAATGATTTTTAACACGTATCATAAATTTTTTTTAAATAAAGATAAGACTACGTACTGGAAAGGTGAGGAGCTTGTTTGATGACTTTTATCAGTTTATTAGAAAAAAGAAACCGAAGAAGGGGCATTATATGTTCAATTCTTCATAATCATGTAAGAACTAATAGTTTGAAAGATCTAGCAAACTTGTTGAATGTTCTGTATGTTTTAACCAAATTTTCGTAGAACTGATGATATATATGGAGCCTGTCATCATAAAACCAATAGGAAGTTGAGAGTCATATTGTATTAGAATTTATATATTGAAGCAATCCTTATGGAGCATATAGTGAATCACTTCCAACATTGCTTCTAATTCTGCTTCCATCTTTGTAACTTGTACCAAGAAGAAGCCAAAAGCCAAATGCAGCAATAAAATCCCCCCTCCCTTTCGTCAAAAGATGGGGAAAAAAAGGTTTGCCACTCCTGTTCTTATGATTACTCTAGCTGCTGAGAGTCCCAGGATTGCCCTTGGAGCACCAACTCTCTGGTGTTTGTTTCTTTTAAACGCTTCAATGAGATTGTGGGATCACAAATCCAGAGAAATTCTCCTTTGACTCCAAATTTTTTTTTTTTTTTAATCACAAATTCCAAAAACCCAAGCAATAAAATAGAGAAACATGGGTTTCATAAACCCACTCTTCTAACTTGATGGTAGGCAGCTTGCTAGTTAATTTGGTATTTTCTTCAAGGTAGTTGAGGAGGTTGTCTACTTGGGGGGGGGGAAGAAAGAAGGTTGCATTCTTTGATAGTTCGTGACGTAAAATGATGAGCTGGTAATGGTGAAGTAATAGGAAAAAGTCATAGTCATTTTCTTCAGGGAGTCGAAGCAATGGGCGACCAATTTACGGGTGAGGTTTATTTACAAAGTCCGGCAAAAGCTTCAAAATTCGGGAAGCAATTGTGAGGATAGTTGTTTGTTTGTTTTAGAGTTGTTGCTTAACAGTTAGGCAATCATGTATTAATATTTAGCAATTATTAAATTTTCATCAGAGGAAATTTTTTAAGGAAATAAAAATGATATTATTCCAAGAGAAAAGGAAAAGTTAAAAACAGAGGCAGGGGTGGAAGGCTTTGCGAGCTGCAAACTTTGATCCAATTCAAATCCCATGGATCAAATGATTTTGGAGCTCATGTATTGGGCTTATTGGACATGCAAGTGAACTTGAGCTAAGGCCACATACCTTGTAGAATGACGGACTGGGCTTTGGTTGAATAATGGTCAAAGGACATGAATTGAATTAGGCCTTGGCTGGTAGAGAAAAAAAGCCCAACCCTGACTGTGGCGTATCAGTCATTAAATAATGTTGGAAATTTGGCAGCAGTGCTTACAACGTCACTCACAATATTATGTATAAAAATTATAATATTATATAAAATTTTATTTAAAATATATTAAAGAATTATTTTACCATCTATACATAACACAAATCTCAAGTTAATATCAACATTTTTACTTTGATTCTAATCGACATCCAAAATTTTAATTTTTTCTTTGCCATATCCGTTAAAATTTTTCGTTAAATATTTATTCATGTTTTGCTAATAATCTCCAATGATTATTAAAGAAGAAGAAGTAGCTAACTTCTTGCTCGTGATCCTGCAAAATTTAAACACATTGAAATAATTAAAAAGCATCATATATGAGATGGCTGGGACAAAAATTTACCCCCAAAAAAGTATTTTTAGTCTGTATTAAGATCAATTAAATTAATAATAGTTAGAATCAACTAAAATAACGTGTTTACTATTTATAAATAAAACATGCCAACGATTCCTATACAGTAATATCGTGTATGTACCACAATCCTTTTCTTCTATTGGACTTTTCCTAATACAATTTTTTTATTAAGTGGACCTGTGATTCATGGGTTTTTTTCACCATAATATGAGAAAATTAAAAAAGATGTCCGAAAGTGAGAATATTTTTTGGGGGAGTTCTCAGTGGAGGGAACTCGGGTCTATCAGATGAGAGATCTACTGTTCGACCGCCATGTTCAGCAATTAATGCCTCAAAGTCCGCATGACAACCTCCAATTCCTTAGGCAAATTAATGCTCCAATTCGTCATGCAAATTAATGTTGCGGAAGTAGGCAACTGCGTGTCTAGCAAACACAAGGTAATGCCACCCCAATTTTTTTTATTTCACCACACACCATCGTCCAATAAAAAAAAATTATTTGGAAAAAATATAAAAAATTTAAATGTGGGATATCTAAATTTAATTCAAGTAATCTATATTTTAACCAAATTCGAATAATTGGTGAAAATTTTAAATTTTTGTTATTAATTTTATCATTAACAATAAATATATATTTTTGAAATCCCATTAAATTTGAATAATAGTGAATAATTAAATATGGATTTAAATGAATATTAAATATTTTAGTAGATAATAGTTAAATATTTCATGTATATTTAAATAATTTTTTATTTTAAAAAATAATTTGAAAATAAAATATTATATTTAATTTAAGACTACATATAAAAAATAATTACAATTCATTTTAAATCTCAATTATGTACATCTAAAATTGTCAAAACGAAGTATGAAAATCAGTCCCATAATGAAATAATTTTGACGAGGATTTCAAAAAGTGTTATAATTTAAATATGAATGAATTACAAGTAATATTTTTAAATTTTATATAGAATTTTTTATTACTTAAAAAATTAATTATGCATTGGCTTTGGTCAATGAGTTGTGTTTCTCGAGGTTATTCCATAATATTTTAAAGTCGTGTTCCTCAAATATAAAATTTTACTATCTAAAATAAATAATTAAATACTAAAATATAGAATTAAATTTAAAGGAATTATAAAATAGTAAATTTTTGTTTCAAAAATATTATGTTTAAAGGATTAAAGACAAATAAAAAAATTAAAAATTATTGTCAATTTTTAAAAATACAAATAATTTAAAATTTAATTTTACAATTAATTGATATTTATAAATATTTAGAAATATAAAATTTTGTTTTTTTTTATTAGACGATGGCGTGCGGTGAAATAAAAAAAAATTGAATAAGGTAAGCAACCTCGTGTCTAGCATTTATTTGCCTGACGAATTGGAGCATTAATGAGTATTAATTTGCCTGAGGAATTGGAGGCTGTCATGCGGACTTTGAGGCATTAATTGTTCACACGTTGAGGCATTTCAGATATGGCGGACTTTGAGGCATTAATTGCTGGACATTGCAGTCGAACAGTAGACCTCGCATCTAGCAGACATGAGGTCCATCCACCGGGAACTCCTCCAGAAAATATTCCTACTTTTGGACATCTTTTCTAATTTTCTCCTATTTTGGTAAAAAACCTTGACCCATGAAATTGGAGTCAATTGTGGGTCTTTATTAGTTGATGGATTATTAGCAATTAAGGGTTTCTTCTAATTAATTAATTAGATTAGGCAATTACATATTTCTTTTCTAAACAATGTTTGGTTGTAGCACAAATTGCTTTAACAAAGAAGAAGAAGAAGAACATGAGAGAAGAAATTAGAACCGGAAGCCTAAAACCTAGGTAAGTTCTCAATTCAATCAACCCTTAGGTAGTTTTTATTATTCTGGAGATTTCGAGTTCTAATAGGGAGCAAAAATTTGTGCACGGTTTGTTGTGAGAGAAATTAAATTGTGTCTAAGTTCTAATTTTTTGTCTAATTGGAGGTTTATAGGTGATTATAGACTCCTTGGAAGCCTTAAGAGGAATTGTTCTGACTTTGAAATTATCTGGTAAGGAGATTTGGTTTTCCTATGTTTTTATCATGCTTTTTAAATTACTTATCAGTCTTTAGATTCATAAAAATTCTACTTTTTGAATATAAATTTGGATTGAATATGGTATAAATTCTACTTCCGTGGCATTTATTTGCCTAACAATTTGAGTATTGATGAGCATTAATTTGCTTGAGGAATTGGAGGCTGTCATGCATACTTTGAGGCATTAATTGTTCACACGTTGAGGCATTTTGGACATGACAGATTTTGAGGCACTAATTGTTGGACATGGCGGCCGGATAGTAGACCTCGCGTCTAGTAGCACCTTGCGTTTAGCAGACGCGAGGTCCCTCCACCGGGAACTCCTCCAGAAAATATTCCTACTTTCGGAAATCTTTTCTAATTTTCTCCTAATTTGGTTTAAAAAAAAAAAAAAACCTGACCCAAAATATTGGAGTCAATTGTGGGTCTTTATAAGGTGAAGGACTATTAGCAATTAAGGGTTTCTTCTAATTAATTAATTAGATTAGGCAATTACATGTTTCTTTTCTGAACAATGTTTGGTTATGGCACAAACTACTTTGACAAAGAAGAAGAACAACAGGAGAGAAGAATTAGAAAAGAAATTAGAAACGGAAGCCTCAAACCTAAATAAGTTCTCAATTCAATCAACCCTTAGGCGATTTTTATTATTTCGGAGATTTCGAGTTCTAATAGGGAGCAAGAATTTGTGTACAGTTTGTTGTGAGAGAAATTAAATTGTGTCTAAGTTCTAATTTTTCATCTAATTGGAGGTTTATAGGTGATTATAGACTCCTTGGAAGCCTTAAGAGGAATTGTTCTGACTTTGAAATTATCTGGTAAGGAGATTTGGTTTTCCTATGTTTTTATCATGCTTTTTGAATTACTTATCAGTCTTTAGATTCATAAAAATTCTACTTTTTGAATATAAATTTGGATTGAATATGGTATAAATTCTACTTCGCAGCATTTATTTGCCTAACAATTTGAGTATTGATGAGCATTAATTTGCTTGAGGAATTGGAGGCTGTCATGCATACTTTGAGGCATTAATTATTCACACGTTGAGGCATTTCGGACATGGCAGACTTTGAGGCACTAATTGCTGGACATGGTGGCCGGATAGTAGCACCTCGCGTCTGGTAGCACCTTGCGTTTAGCAGACGCGAGGTCCCTCCACCGGGAACTCCTCCAGAAAATATTCATACTTTTGGAAATCTTTTCTAATTTTCTCCTAATTTGGTAAAAAAAAAAAAAAAAAACCCTGACCCATGAGATTGGAGTCAATTGTGGGTCTTTATAAGTTGAAGGACTATTAGCAATTAAGGGTTTCTTCTAATTAATTAATTATATTAGGCAATTACATATTTCTTTTCTGAACAATGTTTGGTTATGGCAAAAACTACTTTGACAAAGAAGAAGAACAACAGGAGAGAAGAATTAGAGAAGAAATTAGAACCGGAAGCCTCAAACCTAGATAAGTTCTCAATTCAATCAACCCTTAGGTGATTTTTATTATTCTGGAGATTTCGAGTTCTAATAGGGAGCAAGAATTTGTGTACGGTTTATTGTGAGGGAAATTAAATTGTGTCTAAATTTTAATTTTTCATCTAATTGGAGGTTTATAGGTTATTATAGACTCCTTGAAAGCCTTAAGAGGAATTGTTCTGACTTTGAAATTAGCTGGTAAGGAGATGTGGTTTTCCTATGTTTTTATCATGCTTTTTGAATTACTTATCAGTCTTTAGATTCATAGAAATTCTACTTTTTGAATATAAATTTGGATTGAATATGGTATAAATTCTACTTCCGAAGCATTTATTTGCCTAACAATTGGAGTATTGATGAGCATTAATTTGCCTGAGGAATTGGAGGATGTCATGCGTACTTTAAGGCATTAATTATTCACACGTTAAGGCGTTTCGGATATGGCGGACTTTGAGGCACTAATTGCTGGACATGGTGGCTGGATAGTAGCACCTTGCGTCTAGCAGACGGGAGATCCCTCCACCGAGAACTCCTCCAGAAAATATTCCTACTTTTGGACATCTTTTCTAATTTTCTCCTATTTTGGTAAAAAAAAAACCCTGACCCATGAGATTGGAGTCAATTGTGGGTCTTTATAAGTTGAAGGACTATTAGCAATTAAGGGTTTCTTCTAATTAATTAATTAGATTAGGTAATTACATATTTCTTTTCTGAACAATGTTTGGTTATGGCACAAACTACTTTAACAAAGAAGAAGAACAACAGGAGAGAAGAATTTGAGAAGAAATCAAAACCGGAAGCCTCAAACCTAAGTAAGTTCTCAATTCAATCAACCCTTAGGTGGTTTTTATTGTTCTGGAGATTTCGAGTTCTAATAGGGAGCAAGAATTGTGTATGATTTGTTGTGAGGGAAATTAAGTTGTGTCTAAGTTCTAATTTTTGGTCTAATTGAAGGTTTATAGGTGATTATAGATTCATTGGAAGCCTTAAGAGGAATTGTTTTGATTTTGAGATTATCTGGTAAGGAGATTTGGCTTTCCTATATTTTTGTCATGCCTTTTGAATTACTTATCAGTCTTTAGATTCATGAAAATTTTACTTTTGAATATAAATTTGGATTGAATATGGTATAATTATGTTTTGCTGTTAATGTTAATGACATGTTTGTTATGCATTGTGCATAAGAATTTGTGAAAATACGAAGTTCTATTTAAGTTTTTTAAATTTTGATTAATGAAGATATTTGATGCTTGTGGGTGGTTATGGTGGGGATTCCCTGAATCTATCTAAATTCTAGCACTTGGCTGAGGGATACAATACATGGTTACCATTCAGGCCCTTACTGGTGGAATACAATACTTAATTTATGTTCTAACTTTTCTCTTAACGGGATATAGTAATTAGAAGATTAATATCAGTTAATCAGAGCCTTACCCCAAGAATAATTTAGCGTTGTGAAAAATCTATTATGAAATCTCTGTATGCCATGCGTTAAACAATTACATGTGTGTATGTGTGTGTACTATTTTGAAAATGTTTTGTATTTTGAGTTTTGCTGGAGTTTTGAAAGGAAACAAATTGAGATGTTTTTGACAAAAAGAAAGCAACTATATGATTTTTCTATAGTTTTCGAACCTAAGTGGTGCCACCTGCTTCATCCGAAGTGGTGTTGCTCACTCTTTATTTTCGCAAGCGGTACCGCCTACTTTATTGGAAACGGTATTGTTCACATTAGCTCAAGTAGCGCCACCTCCTTTTGTAGGTTCAAGCAGTTCTTCAAGGCCACTTCTTTCTTCAAAAGATGTTTCTTTGTTTGAACGATGCATTCAACCATAATTACTTCATTTACTTTTATGCACATTTCTAAGTCTTAAACTTTTGCAAAATTAGTACTTATATAACATACTCAACTCTAACTAAGTCATATTTTCTTACTAAGGTAGTGAGCTCACTTCTTTGTTAGCATTTTACAAGATCTCAATTAAAGGGTGATGAATTAGAAGAATGGTTTGATCACGATTTTGTGCGACCAAAATTTTGGTATTTTAGTTTTTGTTTAGAGATAATATGCAGGATATTTGTGAATTTAATAGTTATATTTTAAATGTTTACTAGAATAGAGGATTTGGTGCTCCCTATTGGTGAGGAAACTGAATCCATTTGAATTAAGAAGTTGGACTTTAAAAAGATAAGCAACGAACACGTAAGTGAACTTCCATAGATGTAGTAGATATTGACAGTTTATCTCACTAATTTCAGTTGGACAAAGAAGTTAGGCTTCAACAAGATGAGAAAGGAATGAGCAAGTGAACTTCTACTAATATAATAAATATTGATAGTTTATCCCCCATTTCTTTTGTAGTACCTTAACATGTTATTTAGGAAGGAGGATCCTAGTAATGGAGGAATAACTAAATTCTAGGTAGAATTGAGTGGGATGAATTCTAATAAATTCAATTACAAGTTGGATTTTCTATAGTTCCTATGAAAAGTAATGAACATGCCACTCTAAACAATTGAAATTCTCCTAAATCATATGGCAAGCTAAACTTTGGTTTACTTGTGCAAAATGACTTATCTTAACTCGTGATTAAAGTGTAATATAGCTACGTAGATGAAGTAGAATGCAAAAAAAAAAAAAAAAAAAAGGCATTGAGGAGAGCATTTGACAAGTTAATTTTCACGCAAGACACGTAATACCATGTTGATTGGTGAAAGAAAATAGGAACTAAAATGAAGAGAATAAACACTCAATTTCCCTATCTATTCGATTGTGCATGTAAGTATTTATAAA
Source organism: Voacanga thouarsii (assembly GCA_026120185.1). Taxonomy (NCBI): domain Eukaryota; kingdom Viridiplantae; phylum Streptophyta; class Magnoliopsida; order Gentianales; family Apocynaceae; genus Voacanga; species Voacanga thouarsii. Next base: position 257,681 of record JANUWF010001289.1, on the reverse strand, counting down.
GGTATCGATGCCTACAGTTTAGGAGAAATCACAGAAATAGCTAGCTAATTTATAGAGCATAATTGAAGTCTAAATTCTTGATATTTACAGCTAATGTAATGCTATATAAAAGGTAACATATCTTCAAGATCCCCCTTCAAGTTGGAGTATGAAGATTCTGAAGGCCTAACTTTCGAAGAAGAAAATGAAAGCAATTATGACCCAATGCTTTAGTCAAGATATCAGCCAATTGAAATTGAGTTGAAACATATTGGGTAGCAATGGTGCCAGATTGCAAATGCTCACAGATGAAATGGCAGTCTCAATGTGTTTAGTGCGCTCATGGAAAATAGGATTAGCAGCAATGTGTAAAGCCGATTGATTGTCACAATGTAGAAGCATTGCTTGAGCATGAGGCAAAGAAAGATCAGCAAGGAGACAACGCAACCATATCAGTTCACTAGTGGTAGTAGCCATAGAACAATATTCGGATTCAATAGAGGAGCATGAGATAGTAGGTAGCTTCTTGGATTTCCAAGAGAGGGGAGCATCACCAAGGAAGATGTAATAACCTGTAATAGATCATTGGGTCTCGAGACAACTTGCCCAATCAGCATCACAGAATACTTTGATTTGAAAATCACTTTTTGATTCCCTGAGGGTAATGGCACTAAACTCCAAGTATGATTTTGCTCTAAAGCAAAAATTTCTTGGTTCATCGCCGTACACCATTTCGGGTCTATGGCAGCCTGGGAAAAGGATTTAGGCTCACTAACAAGGGAAATATTAGCAAGAAAATCTTGATGAGATGGAGTAAACCGAGAATAAGATAAATGACGTGACATAGGATAAAGAGTACTTGAAGAAACTGCATTGGATGTGGGTTGTGATGACTTATCTATTCCGGGGAGCTAGTACACATAGTCATCAAGATGAGATGGAACAAGGCGTGCTCTTTGAGTTCATGGTATGTTAAGGAGAGATTGTTGTGTGGAGATTTGTGCAGGAGAGTCTTGAGATGAAGGCATAACCTCATAGTTTGAACTAGTGGATACATGTGAGAGAATATTTTCAACTAATTCAGTTTGAACAAGCACATCAATGGAATTGTCCAAGAATAAAAAATGGGATGAGGAACAACAACATTTGTTACTTTGGAGGATTGTGAGAATGGAAAGGAAACTGGTTTTCATAGAAAATGACATTTCGTGATGTAAAAATTTTATGTGATTCTATGTCACAAACTCTATACCCCTTTTGTCCCATAGGATAACTAATGAAAATACATGGCCTAGAACGAGGTGAAAACTTATCCCTTGACCAATTTTTATCATACACATAACATAAACAACCAAAGACATGTAAATGTGTGTATGAAGGAGGTTTGGAAAACAACATCTCATAAGGACTCTTGCCAAATAAGTTAGGTGTAGGAGTATAATTTATCAAGTGGCGGTCAAAACACATTCACCCCAGAATTTGATTGGCAAATTTGCTTGGAATCGAAGAGCATGAACAACTTCTAATAGACGACGATGTTTTCGCTCTACTATTCCATTTTGTTGTGATGTATCAACATAAGAAGTTTGATGACAAATACCATGAAGAGAGAAAAAATTAGACATAGGACCAACAGTAAACTTTAGACCATTATCACTCATAGCTTGTTTGATTTTGCAATTAAATTGAGTCCTAACCATAGCATAAAACTGAGTGAAGCATTTTTGTGCGTTTGATTCGTGTTTGAGAAGGTAAACCCAAATGCATCTTGTGCAATAATCCATAATAGTGAAAAAATAATGAGCACCAGCAATAGAAGGGGTTTTATAAGGTCCCCAAATATCACAATGAATCAGATCAAAGGGAAAATTATATTTATTATTGCTTAAAGGAAAAACATTTCGAGTTTGTTTAGCTCGATGACACACATCACAACTTTTGTTTAGATTTTTGAAATACGTGCTAGATAATTTAGGAATTAAAGACAATCGATCAAAGGAAAGATGACCTAAACACTCATGCCATAAAGTGGATGAGACAACAAGAGATATAGCTGCAACAAATTGTAATTGAAGCTGACAAAAGTAGTATAAGCCATCGCGTAATTTACCCATTCCAATCAGTTTCTTTGAGAAGTCCTATAAGACACAAAAGGATGAAAAGAAAGTGACTGAACATTGAAGAGCCTTGGTCAATCTACTTATTGAAAGAAGATTATATTTGAAGGAAAGTATATAAAGAACATGATCTAAAATCATATTTGACAATTTAATTTGACCAACAGAGTGCATAGGTTCAAATGTCCCATTTGGTAATCTGACCAGTAGAGAAGAAAGGGTAGTTATCATGTTAGAGAGGGGAGGTGCATCCTAAGAAAAATGTTTAGAAGCACCACTGTTAAGAATCCAATCAGAAATATCATGAGACTGGGTGACCTTACCAACATAATTTGCTACATTTTGACTAGCAGAGGGCAATAAGGATATGAACTGCTCATATTATTCTTGAGTGAGACTAAAACCTTTGTTTGTTGACCGACTTGAACCTGCAATGGTGTTATTAGATGAAACAAACTCTGTTTTTCCTCTTGAAGTTTTCGCTTTGCTTTGCCAACCCGGAGGAAGCCCGACCAGCTTAAAACACTTTTCTTTAGTATGTCCAAGTTTATTACAGTACGTGCATTTTATTTTGTTTGTCCCTCCTTGTTGAATTCTATTTGGCTGCTCCCCTACAAATTCCTTTGCCGAAGTACTGAAGGGTTTGACAATGAAGGCTGATGCCTCTGGTAGATGATCACAACTAGTTGAAGCAATCACTAGTTGCTTCTTTTCTTTGGTTACAAAAGCGTAAGCCTTGTTTATTGGTGGGAAAGGTTCCATGTTCAGGATCTGAGATCGAATGATTCCGTATTGATCATTTAACCTAATGAGAAATTGATGAACCTTTTCCTTCTCCCGTTCTGCCAAAATTTCTTTTCTAGCACCACATGAATATGAAGGAATGGTAGAATAGGCTGCTAACTCATCCCAAAAACCTTTTAATTTGGTGTCGTAGGCTGCTACTGAAAGATCCTTTTGTTGTGTCAGACAAATTTCTCTTTTTAACTCATGAATGCGTGGAACATTCCCTTGAGAGAAACGTTCTTGCAAGTCTTTCCACATCTTGCAAGATGTATCTAATATGCAACACTCTCATGTAATTCTGGAGCCAGGGCATTAAAAATCCAAGAAATTACCATTGAGTTACACTTCTCCCACGCCTGAGTTTCTTGATTATTCTCGTCTAGTTTGGATAAAGAGTCATCTACAAAACTCAACTTGTTTTTGGCTCGGAGAGCATTCATCATGGCACGTCTCCATGTTGGATAATTCTCATCTCTAAGAAGACAAGAAACAAGAACTGTCCCTAGATTATCAGAAGAATTCAGAAAATAAGGAGAGGATGAATCATGTTCAGACATCAACTTTGATGTTGAACCTTTAGATCCGATTGAATAAAGTTCTTCACTCATAATGATTGGAGTTTAAGGATTAGAACTTTGCTCTAATACCATGAAAGAAAATAGGAACTGAAGGAAAATAGGAACTAAAATGAAGAGAATAAACACTCAATTCCTCTATCTATTCGATTGTGCATGTAAGTATTTATAAAAGTATCAATGCCTACAGTTTAGGAGAAATCACAGAAATAGCTAGCTAATTTACAGAGCATAATTGAAGCCTAAATTCTAGATATTTACAGCTAATGTAATGCTATATAAAAGGTGACATATCTTCAAGACATAATGTGTGGCCGAAATTGTGAGGAACAATGGAGAAGAAGACTAGCTAGATAAAAAATTGAATTAGCTAGAAAAATTCTGGTTGTTTTAATGAAATCTTGGACGGTTTGTTGAACAAAATTCAAAGTATTTTGAAAGGATTTTATAGCTACAAATTAGGAGCATTTCAAGGTCCTTCAATGGTGATTTTCTAGCCATCGTCTTGATGAAGAACAAGAATTATTGAAGAACTAGTTCATGATGTTAAATACTCAAAGGTTTCTTGGCTAAATAACTTACATACTTGCTGGAAATTTTTCTAGTTTAGATGGCCTAAGGATGCTTCAAAATTCACCAAGAATTTCCATCTTTTGCTCACAACAATGGTTGTTTGCTTTGCAAAGAGAGGAATGATAGTCTAAGTGCCCAAATTCGAAAGTTAGCTAAGAAGAAGAACTAAAATAATTTCTAACTTTTCACCAAATAAAAAATAATAAAAATAAAGTTCTTTAGAGAGTAATTTAGTGATTTAATCTTGAAAAACAACATATCCTTCTAACTTTTCAATGTTTCGGCCAAGAGGTTCCAAAAATATTGGAATTTTAGTTAAATGCTAAGTCCATAATAGTTTAGAACATTTTATAAGAAAAAAAAAAAAGATTCAAGAAATAAAATATTTTTTAAATTCAAATATGCTAAGACATGAATTGCTAAATTAATGAGGAATAAAACTCCTCTAGATTTCTTTAGGACAAGATCACAAGTTTAGAAGATTCCCACTGTGATTGCTAAGACAACATTCCTAAATTCATGAAATGCAAGAAATAAAATTCAAATACTAGTTAAGATAATAAAAAATAATTCTTAATTGATGAGATTTGAATTCAAGACCTTAGCACTTAACTAGAAAACTCTATCCACTTAACCACATTAATTCTTATTTTCTATTTTTCCAACTTAATTCTCTTCCTTTCTAAATCCTAAGCTTCTCCTTCCCTCTTTCTTAAGCAAAATTCTCTAATTGCCCCCAATACTCATCAAACATAAATAAACTATATAGATCACATTTAATAATTCTAAAACACACAAATTCATTAGGAAAATATATTCATACAATATGTCATGAAATATATCCCATCCCTCCAATTCTAAAATAGACTTAGGCAGGATTTTACAGAAATTTATCAACTTCTAACTACTCATTCACTTTGGAAAATTCTCATACTTTTGTCTATTTTTCTCGCTTGTCAAACTCTAGACTAGCAGGATTTGATTCAAAGCTTCTGCAAAACTATCAGCTTCAAACCTCCCATGTGAGCCTTAATTTCATGAACCTGCACAAAGGAAGGGATATGAATGCTAATGTCTATTTCATTTCTTCAACAGTAATATGTTTGCTTCCTCTGCAATTTCATTATCATAAAAAGATAAATGACTGAAGACGAACACTCTTGCTCCTTTTCAATTTGAAGAAAATTAACGGATTGAGGCCCAAAAGTAAATACTAGAGAAGCTTAAACAACCATGAAACCATTCTTATGAATAAATCTACAATTCATATAGTGTTCAAAATTTTATTCAATTACTATGTCGCTAGTATATGATTGTTAAAAGAGATGATTGAATGGAATATATACATATAATACTCTTAAATCTCTACTAAGAATACTACTTCGTACGTGTAATGAGGACAATTTATATCAAAATAGAAGCTATTGAAATATTAGTTTATTTACTTTCCAATGATCTTAAGAGTTGGATGATAACCACAATGATGAGAAAGAGGACTACGAAGAGAAGTTTAAGGAGGCAGAAATAATGTGCAATATTACAACTGTGTACCAAAGATTAGGTGGAGCTCCAAGATGATTATCTGAAGAAGGTGTGGAGCGTAATGAATAGTAGATAATTCTTAGAAACCTTGGTTAACCATTGGTGAAAGATGAGTTAGCCAAGGTCCGAAGACATATAGTAGAGAAACTTAAATTAATATTATTTTTTTTATGGGTTACTCAAACATTAGGATACAATCACCTTCTCTTTTTTTTTTTTTTTTGTTGCAGTGAAGAATATTTTTCTTTCTTAACATTTGTATTTAATAGTTAATTTCTCCTAAATAACTTCATAAAAGTTTGATTTTTTTTTTCATTCCTCTTTTCGAATATTTGTAATTATTGTAATTCTTATAATTCAAAACTCAAATTTTGTTTGCTTTTTCCGTAGAAAAAATCGCATCATATCAAATTGAAGCTGTAACAACAAAGAAGAAATGTGACGAAAGTTGTACTAAATAAAGCAAGGCAAGAAACCAAAAAAGAAGCACTTTAGCACTGGAAGGCACTAATTGATGAACACACAGTAATTTTGCAAGCGGAAGGCAACAATTGGATTAGGGTTCTACTTGGACTTATGCTTTGTTGCCATATGTGCAAGTGGTTGCTTTTCGTTCCCGTGAACAAGAAAATAGTACCATAAAATCCTTACATTATAGAAAGGTTAACTAAACTTCAAATTGAACGGGCCACAGCCCTACATCCCCCCCCCCAACTCACGCCTCCCTTCCGCTTCCCTTCCACCCGAGCCTATCTCTGCCCCCGTCACCTACCCTTTCCGTTCTAAAGGAAAAGAAAAAAGAAAACTTAAAAGAAACTTCAAATTGAAGAAAAATAAAATAGGGCAAAATAAAAAAGAAAGTTTCCTCTTATCACTCATGTCATGGATATTAGATGTAACATGTGAAAATTTTCCAATTGATAACATTATCTTACCTTCTTCAAAAAAATTGCTCAAAAAAAGTTAAAAGAGATAAGTAGACATGAATATATTTTGTAACTTATGAAAAGTAGAGAAAAAAAGTTAAGATACTATCTTGTTATGATTATATACATATAATATATATATATATATATATATATATATATATATTATAAGAATAATATTATAAAATTTATATGGACCAAAGTAAAAATTGCAATGAACCTCTGTAAATTTTTCTTAAAAAATATAAGGTTTTCAATTTTTTTTTGAGGGAGGGCTGGGGGGGGGGGAGCCCCTTAGATGGTGGTGAGAATTTCTTAGATGTAGGTTTATGCTAGAGAAGACGGGGAAAGAAAAGAAAAAAAAACTTATTTAAAATTATATAAAAGGATAAGCTGAAACTATTATTCCACCTTTATATTTGTTGGCCGGTGATTGGCATAATAGCCTGTAGCAGTAGAAGAAGGGCAATCGCAAATTACAACGGAAAACCTCAGTTAAAAGTTGCTGGAGGACGACGGTAAATGTAATTTTCCAAAAAGAATGATAAGAATGTTATAAAATTTAGATAGTGTTAGAATAAAATCTACACATTACACACTAATAAAACTCTAACTATTATTTGCACAAGAATTTCTCTCTTTCTTTTTTTTCACAATTTTCTCTAATCTTTCTTTCACAAAATAATGGTGTATTACAAGTTTAAAGAATAGCTCTATTTATAGAGCTCTAATTAGTGGAATACATCATGGCATACATCATCTTCCACTAATCTTAATTAGTGGTGTCTCCACTAAATGGTGGACATCCATAAAAATCTTCTCTAATAATTCACACAAATCCATAATTAGTGGAGCCTCCACTAATTAATGGAGCTTCCAATAATTTTAAGATATTCATAACATTCCCTCTTGGATGTCCATCCATTACATAAAGAATATGCCTCGTTAAAACCTTACTAGATAAAAATACAGTGGGAAAAAAAATTAGTGAAGGAAAAAGAGTACACTATTCTATATGTCTATTTATTACTCCCATTGATGAGCTGATTCCTTTAAATCTTTAAACCGACGCATACCAATTTTATATTTCAACTTCTCAAATGTTGCAGTCGGTAAAGTCTTCGTGAAAATATCTGCGAGGTTGTCACATGACCGAATTTGTAGCACATTAATTTCACCTTTCTTCTGGAGTTCATGAGTAAAGAAGAATTTTGGTGAAATATGTTTTGTCCGATCTCCTTTAATATATCCTCCTTATAATTGAGTTATACAAGCTGCATTGTCTTCATAAAGAGGAGTTGGAATATCTTTGATTGATGATAATCCATAACTTTCTCGGATATAATGAATCATGGATCTTAACCATATACATTCTCGACTTGCTTCATGAATGGCTATAATTTCAGCATGATTTGAAGAAGAAGCTGTTATAGATTGTTTCGTAGAACGTTATGATATAGCAGTATTTCCACATGTAAATAGATAGCCCGTTTGAGAACGTGCTTTATGTAGATCAGATAAATAACCAGTATTTGCATAACTAATCAATGTTGGGCTGGTTTTATTTGAATAAAATAATTCGAGATCAATTGTTCCTTGGAGATATCGAAGGACTTGTTTAATTCCATTCCAATGTCGTCGTGTTGGTGAAGAACTAAATCTTGCTAATAAATTGACAGCAAAAGTAATATCAGGTCGTGTATTATTAGCAAGATACATCAATGCACCAATTGCACTGAGATATGGTACTTCAGGACCAATGAGTTCTTCATCATTTTCTTGAGGTCGGAAATGATCTTTATCCACATTTAATGATCAGACGATCATTGGAATACTCAATGGATGTGTTTTGTCAATATAAAATCTTTTTAGCACTTTTGCTGTATATGTTGATTGATGAATAAATGTTCCACTCTCTAGATGTTCAATTTGTAAACCAAGGCAAAATTTGATTTTACCAAAATTCTTGATTTCGAATTCTCTTTTTAAATAATCAATTGTTTCTTGGAACTCTTCAGGAGTTCCAATAAGATTAATATCATCAACATATATAGCTAATATCACAAATTTAGAACAAGATTTCTTAATAAAAATGCATGGACATACCTGGTCATTTTTAAATCCCGCTTTCAATAAATATTCACTAAGACGTGTGAACCACATGCGCCCAGATTGCTTCAGGCCATATAATGATTTCTGCAACTTGATGGAGTAATTTTCACGAGGATAATGTTTATATGCTTCAGGCATATGAAATCCTTCGGGAATTTTCATGTAAACATCATCTTCTAAATTTCCATATAAGTAAGCAGTGACAATATCGAATAGGCGCATATCTATCTTTTCATGTACTGCCAAACTGATAAGATATCAGAGTGTAGTAGTATCAACAACAGGATAATAAGTTTCATCATAATCAATACCTGATCTTTGTGAAAAACCTTGGGCTACTAACCACGCTTTATATCGAACGATTTCATTCTTTTCATTGCGCTTTCGCACAAATATCCATTTGTAGTCAACAGGTTTTACACATTCTGGTGTTCGGACTGCAGGTTCGAAAACTTCACGTTTTGTCAGTGCATTTAACTCTGATTGAATCGCATCTTTCCATTGCAGCCAATCTTTTCTATGCCGACATTCATCAACTGATATTGGTTCAGGATCATCACTATCCTGTGTAACATCAAGAGATATATTGTATGCAAATATATTAAAATATAGTTTCTATCTGATTTTAACTTCTACCGGAAGTGGTATAATTGATAGAAATTTCAGTGTTACTTTCATTAATTTCTGGTTCTTTGTCATCAGTTCTCTCTTGGTCTTTATCATTCTTTTCTTCAATATGATCTTCTGGATCATTTGATCTTCTTTTCTTTCGAGGATTTTTATCTTTAAAACCAAGAGGTCGGCCACGCTTCTGGCGTGTTTTTGACTTAGCAGCTATAGGTATAATATTTTGTTCTGTTGGAACTTCAATTCAAATAGGAGCATTTATAGCTGGAATATGAGATTTTGTAACTCTTCTGGAGTCAACAAAAGCGTCTGGCATTTGATTTGCAATGCTTTGCAAATGAATTATTTTTTAAACTTCAAGTTCACATGTGCTTGTGCGCGGATCAAGATAATTTAATGATGTTGTCCAAGCAAGATCCTTTTTATGCTGTTTTGGTTCTCCCCATAATTTAGGGAATAATGATTCATCAAAATGACAATCAGCAAATCTTGCTGTGAATATATCTCCTGTCAGGGGTTCAACATACCTGATAATAGAGGGAGAATCATATCCAACGTATATCCCCTTTCTTCTTTGAGGACCCATCTTTGTACGTTGATTTGGTGCAATTGGAATATATACAGCACACCCAAAAATTCTTAAATGAGCAATATTTGGTTCTGACCCAAAAGCCAATTGTAAATGAGAGAATTTATGATAATTAGCTGGTCTTATGCGTACAAGTGTTGCAGCATGTAAAATAGCATGTCCCCAGGCAGATGTTGGGAGATTTGTTTTCGTTATTAATGGTCTAGCAATTAATTGTAATCGTTTAATTAAAGATTCAGCAAGACCATTTTGTGTGTGAACTTGAGTTACATGATGTTCAACATTAATCCCAATTGACATGAAATATGCATCAAAAGCATGTGATGAAAATTCACCAGCATTATCCAAACGGATATTTTTAATGTGATGGTTAGAAAATTATGCTCGTAATTTAATTATTTGAGCAAGTAATCTCGCAAATGTCAGGTTGCGAGTAGATAATAAACATACATGTGACCATCGGGATGATGCATCAATTAAGTCCATAAAATATTTGATCAATAGGTCCACAAATATCTCCGTGAATCCGTTCGAGAAATGTAGGACTTTCAACTCCTACTTTTACTGGTGATGGTTTAACAATTAATTTTCCTAGGGAACATGCAATACATGCGAATTTTTCTGATGTCAATATCCTTTTATTTTTTAAAGGATGACCATATGTATTCTCAATGATTCTTCTCATCATGGTAGATCCCGAATGACCTAACCGGTCATGCCAAATGCTAAAAGTAATAGGATCAGTAAACTTCTAATTTACTAGATGATAAATTTCAATTGTACGTATTTTTACAAAATATAGGCCAGTAGAAAAAGACGGCAGTTTTTCTAATACAAATTTTTTTACCCAAATGCATTTGAGTAATATAAAGATGCTCAATCCCATTTTCCTCATTTGTTTCAACATAATACCCATTTCTGCGGATCTCTTTAAAACTCAATAAATTTCTTCTGGATTTTGAGAAAAATAGTGCCTTATCAATAATAATTGTTGTTCCTTTAGGTAACAATATACTAGCTCTTTCGAAGCCCTCAATCATATTTGCACTACCGTTTATCGTATAAATATTTATTTCTCCTATTTTGAAATCAGAAAAATATTTCTCATTTTTTAGTATGGTGCGTGTAGTTTCACTATCAATAATACATACATCATCATTAACAACAACCATCTGAATACAAATATATATATATATATATATATATATGCAAACGTAAATATTATTAGATAATAAAAATAAAAATACAAAAATATCAGGGTGAGGCTTTAGTTCTTCTGGACACTGCCATCACCAATTAAATGGTCTATCTTACTGTCTGGGTGTTCAAAAAAATCCGATACATCCATATGGGTAATATTGATATTAAGATCTTCAGGATCAATATCATCATCCTCAGCATCATTTATTGGATGTTGAGAAAAATTTGCTTCCACATTTTTATTTTTCAATGAAACTTGATACAATTCAACTAAATGCTTAGCCGTACGACAGTTTCGTGACCAATGACCTTTCATACCACATCTATAACATATATTCTCATGCTTTTCTTCAATTTCTTTTTCTTTTCTCTTATGATCTTTTCTGTTCCACTTCAGGTGGCCAGTATTTCTCATAGTTTGATTATGATTGTGATAAGGGAAATATCGAGCGTGTCTACGACCATAACCACGGCCACGGCCACGACCACGACTATAGCGATGGCTTCTGCTGGAGCCAATAGCATTCACTTCTGGGAGTGCTGTTGAACCAGTTGGTCTGGCTTCATGATTTCTCAATAATAACTCATTATTTTTCTCTGTAATGAGGAGGGCAGTAATTAAATTTGTAAATTTTGTATACCATTTTTCTCGATATTGTTACTGCAAGACAATATTCGAGGCATGAAATGTGGAGAATGTCTTCTCTAACATATCTTCACCAGTCACTTTTTCTTCGCATAATTTTAACTGAGATATAATTTTATACATTGCGGAACTATATTCATTCACGGTTTTAAAATCTTGCAACCTTAGGTGCAACCATTCATACCGTGCAGTGGGTAGTACGACAATCTTCAGGTAGTCAAATCTTTCTTTTAGATTTACCCACATGACATATGGATCTTTTTCGGTAAGATATTCCATTTTTAAATTTTCATCGAGATGACGACGAATAAAAATCAAAGTTTTAGCCTTGTGTTGTGCAGATGCACTATTATTTGCTTGAATAGTTTCACTAAGACCTTCAGCTTTTAGATGCATTTCTGCATTGAGAACCCATGACATATAATTTTTTCCAGAAATATCAAGGGTTACAAATTCGAGTTTAGCGAGGTTAGCCATAGAGATCAATAAATGCGTACTGTCTTCTGACTTTGGTAACGGCAGAAACTCGTGCTTAGTCTTCTGGCTTTTGTAACGGTAGAGACTTGTGCTGATAACGTGTTATAAAATTTGGGTAGTGTTAGAATAAAATCTACACACTACACACTAATAAAACTCTAACTATTCTTTGCACCGTCTTATCCTGCAAGAAGAGTCGCTGTACCCATCGCACTGGAGTGGGGCGAATAGCTTCTTGAAGGCAAACCAGTATTAGACTGGTGATTCGGTCAGCAGTACAGTACGTTGCGGCGCAACTTGTCTAGAGGAGTGCCAGCGCTAGGTACATTCTGGTAGAACCGCGAGCAAGTCAATCAGGTATACTATTGATTTGTTTATTAAGTGTAATTTTGTCTAGTTACATTACGTTTGGACTGTGTGGCCTTGCCGGCATTGTTGATATTTGATAATTGCAATTGTTAGAGCCATGGTCGGGTATAGGTAGTGCTTGTTCAATTCAGTTGAGTTGCCTGTCTGTGCTTGTAGCTCATGTTCACACACAAAATGGTCTTGCTGAATCTTTGATTAAACGATTACAATGAATTGCTAGACCATTATTAATGAAAACAAATCTCCCAACATCTGCCTGGGGACATGCTATTTTACATGCTGCAACACTTGTACGTATAAGACCAGCTAGTTATCATAAATTCTCTCCTTTGCAATTGGCTTTTGGGTCAGAACCAAATATTGCTCATTTAAGAATTTTTGGGTGTGCTGTATATATTCCAATTGCACCAAACCAACGTACAAAGATGGGTCCTCAAAGAAGAAAGGGGATATACGTTGGATATGATTCTCCATCTATTATCAGGTATGTTGAACCCCTGACAGGAAATGTATTCACAACAAGATTTGCTGATTGTCATTTTGATGAATCATTATTCCCTAAATTAGGGGGAGAACCAAAACAGCATAAAAAGGATCTTGCTTGGACAACATCATTAAATTATCTTGATCCGCGCACAAGCGCATGTGAACTTGAAGTTTAAAAGATAATTCATTTGCAAAGCATTGCAAATCAAATGTCAGACGCTTTTGTTGACTCCAGAAGAGTTACAAAATCGCATATTCCAGCTATAAATGCTCCTATTTGAATTGAAGTTCCAGCAGAACAAAATATTATACCTATAGTCGCTTGAGTCAAAAACACGCCGAAGCGTGGCCGACCTCTTAGTTCTAAAGATAAAAATCCTCGAAAGAAAAGAGGATTAACCGATCCGGAAGATCATATTGAAGAAAAGAATGATAAAGACCAAGAGAGAACTGATGACAAAGAACCGAAGTTGATGAAAGTAACACCGAAATTTCTATCAATTATACCACTTCCGATAGAAGTTGGAATCGGATAGAAACTGTTATTGATAATATATTTGCATACAATATATCTCTTGATGTTACACAGGATAATGATGATCCCGAACCAATATCGATTGATGAATGTCGGCATAGAAAAGATTGGTTGCAATGGAAAGATGCGATTCAATCGGAGTTAAATGCACCGACAAAACGTGAAGTCTTCGGACTGCAGATCTGAACACCGAAGGTGTAAAACCTGTTGGCTACAAATGGATATTTGTGCGAAAGCGCAATGAAAAGAGTGAAATCGTTCGATATAAAGCGCGATTAGTAGCCCAAGGTTTTTCACAAAGACCAGGTATTGATTATGATGAAACTTATTCTCCTGTTGTTGATGCTATTACACTTCGATATCTTATCAGTTTGGCAGTACATGAAAAGATAGATATGCGCCTATTAGTTGTTGTCACTGCTTACTTGTATGAAAATTTAGAAAATGATGTTTACATGAAAATCCCCGAAGGATTTCATATGCCTGAAGCATATAAACATTATCCTCGTGAAAATTACTCCATCAAGTTGTAGAACTCATTATATGGCCTGAAGCAATCTGGGCGCATGTGGTTCACACGTCTTAGTGAATATTTATTGAAAGCGGGATTTAAAAATGACCAGGTATATCTATGTGTTTTTATTAAGAAATATGGTTCTAAATTTGTGATATTAGCTATATATGTTGATGATATTAATCTTATTGAAACTCTTGAAGAGCTCCAAGAAACAATTGATTATTTAAAAAGAGAATTCGAAATCCAAGATTTTGGTAAAACCAAATTTTGCCTTGGTTTATAAATTGAACATCTGGAGAGTGGAACATTTATTCATCAATCAACATATACAGCAAAAGTGCTAAAAAGATTTTACATGGACAAAGCACATCCATTGAGTATTTCAATGATCGTCCGATCATTAAATGTGGATAAAGATCCTTTCCGACCTCAAGAAAATGATGAAGAACTCCTTGGTCCTGAAGTACCATATCTCAGTGCAATTGGTGCATTGATATATCTTGCTAATAATACACGACCTGATATTGCTTTTGCTATCAATTTATTAACAAGATTTAGTTCTTTACCAACACGACGACATTGGAATGGAATTAAACAAGTCATTCGATATCTCCAAGGTACAATTGATCTCGGATTATTTTATTCAAATAAAACCAGTCCAACATTGATTGGTTATGCGAGATCTTTGGTTATTTATCTGATCCACATAAAGCACGTTCTCAAACGGGCTATCTATTTACATGTGGAAATACTGCTATATCATGGCGTTCTACGAAACAAGTTATAACAGCTACTTCTTCAAATCATGCTGAAATTATAACCATTCATGAAGCAAGTCGAGAATGTGTATGACTAAGATCCATGATTCATTATATCCGAGAAAGTTGTGGATTATCATCAATCAAAGATATTCCAACTCCTCTTTATGAAGACAATGCAGCTTGCATAGCTCAATTACGAGGAGGATATATTAAAGGAGATCGGACAAAACATATTTCACCAAAATTCTTCTTTACTCATGAACTCCAGAAGAAATGTGAAATTGATGTGCTACAAATTCGGTCATGTGATAACCTCGCAGATATTTTCACGAAGACTTTACCGACTGCAACATTTGAGAAGTTGAGATATAAAATCGGTATGCGTCGGTTTAAAGATTTAAAGGAATCATCTCATCAGGGGGAGTAATAAACAGACATATAGAATAGTGTACTATTTTTCCTTCACTAGATTTTTTTTCCCACTGGGTTTTTATCTAGTAAGGTTTTAACGAGGCATATTCTTTATGTATGGATGGACATCCAAGGGGGAGTGTTATGAATTATTGGAATCTCCATTAATTAGTGGAGGCTCCACTAATTATGGATTTATGTGAATTATTAGAAGGTTTTTATGGATGTCCACTATTTAGTGGAGACACCATTAATTGAGATTAGTTGAAGATGATGTATGCCATGATGTATTCCACTAATTAGAGCTCTATAAATAGAGCTATTCTCTAAGCTTGTAATACACCATCATTTTGTGAAAGAAAGATTAGTGAAAGGAAGATTAGAAAAAGAATTGTGAGAGAAAGAAAGAGAGAAGTTTGAAGAGAAATTCTTGTGCAAAGAATAGTTAGAATTTTCTTAGTGTGTAGTGTGTAGATTTTATTCTAACACTACCCTAATTTTATAACAGTCTTAGCATTTTTTTTTTGTTTTTCGTTAGTGGTTATTCGAGGTTAAAGCAATTTTATTTATTTATTTCTGAATTAATCAACGAAATTGGGTCTATTATTGGGGAAATTTTTATGTGGATCGGGTCCACTGTGGACCGGTGCCACCGTGGACCGGTACTTTAAAGTGTTGTACTTTTCTAGAAGTGTACAATACACAAAGCACGTAGTACAACACTCAAAGCACTCGGTCCACGGTGGACCGGATCCATATAAGAATTTTCCCTATGATTGAGTATCACAAAAGGGAAATACTTGGGTGGATCCGGTTTACCGTGGACCAATGCATAAAGTGTTATATAATATGCAGTGAAAGTTGTACACTTTTAGAAAAGTACAATACATTTATGAATTGGTCCACGGTGAACCGGGTCCACCCAAAAATTTCCCATCACAAAAATCCAACAGGTAAGAGAGTCAATAATCAATATTCCTCTGGTCCAACTCCTTCCTTTCCTTCGCTTTCCTTTCTGAAAGAAGGAAACACTGCCGTCACTATTTCTTCAAGTGATCACTGGGGATAGGAGTTGAAATGTCTTCCATTAATGATCGTGTGCTGTCTTTCTTGTTGGATCTTCAGGAGCAAATACCGGTCCAACTTCCTTGCCAGTGGATTTCGGTTACTGACACTTGTAGGAGATTAAAATGTCTGATCAAGGCAGTTGTACCGGAGTTTAGATTTCTGATACTGTTCGAGGATTGCATTCACAAGTGGAGTGATGCTGATGTTCTTGTTCCGCATTTGGCCATCAAAGTTGAAGCTACGACTCAAGAGATAGTAAGGCAAGTGGAAGCAAAAGAGGTTCAAATTTTCCGAAAGGAAATCAAGAAAACCAAAGAAAGGCACCCGTTCATCTTCTATCTCGATAAGTTTTCAAGGTTTCAGAAACGGGCTTCAAATATGTTACATTTTTTAACCAACTTGAATGAGAAGATTAACCTTTTGAAGCAAGAAATTGGGGAAGTATGCCAGATTTTGTCAGCTCAGTCTTTCCAATGCCATTCCCCCATGCGGGATTTCGATGACTGGAGCAAATTTGTGTCATTGATCTATCCATGTCTTTGGAAACTCGGAGGGAAGTTGAACAATGAGAAGAAAATAGCCGAGAATTTAGACAGGAACCTACTAAATCTCCTTTATTTTCTCAATGGTTTACCTGAGATTCCCAGAGTTGAAGATTTTTCCATTCAGGTTGCGACTGTGGCTATCCGGGCTGCACTTGTATCTTGCCAGTGGTGGGCTACCCAATTTGATCCCAACAAGAAAGAAGATGTGATTCTTGTTCTTTCTGGTCTTGAAAGGAAAAGTAACTTTACGAATCCGGAGTCTCTGGATCGTATTCTTAGATTACTGAAAAATTTAGAGGGAACCGCCTGCTACTCCAACCTAAAGTTGGAAATGTTTCTTCAGGACCTCCTGCCCTTTAGAAGGAGATTTGAAGAGTTCAGTGGGCGATGTTTTCGGTCAAATGGGCACCTCCCACCCTTTACACTTATTAAGCAGCTACAAGATTTGGCAATCTGCCTCGTCCAAATACCACAGGATGCTGAGAATGGGCAAAATTTGTTGATAGACTTCGAACTTCTAATTTTGGAAATAGAATCTTTTAGTTGCTCATCGCTGCCTAATGGGACTCTGTTGCTCAACTTCCTTGCAAAGATTTGGCTTATAAAAGTAGAACTTTTCCTCATGCAGAAACTAACATCTTTCTTCCTGCTTTTTACAAAGGAGGACATCAGTGCTATGAATCATGGACTGCAACAAATTAAAGCATCACCTGAAGAACACACGGAAGTTGTGAATCATATCTTGACGCTTACGGAAGAAGTGGCCAAGATGTTAGCATGTCTTCATCGCTCTTCTTGTGGCAAAGTTATCACTGGAGATATGGTAATTAGAACTTTGCTGCGTTTACTTCTTCTAAAGATTCTGCTTTTCAAACTAGATAGGAAGTTACAGGACTGCAATGAAAATTCAAATCTCTTTGATAAGCATAGAGTACAATCTTTACTGGAGGGGTTGAAATTCTTGACAAATGTTTATGTAAATCAACAAGGGGAAATTGTGGAGAATAGAGTAGTGGAAGTTGCACGGGTTGAAACAATAACTAGAAGGATTATCTCCCTCTATCACTTAGTTCTTACCCACAATTTTGCAGAAGAAATGATAAAGAATGTCAATCTTTTAGTTTCTGATTTGCTAGATGAGATTAAGCTCATCATGGCACAGCTTAGAGAAATTTGCATCCCTGTTCCAAGGTCTAATTTCCCCAAGACAAATGCATTGGGCTTCTATGATTCTCTGTTGAGCAAACTACAGGAGTTGATGAACGACAAGGCCAACTTGTTTTTGCCTTTTAACCAACATATTGAAGAGATTTTGGCAGATCTACAGTTCTTTAGACATTTCCTTGGGGATAATCGAGGGCCTGAAAAGGAGACTCAACAATTAAGAGATCTTTGTGGACGTGTTATAAATGTGGCATATGATGCAGAATATCTTGTCGACCTGATTTTATATGGTATCAAATCTGAATGGCACAATTTGATCCTGCTTTATGATTTGTTATTGAATATTAGACGTATTAAGGTGCAAGTCACGGAAGTTCATGAGAAGAATGCCTGTGAAGTCAAACTGCATAATGTCCCCCAGACTTCAAGACATGGAATCTCTAAGACTACAACCCCGAAAATAGCTGACGTTGTACTGAGCCTCAATGATCAGCAAGAATTGATAATTGATCGGCTAGTGGGAGGATATCCAAAGCGAGACATCGTATCAATTGTTGGCATGCCAGGAATTGGTAAGACAACTCTTGCACAGAAAGTGTATAGCAGTCCAATAGTTGCCCATCACTTCCGCATTCAGGCATGGTGTTGTGTTACTGAAGTTTATATAAAAAGACGGCTATTGCTTCAGATTTTAAGCCACATCATTGTGCTCACAGATAACATTCTTGGAATGTCTGATGAAGATTTAGATTTCAAGTTGCACCAACTCTTGCTGAAACAAAAGTATCTCATTGTCATGGACGATATGTGGAGCACTGAAGCGTGGGATGATCTGCGAACATCATTCCCAGATGATGAAAATGGAAGTCGAATTTTGATAACAAGTCGTCTTGATCATGTGCCTTTCCAAGTTAAAGCTCATTCTGGACCTCATCATCTCCGACTGCTATCTGATGATGAATGTTGGGAGTTATTGCAACTGAAGATATTTCATGGAGAACACTGCCCAAAAGAATTGATTAAGGTAGGAAAGGAAATTGCCAAAAGTTGTAAAGGATTACCCCTTACAACCGTTACAATGGCGGGTATCATGGAAAGAACAGAGAGGCAAGAAAATGGGTGGAAGGAAATTGCGGAAAATTTAAGCTCAGGAATTCTTGATGACCCACAAGAGCAGTGTCGTGACATATTAGAGTTGAGCTACAAGCTTTTACCTGATTATTTGAAAGCTTGCTTTCTCTATTTTGGAGCATTTCTGGACGGCCAAGAAATTCCAGTCAGGAAGCTGAAAAGACTATGGATTGCAGAAGGGTTTGTGCAGAAAACTGAGTTAAACAGCCTGGAGGATCTGGCAGAGGATTACTTGAAGGATCTCCTTGGTAGAAACCTGGTAATATGTGCTCAACCAAGCTCTAGAGGTGGGACCAAATCGTGCCGTATTCATGACATGCTACGAAAGTTGTGCCTGTCCAAAGCTAAAGAAGACAACTTCTTACAGGTAATTGACAGGTCTAATGAATCTAACGCTTCTTTTGACGATTTAGATTTTGTTCTCAATGCCCACTTCAATGAGTCTTCGAGTTACAAAATGTGTGAGCATCATCGACTATGTTTCTATTTAAAGCGAAATCATTTCAGTGAGTCAAGGCCTTCTGGTCCACTTGTCCGTTCTTTGCTCTTCTTTGGCACCAGCGATAAGTATTCAAGAAGTTCTTATGATATCTCGTTCATTTCTCACAACTTCAGACTTCTTAAAGTGTTGGACTTGGAAAGCATCAACATGGGTCCTTCCTTTCCCAGTGGAATTGAACTAATGGTGCACTTGAGATATTTAGCAGTTTCTGGGGATATAGACTTTGTTCCATCTTCAATTGCCAACCTCGTTAACTTGGAAACATTTGCAGTGAAAGGATTGAAGGGTAAGGTCAACTTACCAGATGCTATTTGGAGCTTGAAAAGGTTAAGGCATGTTCATATAAGTGATGTTGCGGTCATCAACTGGCAATATGACGTGTTTGGAAATTCCTCTGCACTAGATTGTTTGGTTACAGTTTCCTGGCTATTCCTTCCTTATGGGCAAAAGACAAAAAATATGCTAACAAGGAAGTTTCCAAATCTCCGAAAGCTTGGATGCATATTTTTAGAATTTCCAAAATGGTCCCATTTTCCTAGATTGGATTTTCTGGCTCAGCTAGAATCGCTCAAGATATCATACTATGGTAGAGCTCTTGACACTCCTGAATTTTGTTTCCCTTTGAGTTTGAAAAAATTGACACTGTCAAACTTTCGCTTGCCATGGGTTCATATCAGCGTGATTGGAAGATTACAAAACCTCCAGGTTCTCAAATTACTTTCCAGGGCCTATGACGGAGAAATATGGGACATGGTAGAAGGGGAATTTAATAAACTCAAGTTCCTGAAATTGGATAATCTGAATATTGTTAACTGGAATGCCTCCAGTGATAACATTCCCAACCTCGAGAAGTTGGTGTTGCGAAACTGTAAGCACCTGGAGGAGGTCCCATCTTCTTTTATGGAAATCTCTACCTTGCAGTTGGTTGAGGTTCAGTGGTGTGGAAAGTCTGCTGAAGAGTCGGTCAGAAGAATAAGGGATGAAGCAGACGAGTATCTCAAGGTCATTATCACTTCAGACTTGGATTCTAGATCATCGTCATAATTGTGAATCCACCTCTGGTAAATTTCCCGTTGTCATGTGAGTAAAACTAACCTCAGTTACTTATAGCAACTGCTTCACTTCTCTATAAAATTGCTAAATTGAAGGCCCATTTTTAGCTTAGAGATTTTGTTTATATGCTTCTCTGTGAGATATTTGCTTGGCAGTTTGAGATTTTTTATTTGCTTTTTGCTTTTCTGTCTGGAGTTCGTCCTGCAGTTCTGAGTTATTGTACAGTTATGGCCGAAGCTACATCCTTCTGCATCATAGCTTTTAACAAGTCTTTTTTGCCTAAAGTAGAAGTTACATTTTCTCATATATATATATATATATATATATGTAATCACAGCTTTTGTTGCACCTTCAAATATGTTATGGAACCCTGAAATATTGTTCTCTTTATTATCATATGCAGCATCACTAGAAAAAGAAGCAGAAAATGCCAGAGATTGGGGAGGGCGGGGAGTCTTTATTGCAAAGGTTTCTCCAATTCTGGGCTATCTCTCTGTGTTTACCGCCTCCATGGAATGGACATCCTAGCAGTGTATATATTTGTATCCTTCATGGCTTGAGACATTTTCCTATCACCCTCTTAGAAAGGAGTATACTTTCCGTTCTCTTATTTATCTGTTGTTTAAGAACTGTATATTTTTTCAATTCAGTTGTGAACTTCTCCTTTTGCTGCTTTTGGGGTGGGTTGTTTTTGTATTCACCAATTTCTTCATGTGAATATATGTTACTCTGTCCGTCTCAATCAAATTAACAGAATTTGACTTGATACGAAATTTTATATAAAAATAAAAATACTCAAATTTCATATAGTAAACAGAGGGGTTCTGATACATAAAATCGCAAAATAGATTGCTCAAGATCTTCCGAATTAGGAGAGTCTTTGAAATCAGTTTTCCTTAAGGGCCATTGGCTTACAAAATGTGATAACCAAGCTCAAACTGGAAATCCTTCATACAAATCTAAGGTTAAACCCCTACTCAATTGTCAAAGACACAGCTTAACAATTTTCCCGACGAAGCAGCCCATATATTGCATTTTGTCCAATTGATCTGGACAGTTAAATTACGGATACCAATCTCGCAATGGGGAGAGGCCAAGATTCCCGATCTCTCACCTCAAGAACAAAATCATCCTCACGCCCAGCCCATCGCAAGTGGAGAAGTAGAGATCCATCGGGTCTAGAGAGAAAAAAATTTCTGCTGAGAAAAATTAAAATAAGTAAAAAAATCAATACTAGAAAAAATTAATAAATTTATAATTTGAAAATTAAAAAAAAAACTCACAATGAAGTACTAAAATATAATTGTAAACAATAAATAAAATATATCAAATATAATTTTAATAGTAATAAAATATAACAAATTATGAAAATAAAGAACAATTTCAAAAATTTAATTTTCTTAATATAATTTTATTCAATCAAAATTTAAGAAGACTTGTAAAATAAAAAATCGAATATAAAGATCGTTTGGTTTTCTACAATCAAATATTTCATATGTTCTACTTTAAAAATAAAATACAAAATGCTTTCAAAGTAATTCAAATTAATTCTAAAAATATTGTCTCTCTTAAAAATTAAATGGTATCATATATCTTTTAAAAAACTTTAAAAGTGATGGACTATTTACTACATTTTAAATTATGATAGTATAATACTTTTAATGCACATTAATGATAAATTCTTTTATAATGTAAATATATTTGTATATACTTTTGGAAATCTCTCTCTCTATATATGTGTGTAAGCTTATTTGGTCTATAAAATTTAGAACTTGTAATGTTTTCTTTTTTAATGATTTTTTTATGTCATTATGCTCTATAATAAAATTATAATATGCAAGTGATCCCTAACTCTCTTTTTTGGTCTAATGATTAAGGATCGTAATAGCCGTCCTCAATTTCATTACGGACTATAACAACAGAAAAAAAAATTATTAAGGACTAAATTATTACAAGTCCCAAACATAAAAGACCAAATAGACTAAACTCTCTCTCTCTCTCTCTCTCTCTCTCTCTCTCTCTCTCTCTATATATATATATATATATATAATTAGATGTGAATATAAAAATAATAATTGGGAGACGAGTCGAAACAAATCGAAGACAACAAAATCCCTATCCTCGACTCATCGGTTGGAGGGATAGGGTCTGGTCCTATTCCCATCCCCACCTAAATTGTAGAATCTCGACCTAATAGAGTCGAGTCAAATTAGGTCCTTGACTTAAGTAGGAAAATTACCATTCCTATATTAAATGGAGTAAATAAAATGTTTTTAATACCCTCCTCTGTTACAAAATAAAAGTTAATATAAAAAACATAAAAGTCTCATAATAGATTGCTCAAGATCATCCATATTAGGACACTCTTTGATATGCAAAGCTGTTTGGGAAAGATATAAAGTTCCTTCTTGTCATCAAATGCCTTTATCTAACCATTTCCTTCCATAAAGTGATTAAAATTGATTTTTGCGCAAGGCAAAGCAAGGATCGCGTTTAATTCAAAGGGTGAAAGGTGGTTTATGTGCAAGAGCGGTCTAAGATTGATATAAGAATCAATCCTAAATCCTCTAAATTTGTTGCATTGGTTTGTGTGGTGGCTCTGGAGGTTGTGCAGTGACAAACGACTTTACTAATTGTTGACGTCAGTTTTGCCCAGCTGATATAACGACTACTTTAAACCGATGTCGATTAGACAAATTGGGACGAGTCGATGAAGTCAACCTTTCAAGCAGCCGATGGTCATGGTCAACATCGGCACCACGGAACCGATAAGAAGGAAAATAGATTCCTGATCTTTCGGCGTAAGGAATTCTGCACGATCGTTGAGAGCATTCTTTGGCCGGAAGAAACTACACGATCTGTTAGTGGCTCATTTACAGCAAGTATAAAATGAGGAGCATCGCCCAGAATTGGGGACAACTAATCAAACCATCAGCCAGCAGGGTTTAATTTCATTTTCTTTTACCTCATCATTATTTCCAGCTTTCTAGTCTAGAATCTTAGTTCTTTACAGCTTTCTTACTGCTCTGTTATAGCTTACCAGCATTGTTTACCGTTTTTCTTAGAGCTTTCTGTTCATATTTTCAATATCGGACATTTTTTCTGTATCTTCCATTAAGTCAATTAATACAACTATCATTTTATTCTCCCAGAAAAGTCTTTCCGTTTAGTATGCTCAGCCGACTTTCTTGAGCCCTTTCTATAGTAATTCAAGGAACCCAATCCCTGATTCAAAAAAGATTTGATACCATTTTCTGTTACACCATATCGGATCGTTTGTGTTTGTCGGATACGAAACTGATTTCCGTTTGCATCGGTTCCCTATTTTGACAGCAACACTAATAAAAGTAGATTTTAAATTAAAAAATATATCGTGATGGATATTATTTGATAAGGAAACCCTTAGCAACAGCAATGGTAAAGAGGAGGACATGATAAATCCATTATTGGCATACATTTATTTCTCTTTTGTCTCAATTTAATGCAATTGATTTCGATTTCTCGCTTATTGAATTAGTATGAGATTGCACAATTGGCCGGAATAAACTTACATTCCATGTTTTTAAGGCTATTATTGAATGAATGAGAATTTCTTTTCAATATTGAATTTGCTATATTAAAAGGAATTGATTGCTGATTAGTTGATTTTATTGTTGAATATTTCGATACTTCTTAAATCTAAAGGGAACCGAATTTATTTCCTTGAATTGTAAGGACGATTATTACTTTTATGATCAGCTAAGTTCATGGAATGGATGTTTACCCGTTAAACTGAGTTATTCTAAATTTTCCAAATTTTGTTTATTAATTATTTTTCTTTATTTCAAAACCTTACACTTTAATTTCGATTTTCTGTTAGAAACTTATAGTTAGATTTCCTTGGGTACGCCTGGTTTTCATCACCAAACTACAAAAATTTCTGTGTTGATAATAAAATCGATATTTTTTTTTAGAGGTTTTGACACCTGACCAAAAAGAGAGAAAGAGAGAGAACATATTCAACACCCATATCTTTGATCTAAAATGCATTCCAACTATATTAAAATATATAAGATAATTTTCCAATTAACTAATTAATTAATCATTCCAATTTCGATTCCCATTCTCACATACAAACTATTCTAATAAAATAACCTCTCCCTCTTATTGTGAAAGCCCATCTTTTTTATTTTTCTTTTAGAATTATTAATTTATTAGAATTATGAATGAAATCCTAATAAATTTAAGAGTTAGAGTCCCATCTCGTGTTTAATTAAGACAAGTAGGAACCGAATAAAATTATTAAAAAAGTAAACCATTTAAAATGATATTATGATAGTTGAGATATTAACATTGAACATGTACTTACCGATGCATGCAATGACGGAATTAATTAGAAGGGGGCGCAGGTGGTGCATGCCTCCTAAAATTTTTAAAAATTCAATTTTTTTTTTCTTCAATAAAATCAATTACTACTACTTTTTAGAATTTTTTTTTTAAAAATTTACTTTTTATCCCCTCAAATTTTTTTGAAAAATTATCTTTCTGTAAGATTGCATTACATTTCTGTATGGCCAAATGGTTTTTTTTTTTTTTTTTTTTTTGTAAGGGGAAAATTAAAATTTCTATATTATATGTGTATGAATGTGGATGACATGATGGTTGTATGTCTTCAGGAATTTATGTTTTAGTATGATTTTCAATTTCACAAGAAAAAAAAAAAAAGTCTGATGAGACTATTTCTTATTTCAAGGGAAAAAAAATGTTTTCTTGCTATGGGCTAAGGAATACATCTAGGGTTGTTCATTCGATTTTTTGATCAGTTTCAGTTTCAAATTTCTATTTCAGTTCGATTTTATGAATTTTAGACAAAATCAAACAAAATCAAAATTTTTATAAAATTGAATAAAACCGAAACAATTTTTAATTAAATCAAATCAAAATAATTGAAATAGAACTGAAATACTAAAAAATATATAATATACATCAATGATTAATTAATTAATTAATATTTTAATATTAATTATATATTTTTAATTAAAAATATAATTTTAATTTTTGATTTCTGATTTTTTAATTTGAAAAATTGAAATTGAACAGAAGTTTTAATATAAATTCAAAATTGAATTGAATTGAAATAGTTAAAAATCAAACTGAATCTTACTATTCGATTCGATTTGATTCAAAAATTCAGTTCAAACCGAATAATGCATATCCCTATATCTAGTAATTGGATTAGCTACCAGATGGGCTTGTGCTAATAATTTACCACTTGCTTTAATTTTTTTTTTAAAAAGGAAATTTTGAATGTCTACTCGGGTTTAAGATGGGAAAAGGTAGGGATCTCTACCTCCAGCTAGGGTTGGAAATGGGTCGGGTTGCCTTGTCCCAGATCGGGACTCATTTAACAAAAAAGTTCCAATCCCAGCAAACAATATGAAAGACAAAAAAATTTCGGCTTTATCCTCAACTTGCGGATGTATGAAGCCTCTTATTGTTTTTCTTGCGACCCATATATATATGTGTGAATGATTCGGAGGACTTAAACATGGATTTGCTTCTTCTTCTTATATTGGAATCCTAGAAGAAAAAATCCCAAAATCATGAAATGTACCCAACATCATCGGTAAAAACAATAGAAAAAAAATAAAATAGAAAAACAAAAAACCTAACCAAAAATAGAATAAAATTCAAAACCAAAACTACTGAAATTTGCAACACCAGCAAATTTGATAAAGAGGGTGGTTGCCCCTCTTTGCTCCGCCAATGATTTCTTTAGTCTCCACCCAATTCAAAACCAACCACCCTTGATCTTTTTAATCCATGGATATTTGTCTGCTAGATATAGTCGAAAACCAGATACTGTCTTGATCTACTAGTCTGCAAGATGAACTGCTAGAAGAAAAGATTGAATCTTTTACTACATTTTCATCTTCTATCTACCTTCCCAGAACACACCCAAAAAAAAATTGTTTGAGGCTGTGATGATGATGGGGGGTTCTCTGAGCGTTTTTGGGCATTGAGAGGTACTAGCAGCCACATCTTGGCTAGACAACCCCAGATGGCAAATTTGGGTAGCCCCTAACCTTTAACTGGTTGCAGCCATAGCGGATTCATTTTTTCAATCATTGTTTTGCTTTATCCTTTTAGGGTTCAGATTTTCTTTTTTTAGCTTGGGAAATTCTTCAAGGTTAAGAAAAGAAAATGAGTGTACGGAGATGAAGATTTCGTTGAGGAATAAGTAGTGATTGAAGAATTATGGTCACAGACGGCAAATCGAAGAGATAAAATAGGAGTAGAGGAGGAGATCGAAGAGGCAAGAAGAGAGTTAAAAAATTATGAATTGTCTTCTGCAATGAAGTAGAGCTGAAGCCAGATGGAGATGCCACATGTCATGCTCTTGTTAATTTCAAATGACAAATGGCAACAATAGAGATTTCCCTTTCGACTTTTATATATGTAATATAGATTTTTCCGCCTCCCTGTTACCATCCACTGTAGTACACCACCCTATGCCCTAAATATCCAAGTATCTACATCACCAAAAACATAATATATGTCAATTTGTTTGGTGTATTATAGATTTTCTCTACGCCATTTATGGGGTATGAATTAATGACTTGAGATTGGTTATGAATGATTAAGTTAGGTTAATATCTCAGTAAAGTTATTTGCAATTGACCTATATGATTCTCGTAGACTGAGTCTTATTTTCTTGTATATCCGTGACGCAATGACTAATTAATTGGGTTAATATCCTGGCAAAGCTCTTACATTAATGGAACATTTTCTGAAGGCTAAATTCTCGTAATTGGATGATCATATTGAATTAATCACGATTTAGCTTTTTATTTAGCAAAAAAATAAAAAACTTTTTTTCCTTTTATTTTTCCTTAAATTGATATATTAGTATATTAGATGTGAATTCAATTTAAAATCTATTAAATAAATGTATCTCTAAGTAAATGTATCACAACAGTTAAAATTATCGTTCCGTATGAAAGAAATGAATCTATTATTAATGAAGTATTATTAAAAAAGCTAATTATAATTTATAATTGAGGTCTAGTTTGGGGAAAATTTTACATTAGACTAGCTCCAAAGCAGGTCCTTCTAGGACTGTCTTTATATGGGCCCTTTACATAAAAGTTCAATTAAAGTTTGAATTTTTAGACAAATTTCTGATACTAAAATATGAAAGAAGGAGGTTTCATATATTCATTTGGCTATATGATATCGTCATCTCCACCCTCTCCACAAAAAAGAAAAATTAAAAAATAATAATAAGAAATAAAAAAAATTAAGACTTAATATAAACTTTTTATTTGATTGTCAAGGACTCGAGGTAAAAGTTAGACAACCAACTACACATACATTTCTACGTCACCTACATAGAGGGGTCAATTTTGAACCATTTGTTTTCTTCTCATCTGCGTTGGTCATTCAATTGGTAAAATTTTTTAGCAAGAGTTAGATAACCCATAGGGACAAATTATTGTCACTTTTATATCAGATAAAAGAATCGATAATATAGATTTCTTTAAAGAGGGAAGAAAGCACCTCTTACTCATACGACAACTATTTTTCATTATTATAGATGAGATAAAATAATAATTATTGATAAAAGAAATGATCAATTGAAAGACCTTCCTGACCAAATCTAAATAAATATGGGAAGGGAAAATGTATGTAATTTAAACTAACTAGTACACGTCTTTATTATTTTATTGTCTATTTTTTCTTTTAATTTTATGATGAGGCAACATAAAATGATAGAAGAAGAGGATGCTGATCAGACCTTAAGCAGGTTGTGGGATTTTAATAATGAACCCTCATCGGAAATGAGCTTAACTTTTCTAATTTGTAAAACTCAATGGTGGAAGTTTAGGAGCCATGGGAAGCAGATTAATGAAACAATGAAAATAAAATCTTGGCTCCAAGGAATGCTTTTCTTTATTTATTTTACAAAATGGCAGCGATTGAAGACAAACACTGCTTTCACTCCTTTCTTTGGCATCTCTTCCTTCTTTGAAGTGATCATATCCTTGCTGACAAAATTTTCAACACATACAGATACATTATATGACAGTCATAAGTAAGACAGACATTATAGGAATGAGATAGAGAAAGCAAAGGTTAGAACATATATAGGATTCGTATAAGGTTTCATCAGCGTGGGAACAACTCAGTACTGTCGAGGCTGTACGGTCCCGAGAGGTCCGAGGGGATTGTATGACTGCTAATTGGGACAGTGCACGGTATTGATGTTTCATTCTCCGACATTAGGCCCTCAGTCTCTTCATAAGCATCCTGGCGATCCCAGGGATGTCTCTTAGTAAGCTTCCTCAGCCCTTCGAGTTCCATGGCCACTTCCTTCATTGTAGGTCTATCTCCTCTGTTTATGTTGAGACATCTCTTTACAAGT
Source organism: Voacanga thouarsii (assembly GCA_026120185.1). Lineage (NCBI taxonomy): Eukaryota > Viridiplantae > Streptophyta > Magnoliopsida > Gentianales > Apocynaceae > Voacanga > Voacanga thouarsii. Next base: position 228,586 of record JANUWF010001289.1, on the reverse strand, counting down.
TCAGCAGTTGCTTGGAGCTGCTCCAGAGTCCCCTCCCTCACAACTCGTGGTTCAAGAATCTCCAACAAGCGATTCCCCTCCATTGACACGATGAAATGCGTTGCCAGGTTTCTCTCTTCTTGGCTTCTCTCCATTGACATGGGTTTTTTACCTGTTAAAATTTCTGCAAGGACTACCCCGAAACTGTAAACATCACTTTTTTCTGTCAGCTGACTTGTATGGAAGTATTCTGGATCCAAATATCCTAATGTCCCCAGAACCAGTGTTGTAACTTGAGTTTGATCCAGAGGTACTAACCTTGAAGCTCCAAAATCTGATATTTTAGCATTAAAACATTCGTCCAACAGTATGTTGGCAGACTTAACATCCCTATGAATTATAGGTTTGGACGCTGCAGAATGTAGATAAGCAAGTGCACCAGCTGCATCTGCTGCTATCTTCAAACGGCTATCCCATGACAACCAAGAATTCGCACTGTGGGTAATATGGTGGGAGAGAGTTCCATTAGAAACGTACTCATAAACTAATAAAGGGACTTCTGCCTCCAAGCAACACCCTAACAGCTTCACAACATTTCGATGGTTAACCTGAGTAAGAATAATCACCTCGTTGATAAACTGTTCTATTTGGCTTTCATCCATTATCCTAGACTTCTTAATGGCAACGACTCGTTTATCAGGTAAAATTCCCTTATAAACTGTACCATAACCACCCCGACCAACGACCCTATCATCTGCATAGTTGTTGGTAGCTTTCTCTAGCTCTTCTGCTGTAAAAATCTTCATCCACTCCACACCACCTTCATTTAAGGATATTTGTTGCTTCAGTAAAAATCCACCATTTTGCTGGAAGAATTTTTCTCTGAGTTTAATAAGCTTCCTTTGCTTGAAGCTGAAATAGAGCCACGTTGTTCCCATGACTAAGATCAAGAGGCCAAACCCCAAACCTGCGTGAATTAGAAATAAAAGTTGAATGTATCAACATAAGAAGTTGCACATTTTGTTAGCCGGAGAAATGGAGATGTACGATTTTTTTAATTGATTTTGACTAATTTTTATTTGATTAACTATTAAATTATATTAGTTAATTTTTATTTTCTCTTAAGTTCAACTTAACTTTTGTTTCATAGATCCTTACTGAATCGATAATACATAAGAAGAACCAAAATTTATTTGGATGTATTCTTATTTATAGGGTTCATAAAATAATTTGGTTTAATTATGCATATTTGTATGTGTATAATTTATGTCGGGTAAAAATAATTATGCAATTTCTTAGTTTTAATTATAGTTAGGACATCAATACCACAAAGAGTGGGGTGACAAGAACGAGATTTCCAATCCTCAAGATTCCTGCCTCTTCCCAGAATTAATACTTGCAAGAACAGGACATACGCGGGTGCGGGGTTGGGGATGGAATTTCTAGTCCCCAACTCGGCCATGATGCATCCCTACGCATTGACTAGTTGTCGCTGGGAGTATTTTTTTCTCAAGTTTTTAGATGACTTGAAGAAATATATCAATGGATATATATTTCATGCATTAAATTATTTTTTCTCATTAAAACTTGTAAGAATATATAGATATATTGACAGTTAATTCTAGAAAATGTGTGAATCAAAACTATTGAGCTTGATGTTTATCTATACATATTTATCTTTATATGTTGCGGGGGTTGTAAATGACATGAAATTTTCAAAAAATAAAAAAGAAATCAAAAGAATATATAGGATATAAAACATCACAAGGAAAGAAAATTAGTCAAGAGTAAGAAATAGTACCCAAAGATAGCTGCATAACTGGAACCTCACGAATACAACCGTCCCCATCTTTTCTGCCATCTCCACGGTATTCTTTTGGACAAGAACACGTGTAACTGCCCGGAGTGTTAACGCACGCCTTTGCACTTACACATACGTTGTTGTTTGGATCTGCACATTCGTTGATGTCTGGCCATAGAAAGAAGGGGTAACCCTTTAAGCGAGGGACATGATTAGTTGCTCAAATCAGTTACTGTAGTCTAAGAAAGCAGAGTAATAATGTAATGTTAGTAAGTTAACCTTGGCAGCCTGGACTGTGGTAAGGATTGCCCTCATAACCTTTATAGCAGCTGCAGAGATACCCTCCGTTGTCTGAATCAAAACAACAACTGTTTGCCTGGCACGCATAATCATTTCGTTTCTTGGCTACTTCACAGCTTTGATTTCCTATAACCCACTCTAGGAGTATCGAAACACTTGCCATGGTCCTGTCCCTAAAATTAGAATCCATGAAATCGGATACACCATGGAATGTGAAGTTGTCCTGCTCACCGAGGAAGGCATAGCTGCAAGGATTAAACGAGAAGACTTGGCTGTGGTTTCCCATACTGTTGAGCGAAGTATTGTAATTCCTCAGACCCTTTGGTATGGATGTTTGGCAACAACCAATGCCCGTACAAGATCCATTAGGCACATCCTTAGGGCTTGCACACACAGACAAACATCCGCCGGTGAAGTTATGGCCTTTTGTTCCAGTAATGATACCCTCGTCATCGCAACCGATAAGAGTGAATTTGTTTAGTTCTGAAAAGCTGTATGGAGAATTTGCTAGATTGGTCCAGGCACCGTTTTGGTCTATCACTGCCCCTGATTGATTGTAGCAATTCCTGGCAACGACATTGGAAACGCGTACGTATCCATCCAATATCTCACGAAACTCGAAGAAACTTATGAAAGGCTTTGGAGGATTAAAGGAAGTGTTGCAGTAAAACTCATGCCACACATCGATGCCACAACCCGAGCCAACTCCAAAGGGGTACGGCACTATTACGTTTCCACATTGGCGTGGGCATCCTGGTTTGGTGATGTTGGGGGCTTTAGCTATAGTCGTTGTAAGAGAGGCGGTGGGGTTGGGGCAAGTGGTGTTGGTGGTGGTTGTGTTCGTCTGCGCTGCGGACAGCACCGTCAATGCCAGTCCACAGAGACAAAACCAGGCAACAGGCGGATATATGTTTTGCATGGTTCATGTGGTTGGCCGCTCTCTCGCCGTGTGAGTTATTTATTTATAAGTCTACCAAACTACGGAAGAGTTCAATAGTAAGATGAACAGGGAGGCCATCAAGAGGGAGAAAAAAATAATAAAAAAAGGAGTCCATCCAGAACTTCTATAGTCCATTTTTCACGATGTGAGAAAGAGTTTACTTGTAAATTGTGGTTGTAAAAGTCAATGAAAGATTAATAGATTGGGAAGGTCATTTAGAATAGAGCAGCCAGAATGCACCAACCCATGCTATAGTGTTGTTGAGGAAGTACCTGTTTGATAATTTAATTAAATATTTAAAATTAATTAATTAAATATTTATTTCAATAAGTATATTTAATAATAGATAATATTAATTATTAAATACAATTTATAATAATTTTTTATTATTACTTAATTTATTACGTGATGAAATCATATTATAAAATTTAAGTGAAATAAAATTACTTAAGTTTGAAATCTAAATATATTAAATACTCATATAATTATTAATATTTTTTTATATTTGATCTAAATCTATTAAAATATCATATAAAAATAAATTATAATTAATTTAAACTTTATATTTAGGCTTTAAATTTTAAAATTTAGATTTTAAATTTCGATTTTTAGAATTCAGTACTTAAATATTTAAACTTCAGTTTTATCAAACAAGTCCAAACAGAATGATATTGCAGCAAAAATTCATATATTTATTAAGTTATCTCTATGATCCTGCGGTTGTTATATGTTTTAGTACCGCCATGATTGATATGTTGTTTATTTACTATCTTATGTACTGTATTTAATGATAATATTGTTTTATGTAAAATAATATTATTACATTAAATAGAATCAATAGATGTGAACTAATAATATTATTTGTGGGTAATAATACCATTATTATAATAAATAATATACATAGTAGAAGATATTAAGTCAATTAACACTAGAATATATACTTTCTCTTGCCCGAATAATTTAACAAGATTGACTGATTCATACTTCAAAGGATCAAATTTAGCTTAGTGCTTGCGATACAAATCAAAGTTCATTACTAATTTATCCTATTATCTCTATAGACTTTCAAGGTGAAAACTTCAATATTGTAATCTATCCAGTGGCGCAATGATGTCAGTAACTCTTCTGGTTTTCACTTGGCGTGCCCACTTACGTCCATAGAACAAGGACTTCTAAAAGTCATTCTTGACCGAGTAAAAACCCCATTTGTTATACGAAGATAAAGTAGCAAATATGTCAAAATCTTAGCATTTGCTGTAAGATCCCTCAGTAATGAAAACAGGATCCTGAATGTATTGGACAGCAGATACATATATCAGTGACCTTAAGGTTTTCCCTATATGAGATATGCAAAAACACTAATCACATCATAATTTTGCATATATCCTGTGCTCCCAAGTAATAAACAATTAGGCGCATGGAACAAAATTAATCATCATGGAGGTGGCATCTATATCGATGAGGATCATGCATAAGTATGCCTGTAGCAAAGACAGAGACGATGATTTTGTTCAATAGGAGTATCAGTAGTTTTTGATATTCCGGAAGGCCTCACTCAGTCAATATTGGAATTCAACACCTTTTGTATATTGGCTAACGCTTGGATATACAGAAATGGTTTACTACTAAATCCCAAGAACAATTTGAATAGCTTCATCTAAAACTTACAGGTGTTTTTAACAATAAATGAAGAGGTCCTGAAGAATTTGAGTCTTTATGACACAAAAATGTGAATATATAGAAGGAATATGCCCTACGATTTCTAATACATGGTTAATATATACAACCTGCTTGTTAGTTTTCTTTAGCAAGGTCATGTTCATCCTCTTGGTCCTAGAAGAAGGAATTGGAGAAAACAATTTGAAATTAAGATAGAATTGAATTAGGAATGTGCTTTTCACATGGGCATGTGGCTGCAAAGCCTATGAAATCCAAGGGAAGGATGGTGTACAGTATCATGATTATCTATTATAGACATAAGCAGCAAGTGGGATTTTAATATTGATCCCTGATCCGACTCAAATTTTCAATTTGCCAAAGTCATAGAACTGAAAATTTTTTAATTTCAAATTTGTAAAGCTTAAAGGTGCGGAATCTTGGGCTTCGTACTGGGCTCAGGTACAGTCGAACCCCAAATATGCCAATCAGCACATAGAAACAATTCTAATTAAAGCTTGTGATAAGCCATCTTTGGGAGCCAAGAGGAAGCAGAACACTGAAACCAGGAAGAAAAGCTAAGCTCATGCTTTTATTCTTGCTTCTTTTGAAGAAGCAAAAGGAAACCTACAGAAAAGGAATACTTACCTTATTTTTTAGGGCAGAAACTGAATACAAAGCTGAAGTGGATAAAAAACACTGCTCTCACTCCTGTACATTTACGAAGACATTTCTTCTTTTCCATTATAATTAAGGAAGGCTAGCAAAGAAATCATGTCATTGACACGCGGAAACTTTTTAACAGACAAAGATTGCATTCTCTCTTCTCACAGTAAAGAAATGCGACAGACATTTGAGGAATAACACAAAGGAAAGCAAAAGCGAGACATGGTTTGAATCATAGGATCTGCATAAGATTTCATCAGCGTGGGTTGTTTGCTGGGAACATCAACTGAGTACTATCTAAGCTGTACTGTCCATAGAGGTCAGAGGTATTCGTGTCAGGGCTAATTGGAACAGTATAGAGGTCTGAGGGTGGTTCATTATCAGTCATCAAGCCCTCCGTCTCTCCATGACCATTTTGATGAGCCCATGGATGTCTGTTATTGAACTTCCTTAGCCCTTCGAGTTCCATGGCCACTTCTTTCATTGTAGGTCTATACTCACTGCTCAAGTTAAGGCATCTCTTTACAAGTTCAGCAGTTGCTTGGAGCTGCTCCAGAGTCCCCTCTCTTACAACTCGAGGTTCAAGAATTTGGAACAAGCGATTTTCCTTCACGGACATGATGAAATACGTTGCCAGGTTTCTTTCTTCCTGGCTTCTTTCCATGGAAATGGGCTTTTTGCCTGTTAGAAGCTCCGCAAGAACAACTCCGAAGCTATAAACATCACTTTTTTCTGTCAATTGACTTGTATGGAAGTATTCTGGATCCAAATATCCTAATGTCCCTTGAACCAGTGTTGTGACTTGAGTTTGGTCCAGAGGAACCAATCTTGAAGCTCCAAAATCGGATATTTTTGCATTGTAGTATTCATCCACTAGTATGTTTGCAGACTTAACATCTCTATGGATTATAGGTTTGGAAGCTGCTGAATGTAGATAAGCAAGAGCCCCTGCCGCTTCTGCTGCTATCCTCAAACGATTATCCCATGACAACCAAGAACTTGCACTATTGGGGATATGGTGGAAGAGAGTTCCATTTGAGACATATTCATAAACTAATAAGGGGACTTCAGCCTCCAGACAGCATCCTAAGAGCTTCACAACATTACGATGGTTAACCTGAGTAAGAATAACCACCTCATTGATAAACTGTTCTATTTGGCTTTCATCCATTATCTTAGACTTCTTGATGGCAACAACTCGTTTATCAGGTAAAATTCCCTTATAGACTGTACCATAACCGCCCCGACCAAGGATCCTGTCATCTGCATAGTTGTCGGTAGCTTTCTCTAGCTCTTCAGCTGTAAAAATCTTCGTGGACTCCACGCCACCTTCATTTGAGGCTATTTGTTGCTTCAATAACAATCCACCATTTTGCTGAAAGAATTTCTCTCTGAGTTTAATAAGCTTCCTTTGCTTGATGATAAAATAGAGCCATGTTATTCCCACCAGTAAGGACAAGAATCCAAAACCCAAACCTGCATATTAATGCAAAAAAAGGATTGAACGGATTCCATTAGAAACAGGGATTTACACATTTAGCAATCAGGTACAAGGAGGCATGGACGGAACTAGGAGCTTGGGATTAGTGGGCAGATTATTTCCAGAGAACAATATTATAATTTTTGAAAAAATTTTGGAGGACGAAATATAAAATTAAAAAAAAAATTAAAATTAAAATCTTAAAGACAAATTAGAAAATTTAAAAAATTTTTGAGGAGGCAGGAGATCCGTTCTGGAAAGGAGGTAAGATGAGAACTGTGCTGCTAATTATTTAGGATCAAGCATTATGGATGATCATCACAGCACTTTGGTATGCCATTCCCCTCCCTCCTACTCGATTTGGCTGCATGGATATATCATTGGAAAGGTCAAGAAGTCATCACAACAAAATATGGGGTATTCTCTAAAGGCAAGGAGGTAAGGGAGGACCAAAAATGATGAAATTAGTCATATCGCTATTCTAAGAGGTACATCCCTTCCTTTCAAAATTTAAATCTATTTTAAAATTATATACAAGAATTAAAAATTCTTTAAAAATATATTTTATTATGAGTTAAATCTTTTAAAAAGTCCTTTTATAACTAAGGTTAAATATGTCTGCCACCTTTGAACTTTTTAAAATTTTGATTTTGATTTTTAAATTTTAAAATATGTGATTTTAACCTTCAAATATTTAAAACATCTAAAAAATAACCCTTATGTTAATTTAAACAATTAAGTGGTCACAAAAGTAGATAGCAGAATCCAACAATACAATAAAATTACAAATTTCACTCTTTAATAAACAAAACTCAAACATAAAGATGAGAAAAAAAGAAATAAATTAGATTCAGTTCTTGATGGTTAGTAGAGAAACCAAAATTCAGTTCTCAATATATAGCAATTTTCTTTGCATCTTTATAAAAAGGAGAATGAATCTGAAGGTGAATTATCAAAAAAAAAAAAAAAAAATTGAAAGGAGAAGTGAAAGATACGCAAGTTACAATAATTTTTTCTATCATATATAGAAATTATTTTGTAAGAATTAAAGGAACACTACGTTGTGAGGATTATGCATGGTCAAACATATCCATAAAACATGTCATGTAATGAATTTTTATAAATACTTAATAGTTTAAATTGATGAAATGATTATTTTTTTGACATTTTAAATGTTCGAGAGCTAAAATTATATATTTTAAAGTTCAAGTATAACAATCAAAATTTATAAAAATTTAAGGATAATTTAATATATTTTACCTTTGTAACTGTTGGAGAGTGCGGCATGTGAAGGGACCAAATAAGAAATAAAGATTGAGAGAAGAGAAAGAAAGAGACAAGTAAGAGTAAATAGTACTGTGACAAAGATGGATAGTATTTGAAGATATCATCCATAATCATTGAAATATGTTACAAAACTTATTTTGAGACAGTACAAATATCAGAAGATACAGATCATCCACAAACTGTCAACTTGTCGTGTTTTTTAATACTACCTCTTTCATAATGTAAGTATTTAAGAACCAATACCTCCTCCCAAAATATAAGGTTTTTTATTTTGTATTTTTTGTAAATATCATTAGGTAATAATGATATTTTCTTACACTACTTATAGTTCATTTAATTTTACTTATTTCTTTCTCCATCGTGGTAGACATCAGAATCCCTAATTTCTTAGGTTGTTTGATTAAATGTATTTTAATAATTTAATTCATAAAATATATTAAAAAAAGTATTTAAAATTTTATATTTTGTCCTTTAAATTTTTTAAAAAAATTATACTATTGCTTTCTTTAATATAACTTGTCCCCAATCTTAAAATTTCTAATTTCGCTCCTGAATTCTTCGATGGACTGCGGAGAATATATTCATACATATAATTTGGAAGCATATCTCAAAAACTTATTATAGTGGTAAAATTTATGGTTGCAAAAGATAAAATAAAACATGGAGTTTAATTAGTCAGTCAAAAATATTACCTAAAGAAAGCTTGATAAGTGGGAACTCTTTATTGCTAGGAATACAACCGCGCCCGTCTTTTGTGCCATCACCATAGTATCCTTCGGGACAAGAACAGAAGTAGCTCCCCGGAGTGTTAGTGCAAATCTTTTCACATGGATTGTTCTTTGGATCTGCACATTCGTTGATGTCTGCCGGCAAAAGAAGAAGGGAAAGAAGGGTCAATGCTGATCAAGTCAGTTACTACAGTCTCAAGGAAGATGAAAAACAACGTACTGTTGATGATCTAACCTTGGCAGCCAGGACTGAGGTAAGGGTTGCCCTCATAACCTTTGTTGCAGCTGCAGCGATACCCTCCCAATCCATTGTCTGAATCAACACAGGAACTGTTTCCTTGGCAAGCATAATCATTTGCTTTCTGGTCTACTGCACAACTTTCATTTCCTAGCACCCAGTCTAAAACTATTGGAACAGTGTCCAATGTCCTTTGCATAAAATTAGGATCAGCAAAGTCGGATGCACCACGGAATGTGAAGCTGTCCTGCTGTCCCAGGAAGGCGTAGCTGCAAGGATCAAAAGAGAAGACTTGGGTGTGGTTTTTTAAACTGCTGAGTGAAGTAAAATAGTACTTCAGACCCTTGGGTACAGATGTTTGGCAACAACCAATCCCCGAACAATATCCATCAAGCACATCCTCAGCTTTTGAACAGAGGGACACACATCCACTCGTGAAATTACGGCCTTCTGATCCAGATATGAGAGCCAAGTCATCACAACCGATGACAGTGAACTTGTTTAATTCTGAAAAGGTGTACGGAGTACCCCCAAGATTGGTCCAGGCAGGGTTTTCATGTATCAGTGCCCCTGACTGATTATAACATTTCTTGGCCATGACATTGGAAATGCGGACTTGGCTATCTGTTATTTCATACACCCGTAAGCCACCTATGAAAGGCCTTGGAGGGTTGAAAGAAGTGTTGCAGTTAATCTCATACCAATTGCCGATGGCACAACCCGAACCTATGCCAACTCCAAAGGGATATGGCACCGTCAGGTTTCCGCATTGGCGAGGGCATCCAGGTTTGGTGATGATGGCACCTTTGGAGATAGTAGATGCAGTAGCGTTGCTGGGGATGATACTGGTGGCATTCGTGGTGGTTGTGTTAGTCTGTGCTTCGGACAGCGTCAATGCCAGCGTGCAGAAACAAAACCAGGCAACACGCTGCAGCTGTATCTTTTGCATCTTTGCAAATGTGAGCTACCTCATTGTTCTTGCCACCAAACCGAGGAAGACAGGCAATATATGCCGATTAGATGCAAAGTCGTGCTTGGAAAAGATCAAGAATTCAATTATGGTTTGTTTAACTTTCTTCTTGTCTACTCAAACTTTATATGAGAGCAAGTCAGGCCGCTCTGAGTTTGCAATACAGATAGTAGGAAATAAACAAGCGTTTACTTGTAAATTCTGGTAGTTCAGTCAACGAAAGACGACACATAATGGCGAAGGTTGGACTTGCGATGGGAATGGGGACGTTTATATCGTGCTTGATCATGTTGTCTATAAAAATAATTTATGATACATCTCGAAAGCACCAACCCATCGAAAGAATGCATTAATCTTGGAAAAAATTCATTGACTTCTGTATATGTGTCCCTGCTACCGAGAGATATCGATGACTTTTGAGCATGTTGTGAGGCCGAAGAATAAGTCAAGATTCTTGGAAAATCCATAGAATATCATCCAGTTGGCTCAATCATCACACTTTGAGATTCCATTTATTCATTTTCTTATCAAAATTGCAAGAAAAAACGAACCACGAGAGAGAAACGTCGAAGAATTTCTTTGTTTCTATTTAGGAGTCGTCAATTTACTGCCATAATGTTCAAAACCAAGAATGTGCCCCGTGATTTTAGTAGTTCAAGTTGACGCTGGAATTCAGTTGAAGTAATAATTTACTGTTGCTATTTGGAATAATTGGCATCTGTTTTGTCTCTAATTTGATTGTCATGAATGTTTAGGTGAGAGCAGCCTTATTCATTTTTCATTCAATTAGTAAAAGTTATATTTTATTCATGATTTTTTTTTGGTTAAATAGTCAACTCTATAATCCTCAATGGTTTGAGTTGTATTCTTCACAAGTCTATATATCCCTAATATAATGATTATTCCCATGATCAAATTAGGGCAAAAGAGAAGGATGATGATGAATATGTATCTTTTTTTGTTCATTGTAATAATAATCTAACATATAAACATTTGAGTTATGATTCATAAATATTAGATTTTGTTTCTCGGGATGTAAAGAAAAAAAAATGTTGTTGCTTTTAATTTGCCCAACAATATTCCCTATAGATTTTTTCATGCAACTAAACAATTGATTTATCCATTTCAATCTTATTTGTGGAATGATAAATCTCCCCAATCCATTAGATGCAATTGTCTATTGAAATAAGAAATCAATAGAGTCATGCACTTGGGTGATCTCTCATGCGTGTCCTTGGCAACTACGGGTTTGGGTCGCAAAATTTAATATGACCAAGTTACCCGATCATTTTATTGTCCTAATTAAAAATTAAAAAAGATTTATAAAATAAATTGTGATTCGTGCGTAGACAAAATTTTATTAAAGCAACATTTCTTTTGCCACACTTGCGAGCCATCAATAATGAATAGGTGATAGTGGAACTCTGTAACTTAGACCAGTTTTTTGGAAGTTTCTGGAAAATCCACACAATATTATCATCTAGTTGGCCCAATCAACAAAATCCGAAGAATTTCTTTGTTTCTGTTTAGCAGTCAGAAGTCAATTCACTGCTAATGTTCAAAACCAAGAATGTGTACCGCGTATCATTTTAGTGATGTTCCTTTTCATATTTTAGTGATGTTCCCTTTTAATGAAAGAGAAGACTATTAACGAGGTATGGAGTTTATCTGACTTCTATTAGTCTATAAGAAAAACAGAAACTGAAGGAGGGACATAACCTCATTTACAATTATTAAAATTATCTTGTCATAAGAGTCGTAATTTAGAGATTGCTTAACCTACAAAAGCCTCATATCCTTACAAGAAGAACTGAAAATGAATTAACAAACATGTTATGCCTAGTTTCACAACAATGGTTGTTAGCCCAATTATTCTAATGCTCAATAGTTTGAATTGTATTCTTCACAAGTCTATTCCTCATATAATGATTCTCCCCAACAAATGAGAGAAAGAAAACGATGACGATCATCTATATATATATATAAATATATGTGTGTCATTGTAATAATAATCTAGCATGTATAATAATAATCTTATACATTTTTTCATGAAACTAAACAACTGATTTATCCATTTCTCTGTTATTTGGGGATTGATAAAGCCCCCCATCCGTCAGATGAAATTGTCTATTGAAATAAGAAATCCGCAGAATATGTATTTGATTGTTCTCTCTTGTTTGCTCTTGGCAACCACCTGTTTGGGCCGCAAAATTTGAAATGATCAAATTGCACGGTCATCTGTCAATCACGATTAATAATTAAAACGACATGAGAATATAAAGTGTGCAGGTAATATTCTACTAAAGTAACGTCCTTTTGGCCGCATGATAAAATCATGAAAAGATGGTAGGGGTTTCACTTGTTTGCAGAAATAAAATTAAAAAATTTTATGTCACACATTCATATTTATTAACATAAGTGGAATTTGAAACAGAAAGCGGCAACTTTAATAATTCAAAGTGAAGATGACGATGAAGAACATCTTAAAAATAATATAGGACCAAAAGGAATTGATAATTTATAAAACATGATTATGAAAGAATAAACTGACCAATGACTCATTAGAATAACTCACTATAAAAAACAAATGACTCATCACAACGAACGTAAAAAAGTTGTTAGCTTTAGGAATAAATTGTAACTCTAGAATTGATATATTGCACATGGTTATTTTATAATATATATTATGAATCCCAGACCTATTGGGAATCACTGACTGCATATCCTTGTGAATAAAACTCTTTCTACAAATAACTTTTTTCTTCCATCCTTTCCTTATATACAGCGTGATAATGAAACTCCCTAACTTCAGCATCGATAGATCAAGGGGAGTTCCGACCAGCTTTTTGGAGGTTGATGGAAAATCCACATAATATCATCTGGTTGGCTTAATCATCTCCTTTCGATATTCCATTCCATTCATTTTTTCCCCCAAATTAAGAAGAAGAAAACGAACCAAGGTCCGTGACTATGCAAGACTCTTATTGCGGAACTTTTATGGGAGATTTGGAAGTGCCGTAATGATGTTTTATTCAATAGAGCTAACTTTATCCCTTTGCAGGTAGGAAAGAGGATTCTTAAGGCCATCACTGATTGGTCTCAGATTCACCCGATTCGTTGTCGGAATAGCATGTGGATACACATATCCTCTGTATGCTAGAAGGTTCCCATTCCACCCTCGAATCATTCTTGTCACTTGGATTAAATCTAATATGGTTACGGTTAATGTTGATGGTGCTTGCAAATCGGAGTAATTGTGTGCAACTCAATTGGCCATGTTATCCTTGGTTTTGCAAACAATATTGGCCACTCTTCAAATCAACAGGCAGAAATTCAAGCCGTTTACTTTGGGCTTAAATGGTGTTGGCGTCTTCTGTTAGTTAATATGATCGACATGTTTATGTGTCAATCAGATTAAACCTCGAGAATACGTGAAACGAGCTATACCTTCGTAGATATGACCTTCACCAATACGATTCTTGAAATCTTTAGGCTTCTGGTAATACTCCAGACCCCCAAGTCTTTTTCAATGTAATCTTCTTGAATCAGAAAATTGTTAATCGTATTTTGTTTATCTCTTTGTTGAGGGTGGACTCACACAAAAATTGAGAGAAAATACTCAGAGAATTGTTGAAATACTCAGAGAACGACAACGATGTTTCTCACGTATATCCAAAATAGAGTTATAAACTAATATGTATATTTTACTCTATCTCAAAATACGAATCCTGATAGAATAAGAAAAGTATAGTTGTGTACAACTATTTCCACTTATCATATTCCATCTCAAATACAATTTTTGGTTTCCTGCAATTTTCATTAATAAATTATAAATAAAGTATAATTTATTATTGTCCCATAATTAGAAGCCACTGAAGGGACCTAATCGGATATAATTAGACTAATCTTCAATAAATTATTTTATCAATAAAAATAATTTATTAATTACGTTCCAATCCACTAAAAGAACGTAACTGTACTTTTAGTCTAATTGCAATTATTAGAGTTAATAATTATATCCATTAATTGATCGATCCAACAAATTACCCCGTCGATCAATATAATACTTTGAATGAGGCAGTATGACCACAGTGCCCCTTATTCAAATATTCAATTCTCATCTTCAATTTGACAATACCATGTGACCACGTCATACTTACAAATTGAATTCAATAGACACTATTGAATTATTGAGCTCAGATTTAACTATCCCTTAGAAGAACTCACGAGGAAATGATCTTACGTATTAAAGGTGACGGATTCCATATTGCATAACAATTATTTCATATTTATTTCACTTTAATTCCCAAGATGCCGAGATATTGATTATTAAGTTAATCTCACTCTTTGGCAACTCAAGGAATTTCAAGTTAGTAAATATAAATAATTGTTTGCTCAGGATTAAGGTATTATGTACGATAATCTTTTAATATTTTATTTGTATGGTCTTTTTCACAAATAAATATTGATGGTCCATCCAATATATCAAATATATATCCTTAATTTTATTACCAAAGTCAAAGATATACTTCAATAAAATTAAAACGATCTTCTAAAATAAATTGTCCAGATTGCAGATAATTTATTTCGAATTAAATTACAAATCAAACATTTCTGTGTTTAACAAATAAACACTTGATTTATAATATTTAAATAATTCTTGGACAAAACAGTCTCATACATAATTCATACATATAAATATATAAAGACATACTTTATTTAATTTCAAAATACAAATATTGTATTTACTCGATGGACACATCTAACATGTGAAAATTCTCCCACTTGTCCTAGAGTAAATTGGACATGTTAGAAATACCTATACTTTTTATATGACTTCCAAAAACAGTTACAAGTAAACTTTTTGTAAAAGGATCAACAAGATTTTTAGTAGAAGAAATCTTGCATACTTCTACATCTCCACGTTGAACAATCTCCCTAAGTAGGTGATATTTACGTTCAATGTGTTTACCACGCTAATGGCTGCGTGGTTCTTTTGCATTTGCCACTGCACCACTATTGTCACAGTACAAACTAATGGCTTGAGATACATAAGAAACCACTTCAAGTTCTATCAAGAACTTCTTCAACCATACTACCTCTTTAGTTGATTCACAAGCTGCCATATATTCAACTTCCATTGTAGAGTCAGCAATACAAGATTGTCTAATACTTCTCCACTCAACTGCACCACCGCCTAAAGTGAAAATAGAGCCTGAGGTGGACTTGCGAAGATCTCTATCAGCTTGAAAATCAGAATCAGTGTAACCTATAGGTATCAATTCTGCAGCTAAGTAAACTAACATATATCCTCAAATTCTGTGAAGATACTTGAATATATGCTTCACTGCTGTCCAGTGTTCCGGTCTTGGGTTTGACTGATATCTACTGACCATCCCAACAGTATGACAAATGTCTGGACAAGTACAAAGTATAGCATACATGAGACTTCCTACAACTGATGCATAAGAAACTCGTTTTATGTACTCAACTTCATTAGGAGTTTTAGGACTATATGCTTTTGAGATAATTGAATTCCATGTCTGAAAGGCAATTGACATTTCTTGGAATTTTGCATAGAAAATATCGTCAGTATTTTGTCAATATATACAACTTGGGATAAAGTTATCTATCTATTCTTTCTATCCCAAAGGATCTGAATGCCCAGAACATATCTTGCTTCTCCCAAGTCCTTCATATCAAATTGTTTACCTAACCAACTTTTCACCAATGTTAATGTTCTTACATCATTTCCAATGAGAAGGATGTCATAAGCATACAATATGAGAAAAATCACCTTACCATCTATAATTCTCTTATAGACATAAGGTTCATCAGAATGTTGATTAAAACCATAAGATTTAATGGCTTGATCAAACCTGTTATTCTAAGATTTAGACACTTGTTTAAGCCCATATATGGACCTATTTAGCTTACAAACTTTTTGTTCTTGACCTTCTTGGATAAAACCATCTGGCTGTACCATGTAGATATATTCGTCAAGATTTCTATTAAGGAAAGCTGTCTTGACGTCCATTTGCCATACTTCATAGTTGAAGTGAGTTGCAATGGATAGGAGAATTCTTATAAACTTTAGCAGGGCCACAGGCGAGAAGGGTTCCTCATAGTCAATACCTTCTCGTTAGGTATAACCCTTAGCAACCAATCTAGCTTTGAAAGTTTCCACTTTCCCGTCTACTCCTCTTTTTCTTTTATAGACCCATTTGCACCCAATACGTTTAATCCCATTAGGCAGGTCCACAAGTTCCTAGACGGAGTTAGTGTACATGAATTTCATTTTTGAATCCATTGCACTCTTCCAATGGTATGCGTCTATGTCCTCTACAGCTTCTTTATACGTAGTGAAATCCTCTTCTTCCTCAAAAGAGATTGCTTGAAAAGCTTCTCTATAAAGTAAGTATC
The DNA here is from genome assembly GCA_026120185.1 of Voacanga thouarsii. NCBI lineage: Eukaryota > Viridiplantae > Streptophyta > Magnoliopsida > Gentianales > Apocynaceae > Voacanga > Voacanga thouarsii. Next base: position 212,118 of record JANUWF010001289.1, on the reverse strand, counting down.
TAAAGGGACGTTGAATGACTCTCCCACTACGTCTAAACTGTGGAGGATCTTGGATGATTGAACTTTCCTCCTCCTCGTTGACTGGAACTAGATCTGCTGATTCCTCAATGACTAAATTTTGAACAGGGGCAGGAGGTTCTTCCATTCTATGTGCCGAAGAGCCAGTGGGTATAGAAAGTTTAACATCTATTTCTCTTCTACTGAAATCTGGCATGTTAAGTGGCATAGATACGAATCCTCCACGTGAATCTTGAGTATGGGTTTCTGTAACCATTTACTTGGGATTATCTCCCTTATTTTCTTCCAAAATAACTCTACTCTTAGATCTTCATTCTTCTATGTACTTGTCCTCTAAGAAAATTGCATTTGTGCTTACAAATATTTTCTTATCTTGAGGACTATAGTAGTAGTTTCCCCTTATTCCTTTTGGATATCCAACAAACAGACATAAATTTGATCGTGATTCTATTTTATCTATCTTTCCCTTTAGCACATATGCAGGACAATCCCAAATACGGATATGTGTCAAATTAGGCTTCCGCCCATTCCACAATTCCAATGAAGTCGTAGGGATAGATTTTAATGGAACCATATTCAATATATATGTCGCAGTTTGTATAGCATATCCCCAAAAGGATGTACTGAGTGTAGAGAAGTCTAGCATTGTTCTGACCATGTCTAACAAGGTCCTATTTCTCCTTTCCGCCACTCCATTTTATTGAGGAGTGCCAAGTGCACTTAGTTGGGATAAAATCCCATTTTCTAACAAGTAAGATCTAAAGTCATGGGATAGATATTCTCCACCTCGATCTGATCGAAGTGTCTTAATGTTTTTTCCTAACTGCTTCTCAGTCTTAGTATTAAATTCTTTGAATTTTTCTAAGGCATTAGACTTATGAGTCATTAGGTAAACATAGCCATATCTTGAGTAATCATCCGTAAAAATAATGAAATACTCATACCCACCTCTAACTTGGATACTAATTGGTCCACATACGTCAGAGTGCACTAATTCTAAGACTTCCTTTACTCTATTTCCTTTGGAAGGAAATGATCTTTTGGTCATTTTACCTTCCAAACAAGATTCACAAACTTGAAAAGGTTCCACCTTTAAGTTACTTAAAGGACCTTCTTTTACAAGTCTTTGAATCCTATTTAAATTAATATGACCAAGTCTAAGATGCCATAGGAGAGTCTCATTAGTAGGAGATAACTTAATGCATTTGTTAGTTTCAATATGGTATATAATGAGCTGTTGGTAGGTTTCAAAACATACAAATCATTATTTAAATATCCATGACATATCAAAGAGTTATTCAAAAATATCTCTACTGATAATTTATAAAACATAATAGAATATTTTTGTTTGAATAACAAAGAAACCGAAATCAAATTTCGATAAATGTCGGGAACATAATAACAATCTTTCAAAACCAAATGTTTATTATCAAAATAAAGATAAACATCTCCAACAGTTCTTGCAGATATCGCTGATCATGTGCCAACCCTTAGAGTATGCTCTCCTTCATTGAGATGTCTGGTTACTTGGAACCACCGCAATGAATTGCAAACATAATTAGTGGCTCTAGAATCTACTATCCAAGTATTTGTAGAATTAACCACTAAACAAGTTTCAATGTAGGATAACTCATCAGTACCTTGCTTGCATTTAGCTAAGTTATCTGGGCACTGTGTCTTGCAATGTCCCTTTTGCTTACAGTGGAAACATTTGCCTTTGGGCTTTTCATCCACTCATGCTTTCTTAACCTGTTGCTTAGGCCCTTTATTATTATTCCGTTTCCTCTTATTTCCTCCTTTGCCCTTAGGCTTGGAAGAGGAAGATCCAGCATGAGTTAGAATAAGAGCGTTGCCACTTCCCACTTTTAGAGTAGCCTCGGCGCTCTCCAACTCCTTCATTAACTCTGTAAGAGACATATCCATCTTGTTCATGTTATAATTAACTTTGAACTGTGAGAATATCTCTGGGAGAGTTTCTAGAGCCATGTCAACCTGAGTCTCAGACTTAATTTTATCCCCTAAGACCTCTGCCACGTTAAACTGAGCGATCAATTGTAATATATGATCTCTCACGGGCGTTCTAGGTTTCATGTGCATATTCATTATGCGTCTCATTGCTTCTTGACGGGCCTGACGTCCTTTGTACTCAAATATTTACTGGAGGCTTTTCATGATGTCTGTAGCGGTTATCATGTTTTCATATTTCTGCTGCAACACATTTGAGATAGATCCCAAAATGTAGCAGCGAGCCATCTCATCAGAACTCAACCACTTATCATAAGCCTCCTTTTGTTCCCGCGTGGACTGTTTAGTAGGCTTAGCAGGACACGATTTAGTTAGCACGTATTTGAGCTTCTCAACAGTGAGTACAATTATGAGGTTCCTTTTCCAATCAATAAAATTTTCTCCAACCAATTGGTTCTTTGTTAAAATTTGGAATAAAGTGTTGGAAGTCATTTTTCTAAAATTAAATAAAATAAAACATTTGTGTCATTCATCATATCATGATGCATGATCAATATAAAATAGTATGATACATGATCAATATGATAATATTTTAAGTAGTAATAAAAACTACTATCAAAATATGACAACCTAAAACTTTACAGTAACATGTATCTCTATAGGAGATAACAATGTAACTTATAGTTAGGTTAAGATCCACAACCTAAAACCCCAAAATAATATGCACATCTATAAGAGATAACAATATAACTCATAGTTAGGCTTGGATTATCCCACTAAAATTAATATATCTTGCATCTAAATGCAATATTAGTTTTAGTGTTATTAATATTTTGGCCATCATAGACAGTATTTGGATATTCTATAGAAAGTCCTTATAATGTCTTAGATTTAAGTGTAACTCCTCAATTCAAATTTTTATTTTATTTTATATATAAAGTTTCCAATCCAATCACATCACCTATAGGGTAATTATGAATGAATTAAACTTTAAAAAAAATTAAAATTTTGATTCCCAATCTAATAACTAATAAAACATAGCCTTCCTATAGGGAGACAATTTAAAATGGCACGAAGCAAACACTAATGGGCTAATAGGGGAGGCCTAAGGTTAATTAAAATTAACCATTTCACACTTAATTTTTTTAATTTAATAAAAAATATTAATTTATTTATGCATAACTAAATAGTACCTAGAGCGGTGTTAATGCAAATTATATGGCATGTTAACATGAATGATACATAATTCAATCAAAATTAAATAGTAAAAATTATAAAATAAAAATAATTTTATGGCCAACCTAGACTCAAAAATAAAATTACAAAATTACAATTGAAAATCTAGTTGGCTAACAAAATAGCCAACCTTCAATCTTCTGCAATATTAATTTGTTGTAGTAAAGTAATAACACATGATCTGTAGTGGAGTAGTGGTTAAAATATTGTACTTCCAAGTTGGAGGTCTTAGGATCAAATCCCACCTTAGCCCAGCGCCTCAGTGTCCTATACCAGCCTACTATGCAGCCCAGCGCTGGCTCAATGGCATTGCTCTGCATAGGCCCGCCCCCGCTGGCCCAGCCGACCTGCTATGGCCTAGTGACAGTAAGTCCAATAGAAGGCAATCAGATCCTTCTTCGTCCAATTCCTTTTGCGTAGCCCACCAGCTTTGTTTCGTCCAATTCCTTTTGCGTAGCCCACCAGCTTACTTTTTTTTTTTTTAAGTTTAATTCATTCATAATTACCCTATAGGTGATGTGAAAGTTTAATTCATCTTCAAAGCATTGTGGTTCAATTTGACAATTAGCTTCTGGTCTATCAATTACAAGGTAAGGTACGTAGCTAGGTCATGGAAAGCACGTACTTTCTTCAGGAAAATAGAATTGATTTGGCAGAGCTTTCGTTCTTGCACTTTTACACATGTTTTTCGGGAAACCAACGGAGTAGCAAATTCTCTTGCAATCTGGGGTGTTTCATTTTGGAGTCCCAATCTTTCCAATCCTTTATGGAATTGCCTTCTGAAGCAAGAGAGTTATGTAACTTAGATAGATGACAAATTCCCTCCCTTCGTATTCGAAAGTCTGTACCTAGTTGAGGTCTGACGACTTTCTTCTTTATGTTTTCTCTTCTTTATTATTATTAATAATAAAAAAAATGAACTAAGGGCGATAAACTTCAAGAATTTTAAATTATTTATTAAAAATTTCGAAGAATTCCTTTGTCTTTATGTAGCAATTAGAAGTTAATTCACTGCTAATGTTCAAAACCAAGAATGTGTATCCATGCATCATTTTAATAATTTTTACATATATCATAATTTTTTTTCTTTTTAAATAAAGAGAAGACCAGCAAGGTGAGGAGTTTGTCTAGCTTCTATCAGTTTATCAGAAAAACAGAAACTAAAGGAAGCCCTGTTTTGTAGTAGTATTTTGAGTACTTTGTATTTTTCCCATTTTATCAGATGTCATGTCATGCTTTTGCACAACTGTCTTGAATACTTTGTTTACTTGGAAGATGCTGTGATGATAAATGAGACCCACTTTAGCCTTTTTCTTTTTTAAATAATAAAGGTAAACGGTAATGAATGAGGAAACTGTCACAGTTAGGAAATAGTTCAGATTAAAAAATAATAATAAAGTATGAGAGAAAAAAACGGATCTAAATGGATCGTAAAGTATTTTTTCTCTACTGACTTTAGATCCGTTTTAGTTCGGTAAGTATTATGAGAAAATAAAATACTTACCGAACTGGAATTATGTCAAAGTCAGTGGAGAGAATATTCACTTTACGATCTAAATTATGATGTATGAGAAAGAAATTATTTCGTATTAAAAAATTAAATTTATTTTGAAATCAAATAGATTGATAGAGATTTAATTGAAGAGGTTAGTAGAACTCAGGTTCAAGTTGGGTGGCGAGGGATAGTTCTAAAAATAGAAATTGTGGCACTAATAAATTAAAATCTGGATTCAAATCTAAATATAGAAATTTAGTTTGCAATTTGGAATGTATATTGGAATAATATTGTTTGTTTTAACTTTTTTTGTATGATTTAACGACATTTGTATTAAATATTATTTTAGTGTTACTTTCTATGTTTATTTATAAATATTGTTATAATAAATTATGTTTATTAAGAACAAATTTTAATATAGTGTAATTTAATTAAATTTTGTTAACATCCTAAAAATAAATTTAGTTTTAATATCTTTAAAGAAAATCTTAATTTTTAAAATTTTTTTTATTAATAAAGGCCCGCAACCGCTACTCGAAGGTGCACATAGGACTCATATTCGAGGAGAGGTTGGAATTTAGAAAGTTGATGTGGAAATTCCAACACCAATCATATTGGCCAACTCAAGAGACAAAGAAAATCTTAATTAAAATTTATATTTAACTCTAAATTAATAAATTTAAAAAATAAACAATGTGAGAAAAACTTGCATATATATTAAATATTGTAAGAGAATAAACTCATTGTTATGAATTATTGGAATCTCCATTAATTAGTGAAGGCTCCACTAACTAATTATGGATTTATGTGAATTATTAGAAGATTTTTATGGATGTCCACCATTTAGTGGAGACACCACTAATTAAGATTAGTAGAAGATGATGTATGCCATGATGTAATCCACTAATTAGAGCTCTATAAATAGAGCTATTCTCTAAACTTGTAATACACCATCATTTTGTGAAAGAAAGATTAGTGAAAGAAAGATTAGAGAAAGAATTGTGAGAGAAAGAAAGAGAGAAGTTTGAAGAGAAATTCTTGTGCAAAGAATAGTTAGAGTTTTCTTAGTGTGTAGTGTGTAGATTTTATTCTAACACTACCCTAATTTTATAACACGTTATCAGCACGAGTCTCTACCGGTACAAAAGCCAGAAGACTAAGCACGAGTTTTTGCCGTTAACAAAACCAGGAAGACAGTACGCATTTATTGATCTCTATGGCTAATCTCGCTAAACTCGAATTTGTAGCCTTTGATATTTCTGGAAAAAATTATATGTCATGGGTTCTCGATGCAGAAATGCATCTAAATGCTGAAGGCCTTAGTGAAACTATTCAAGCAAATAATAGTGCATCTGCACAACACAAGGCTAAAGCTTTGATTTTTATTCGTCGTCATCTCGATGAAAATTTGAAAATGGAATATCTTATCGAAAAAGATCCATATGTCCTGTGAGTAAATTTAAAAGAAAGATTTGACCACCTGAAGATGGTCGTACTACCCACTGCACGGTATGAATGGTTGCACCTGAGGTTGCAAGATTTTAAAACCGTGAATGAATATAGCTCCGCAATGTATAAAATTACATCTCAATTAAAATTATGCGGAGAAAAAGTGACTGATGAAGATATGTTGGAGAAGACATTCTCCACCTTTCATGCCTCAAATATTGTCCTGCAGCAACAATATCGAGAAAAGGGGTATAGAAAATTTACAGATTTAATTACTGTCCTCCGTATTACAGAGAAGAATAATGAGTTATTATTGAGAAATCATGAAGCCAGACCAACTGGCTCAACAGCACTCCCAGAAGTGAATGTTGTTGGCTCTAGTAGAAGCCATCGTTATAGTCGTGGTCGTGGCCATGGCCGTGGCCGTGGTCGTGGTTATGGTCGTAGACACGCTCGATATTTCCCTTATCACAATCATAATCAAATTGTGAGAAATACTGGCCACCTGAAGTGGAACAGAAAAGATCATAAGGGAAAAGAAAAAGAAATTGAAGAAAAGCATGAGGATATATGTTATAGATGTGGCATGAAAGGTCATTGGTCACGAAACTGTCGTACGACTAAGCATTTAGTTGAATTGTATCAAGCTTCATTGAAAAATAAAAATGTGGAAGCAAATTTTTCTCAACATCCAATAAATAATGCTGAGGATGATGATATTGATCATGAAGATCTTAATATTAATATTACCCATATGGATGTATCGGATTTTTTTGAACACCCAGACGGTAGGATAGACCATTTAATTGGTGATGGCAGTGTCCAGAAGAACTAAAGCCTCACCCTGATATTTTTGTATTTTCATTTTCATTCTATTCTAATAATATTTACGTTTGCATATATATATTTGTGTTCAGATGGTTGTTGTTAATGATGATGTATGCATTATTGATAGTGGAACTACACACACCATACTAAACAATGAAAAATATTTTTCTGATCTCAAAATGGGAGAAATAAATATTTATATGATAAACGGTAGTGCAAATGTAATTGAGGGCTTCGGAAGAGCTAGTATATTGTTGCCTAAAGGAACAACAATTATTATTGATAAGGCACTATTTTCCTCAAAATCCAGAAGAAATTTATTGAGTTTTAAAGATATCCGCAGAAATGGGTATCATGTTGAAACAAATGAGGAAAATAGGATTGAGCATCTTTTTATTACTCAAATGCATTTGGGTAAGAAATCTGTATTAGAAAAACTGCCGTCTTTTTCTACTGGCCTATATTTTGTAAAAATACGTACAATTGAAATTCATCATCTAGTAAACCAGAAGTTTACTGATCCTATTACTTTTAGCATTTGGCATGACCGGTTGGGTCATTCGGGATCTACCATGATGAGAAGAATCATTGAGAATACACATGGTCATCCTTTAAAAAATAAAAGGATATTAACATCAGAAAAATTCGCATGTACTGCATGTTCCCTAGGAAAATTAATTGTTAAACCATCACCAGTAAAAGTAGGAGCTTAAAGTCCTACATTTCTCGAACGGATTCACGGAGATATTTGTGGACCTATTGATCCACCATGTGGACCGTTCAAATATTTTATGGTCTTAATTGATGCATCATCCCGATGGTCACATGTATGTTTATTATCTACTCGCAATCTGGCGTTTGCGAGATTACTTGCTCAAATAATTAAATTACGAGCACAATTTCCGGACCATCACATTAAAAATATCCGTTTGGATAATGCTGGTGAATTTTCATCACATGCTTTTGATGCATATTGCATGTCAATTGGGATTAATGTTGAACATCCTGTAGCTCATGTTCACACACAAAATGGTCTTGTCTGAATCTTTGATTAAACGATTACAATTAATTGCTAGACCATTATTAATGAAAACAAATCTCCCAACATCTGCACTGGGGACATGCTATTCTACATGCTCGCAACACTTGTACGTATAAGACCGACTAGTTATCATAAATTCTCTCCTTTGCAATTGGCTTTTGGGTCAGAACCAAATATTGCTTATTTAAGAATTTTTGGGTGTGCTGTATATATTCCAATTGCACCAAACCAACGTATAAAGATGGGTCCTCAAAGAAGAAAGGGGATATACGTTGGATATGATTCTCCCTCTATTATCGTGTATGTTGAACCCCTAACAGGAGATGTATTCACGAGCAAGATTTGCTGATTGTCATTTTGATGAATCATTATTCCCTAAATTAGGGGAGAACCAAAACAACATAAAAAGGATCTTGCTTGGACAACATCATTAAATTGTCTTGATCCGCGCACAAGCGCATGTGAACTTGAAGTTCAAAAGATAATTCATTTGCAAAGCATTGAAAATCAAATGCCAGACGCTTTTGTTGACTCCAGAAGAGTTACAAAATCGCATATTCCAGCTATAAATGCTCCTATTCAAATTGAAGTTCCAGCAGAATAAAATATTATACCTATAGCTGCTGAGTCAAAAACACGCCAGAAGCGTGGCCGACCTCTTGGTTCTAAAGATAAAAATCCTCAAAAGAAAAGAGGATTAACTGATCCACAAGATCATATTGAAGAAAAGAATGATAAAGACCAAGAGAGAACTGATAAAGACCAAGAGAACCGATGACAAAGAACCAAGTTGATGAAAGTAACACTCGAAATTTCTATCAATTATACCACTTCCGGTAGAAGTTGGAATCGGATAGAAATTGTTATTGATAATATATTTGCATACAATATATCTCTTGATGTTACATAGGATAATGATGATCCCGAACCAATATCGGTTGATGAATGTCGGCATAGAAAATGATTGGTTGCAATGGAAAGATGCGATTCAATCGGAGTTAAATGCACTGACAAAACGTGAAGTCTTCGGACCTGCAGTCCGAACACCAGAAGGTGTAAAACCTATTGGCTACAAATGGATATTTGTGCGAAAGCGCAATGAAAATAGTGAAATCGTTCGATATAAAGCGCGATTAGTAGCCCAAGGTTTTTCACAAAGACCAGGTATTGATTATGATGAAACTTATTCTCCTGTTATTGATGCTATTACACTCCGATATCTTATCAGTTTGGCAATACATGAAAAGATAGATATGCGCCTATTAGATGTTGTCACTGCTTACTTGTATGGAAATTTAGAAAATGATGTTTACATGAAAATCCCCGAAGGATTTCATATGCCTGAAGCATATAAACATTATCCTCGTGAAAATTACTCCATCAAGTTAAATAGACATATAGAATAGTGTACTCTTTTTCCTTCACTAGATTTTTTTTCCCACTGGATTTTTATCTAGTAAGGTTTTAACGAGGCATATTCTTTATGTAATGGATGGACATCCAAGGGGGAGTGTTATGAATTATTGGAATCTCCATTAATTAGTGAAGACTCCACTAATTATGGATTTATGTGAATTATTAGAAGATTTTTATGGATGTCCACCATTTAGTGGAGACACCACTAATTAAGATTAGTGGAAGATGATGTATGCCATGATGTAATCCACTAATTAGAGCTCTATAAATAGAGCTATTCTCTAAGCTTGTAATACACCATCATTTTGTGAAAGAAAGATTAGTGAAAGAAAGATTAGAGAAAGAATTGTGAGAGAAAGAAAGAGAGAAGTTTGAAGAGAAATTCTTGTACAAAGAATAGTTAGAGTTTTCTTAGTGTGTAGTGTGTAGATTTTATTCTAACACTACCCTAATTTTATAACACTCATAAAATAAACAATATATCCACATGTATTGGATATTGTTTTTACTCTTAAAACAAAATTTACTAAAAAAGTCATGAAATAGAAAAAGAACTTGCTATTCAATAGTTTAACATGACTCATATGTTAGTGTCAACTAATATCAATTTAACTATATTCAAATTTTTTGTTAATGAAATGAATTGTAAAAATTAAATACGATTTTTTATACATATAATTTTGATGTTTGAAAAATGTATTAATAGCTCTGATCATTTAACAATGAGGTGAATTATTGTATTATATTTGCAGAATATTCCAGATGTTTCACTAACATATTTAAATTTATCGGTTGGAAGAAATGCTTCAAATCTCATTACCTTCCCCTCCAGCTTAAACACACAGTACCACAGACACGTAATTAATCCAAAATAAGAGCATTTCAAGCCAGGATTGGGATCATTTTACTCAGAATTCAATATTTGATTGAACCTTTAGAAGAATGTATGTAGCTTTAAGCAGGAAAGAGAGTACAAAGCTAAATTGTGTAAAACAACAATGAGGAAGTGTCTTTAGTTGAAGGAATGGTACTGCTACTTTCAATTGACCATGTGGTGATGGTGGTATCAGAAATCTCACTCGATTCTTCCGCAATGGATACTAAACTTTGGAAAATTGATGGAATATTTGGATCCATATTTGATATTCTAATCCTCTCCAACTCAAAAGCGACTTCTTTCATGGTAGGCCTTTTCTTCCCATTCAAGTTTAGGCATCTCTCTGCTAGTTTAGCAACACCATTGATGTCTTCTTTATTATCATGTTCCAAAACATGAGCATCAAGGATTCTGTCCAGGCTATTTTCCTCCATAGAAATGAGAAAACGTGTTGCTAAACTTAAATTGCTATCTTCTCCTGCTCCTGCCAAAGATATCGCCTTTTGGCCTGTCAATAGTTCAACTAAAACAACTCCAAAGCTATAAACATCACTTTTTTCCGTAAATTGTCTTGATTGGAAGTACTCAGGATCCAAGTAGCCGAAAGTCCCTTTCACTAGAGTAGTTATGTGTGTCTTGTCAACTGCAATGGACCTTGAAGTTCCAAAATCTGACACTTTGGCTATGTATTTTTCATCAAGAAGAATATTGCTTGACTTGATGTCTCTATGATAGATGGGGATTGAGACTGCAGAATGCAGATATGCTAAAGCTCCTGCCACCTCTGTCGCTATTCTTAATCGAATGTTCCATGTTAAGAACTCGCGATCACTCTCATTATGGATGAGCTGAAAGAGGGTTCCATTCGGGATAAACTCGTAAACAAGTAAAGGAACTTCTGTCTCCAAGCAACATCCCAACAATTTGACGACATTCTTGTGAACAACTTGTGAAAGAACGACAACCTCGTTGATGAACTGCTCAAGCTGACTTTCATCAACCAATTTTGATTTTTTAATTGCCACAATTCTTCCATCAGTTAACATTCCTTTATAAACTATACCTTGGCCTCCTCTACCCAGTATTCTATTTTCGTTGAAGTTGTCGGTAGCCTTCTCCAAATCCATTGCTGTGAAAATTGTTGTTTTCTCAATGACACCGTCGTTAGCAGATAACTGATTTTGCAACAAAAGACCTCCATTTCGCTTGAAAAATTTCTCTTTGGTCGTTTTATCTCTTCTTCTCTTGAACAATTTGAAGGACAAAAAACTTGCTGCAACCAGAAACAACACGCCAACACTTGTGGCAACACCTGTATATATATATGGGAAATAATGAGCTTTGCTACCCTCTAAATTAACTCAATTCGATTGGGGCAATTTACACTTACCTTCTCTTAGGCTTCTTTGTCTAACGGAGATCTCCCCCTTGTTTGAAAATTTATAAAGGGTAAAAATATTTTGTCCACCGTTGAACTTGTCCATAAGTTTCAATTCTGTCCTCGAACTATTTAAAAAATAAATTAGTCCTCGAACTACTTAAATCAATTATCAGTTGCCCTCCGATTAGATTTAACAGTTATTGCTAATAGAAGTTAGGGCATTTTTATCTTCCAAAAAAAAAAAAAAACTTTTAATTTATTAAGATTTACATATACATTTTCAGCCAGCATTTCTTTTCCTTCAATTCATTCCCAGGTACAACTACAACATGCCATTGCAAAAGTTTCCAGATAATTATTCTAGTCAAAGTCAACATTCGTTTTATTTATTTTTTCTTCCTATTGTAGAAAACAACCCTAAAAATGTGCTAGTCTTCCATCAGTACCACCACCGCTTTGGGCCGTGGATCACTAATAAAAATGACAGGTTTGATATTAATGTTCAATCCCATTATTTGTATAGAGTTTTCTTTGTCTCTGATCTCATCTCAGCATCCTCTAGAGTTAGCTTTCCTTCCTCAATCTCGATCTCATATCTGTAGGCAGACATAGAAATTAATCCTTGACTAATTTTACTCCTTTAATTTTTGCCTCACTTCTCCATCAATCCCTTCCCTATCAGAATGAGAGGCTTGTTTTTGCGGTGCAATAGTCATGGATATGTAGAGAATCGAAGACAGGAGAACAAAATATTTATTATTTCAACAAATATTCTTTACAAATATGCACTACACTTTGCTCACAACGATCGCTCCTCACTTACTACTTTTGTTGAGCACTACCACTACACACAATGCTTTTAATTTGCTCACACTATGTAGAATTTGATTAAATTGAAGCAGTAAAATGTAAAGATGAAGAACATTCACAAGATGAGCTAATGAAGACACTTGCTGAAGAAGAAAAATTGCTTTTTTCTCTTATATTGATCACACAATTGGTTTATATACATCCAGAATTCAAAGGAAAAATTAATTACAGAAGATGAGAAAATGAAGTACAAAGAATTTATAATTAACAACTGGCAATTGCATCATTTACAGCTGAAGAAATTGGCGGCATCATCCGCAGCAAGCGTAGTTTTACTGTCAAGAGGAGTTGATACTAATTTGCATCCAATATAGCCATAAGTATGAAGCAAGTCAAGCACATATTTCTTCTGAGATAGAGTAATACCTGATGCATTTATGTAAACCTCAAATCTAAGGAAATAATGCAAATCCCCCAAATCTTTAATCTTGAATTGAGAATGCAACTGAGCTTTGATATTAATAATGGCAGGCAATTGATTACTTAAAACCAGTATATCATCCACATAAACAAGCAAGGCAACAAATTCATCATTAGTCCGTTTGAAAAATAAGCTGTAATCACATTTAGATTGCTGGAAGCCAAGAGAAACTAAGTAACTAGTGAATTTAGCATTCCACTGCCTACTAGCCTGCTTAAGGCCATATAAAGACTTATCCAATTTGCACACCAAAGTTTTATCCAGAGTATCAAAACCAGGTGGTAAATCCATGTAAACTTCTTCAGATAAATGTCCATGTAAAAAGGCATTGTTGATGTCCAATTGGTGAATGTACCAATTGGATTTGGCTGCTAAGGCCAGCATTATTCTGATGGTAGTTATTTTAACTACAGGAGCAAATGTATCCAGAAAATCTATGCCTTCCTGCTGTGTGTATCCCTTTGCTGCAAGTCTGGCTTTATATCTGTCTATAGCACCATTAGACTTATATTTGATATGATAAACTCATTTACAGCCAATTGTCCTTTTTCCAGCAGGTAAATGAACTAAATGCCAAGTATGATTAGCTTCTAAAGCTGAAATTTCATCCTGCATAGCTGCACACCATTCTTGGGATTGCATAGCCTCAAAATAGTGTTTAGGCTCTGAATGTGAACTAACATTACATGAAAGAAGTGAACTAGTGGTAGGGGTTGGTAAAGAATGAGGTGTGGATATGCTATTAATCTTGGAGCAAATATAGTCAGAATGATAAGATGGAGGAATAATATGCCTAGTGGATCTTCTAACAGGAAAATGTAAAGAAGGTGAATGTGGCTGATTTGAGTGAGAAGCAGAAGATTGCTGAGAATCAAATATAGGTGATTGATCAGAAGAAGGATGAAATAAATTGTAAGGTGAAGTATAAGGCATTGCTAGCACAGGTAAGTTCAAATCAGAAGTAAGAGAGGGTAGCTTGTGAATGAAGGGAAAAAGAGTTTCAATGAAAGAAACATTTCTAGACATGAAAATTTCTTTGGAAAAATAGTCTAGAAGAATGAACCCTTTTGTAGATTGTGAATAGTCAAGAAATGCACAAGGTCTGCTTCTAGGAGAAAATTTATGCTTGTGAGGCTGCTGAATGCAAGCATATGCTAGAAGACCTTTAGAACACTGTAGTTTGGTTGCTTGTTATATAACTTTGCATAAGGAGTTTGTTGATTTAGAATAGGAGTAGGAGTGATGTTTATGAGATAAACTGCATGCTGAACACAATATCCCCAATAAGCTAATGGTATTTGAGACTGAAACTTAAGAGTTCTAGCTACATTGAGAATGTGTTGATGTTTTCTTTCCATAATGCCATTCTGTTCAGGGGTATATGGACAAGAGGTTTGATGAATGATACCTTTTGTATGATAGAAATCAACAAGTTGAAACTCAAGACCATTGTCTGATCTTAGAATTTTAATTTTTTTATCAAACTGTGTTTCAACATAAGCAACAAAGTGTTGTATCAAAAGCTTTACTTCTAATTTTTGTTTCATAAGAAAAATCCAACAAAACCTGCTAAAATCATCAATTATAGTAAGAAAATATTTGTGTCCATGAACTGTAGCAGTGTTGAAAGGTCCCCAAATATCCATATGAATCAGATCAAAAATAGCATTGGTAGTTCCTTAATGTAAAGGAAAAGGCAGTTTATGTTGCTTAGCTAAAGGATAAATTGAACAAAATACATTTTCAGTAGGTAAAACAACAGAAGAATCATTTTTATGTACTTCTGCTAACTGCTTAAAAGACATATGACCAAGTCTTAAATGCCAAAATAAAGATTTATTGTAAAACTCATCATGAGTAAAGGTAGAAACTGTATTGGCAGAAGGAGTGGTCTGATGAAGATCAAAATGATAAAGTCCTCCACATAACTTAGCTAATCCAATCATCTGACCAAGATGAGGATCCTAGACAAAACAGCAACCATTTTTGAAGATTACAATGCAGTTCATTTGATGATAAAGTTTACTGATGGAAATCAGATTAATAGAAAATTGTGGAATGAATAGAACTTGATCCAAAATTAGATGAGGAGTTAACTGAACACTGCCTATATGTGAAACTTCAACTATATCTCCGTTAGGCAGTTTGACAGAAGTATCTTTGGTGGAATGATATTCAGTGAAATATTCTAGACATGAACAAATATGGTCTGTGGCTCCTGAATCTAAGATCCAGATTGAAGAATTGATACCTGTATTTTGAGCACCTTGAGATGAATGTGGAAAAGCTGGTGTGAGGCTAGCTTGGTTGATGGAATGAATGTGTTTTAGATCAGCAAGGGGTTTTGTATTGGGAACAAGATGATGTGCCTGAGTCATGTTCAACAATTGCTGATATTGTTCCTGAGTCAAAAATTTTGAGGTCTGAAAATCCCCTGAAATATGTGAACTAGCAGAAATTTGATTTGCAGCATCAGAAACTGATTTCACACCATTGCCTTCAACAGAATTTATCTGTGGCATGTAACTCTGATTTCCTTGCACAAATCCCTGACTTCCTGAATTTTTGTTCTTGTTTCTATATCCAGCTGGAAATCCATGTTTCCTATAACACCTTTCAATTGTATGACCTTGCAAACCACAAAAAGTGCACTACATTTTCTTGTTCATGCTATTTCCCTTTCTGTAGGTAAAACTCTCTACTGACTGCAGATTTCTTCCATTCACATTTCCAACCACATTCAATTTTTGTTCATTTCTTGCTGTATTAATATTCTGCTCATGAGATTCAACCACAACATTTCTTGTAGCAAACACTTGTGGATTAGCAGAAGCATGAAAATCTGAATGTGTTGAATTGTAATTGAGAGACCTTTCATGAGTTGAAACCATAGAGAAGGCTTAGTTTACTGAAGGAAAAGGTTTAGTCAGTAAAACTTGAGATTTAATTCCATTGAACTCCTCCTTTAAACCTTTGATAAAACGTATGACAAAATCTACATCATTGTTAACCTTCACCTCATTTAAGGCTGGACATTCACATCTTATATCACAATGACAAATAGGCAATGGTCTTAAATTCAATAGCTCTTCCCACAAGGTCTTTAAACTAGTATAATATTCATTCACACATGAAGAGCCTTGCTTCAAATTATAAATGTCTTCCTGCAAGTCAGAGATTCTGAAAGAATCTCCTTGTGAAAAACATTCACAGAGGTCCTTCCACACATCATAGGCTGTGTCTATCCAAATCACACTTTGTGCTATAGAAGGTGAGAGAGAATTTAAGATCCAAGATAAAACCATGTTATTGCATTGTTCCCAAGCAGGATAAGAAGTGTATGTTTGATCTGGTGCCTTGACTGTTCCAGTAACAAAACCTAATTTGTTTTTAGAGATTAAGGCCATTCTCATTGCCCTACACCATTGGTGATAATTTCTTTCATTCAAAGGAGGCTGAACCAGAATAAGTGATGGATTTTCACTCGGGTGCAGATAAAAAGGATTAGAAGCTGCTATCTCTTGATTAGCCATGATCATATCATCAAATCATTCACAAATCTATGACTTCAGATTTCATTACTTCAACAATCATCAATTCCAACAATAGATCCAATCAACTAATTCAATTCAACCAAGAGATTTGACTGACTCAAAATTCAACAAGTTCATGTTATCAGCAATTCTGTGATAAAGAAAATGAGGTTGATGATTACCTCCACGAGCTTAAGTAAATCAGAATTTAATCTCTTCACATTGATTGATCATCCGCTCTGATACCATGTAGAATTTGATTAAATTGAAGCAGTAAAATGTAAATATGAAGAACATTCACAAGATGAGCTAATGAAGACACTTGCTGAAGAAGAAAAATTGCTTTTTTCTCTTATATTGATCACACAATTGGTTTATATACATCCAGAATTCAAAGGAAAAATTAATTACAGAAGATGAGAAAATGAAGTACAAAGAAGTTATAATTAACAACTGGCAATTGCATCATCTATAGCTGAAGAAATTGGCAGCATCATCCGGGATCAAAAGAAACAGAAAAAATAGAAGCTGATGTCTTCTGCTTATTGAATGACCTGGTAGCCATGTTGGCAGAAATAGTTGAGGTGGCAGCTGAGTTGGAAGCTGAGGTGGACAACAACGTGATAGCTGAGTTGTCATCTGCATCTGCATCTGAATTTCCAGTTTCAACACACTAAGCACTCATGCCACACAACACTTACTATATGTTGTTCATGACACTCACAATTTGCACACACCTAGCTATTTATAGACATTGTCCACCGACTTTGAAGAAAACCGAGACGTGCAAGTTGCTTCTAAGGCGGTGGAGGAAGCTACTAGATCTTTCCAATTGGTCAAGTTGCAAATATTTTTCTTTGAACTTGGAAGCTTCAGAACGTCTAACGACAGTGGCAGCGAGTGGGCTGCAAATTGATATCTCTTGAAGATTCTAGAGTAGTCATTGATTTATTTTCTTCACAAGATATAGTTAAATAGAGGCAATATGGATACACAAAATGAACTGAAAGATGGATGGAGAACTAAAGAAAGCCAACTCTACAAGCTTGTTTTAGTGTCATACTAAGTTAGATTGAGTACTAGTGGAATCAGCACAATTTTGAAGGAAATAATGTTACAGGATGCTGTCTAGACCTCCTCAAGGAACCATGAATCAACTCCACTAGAGCAGTAGGGTGTAGGCTTAAAATAGCCATGCCAGCCTTGGGGATTAATTCAAAAGTGGCGATAGGAGGCTAAGATTAGGCTTTAATGACGTCTGTATTGGTAGATTGGGAATTCGAGATCGAGAATATCAATGGTGTTGTCATTAGAGATTAGGAACTAAAGGAAATGAAACGAAAAAAAAGGGGTTAAAAAATTGACTAGAAGACTTTAACTTTAAAGGACAAAAATGCCCACTTTGTTAACACTAGAGAAACATAATCGAAAGGCTACTGATGATTGACTTAATTAGTTAGACGATATATTTGTTTTCTTAAATAGTTCTCTAGCAAAATGAGACTTTTGGATAAATTCGAGGGTGATAAGTGCTCATTTCTACATCGATACTTTATTTATTGAGAAATTTAGCTTAAATAACTATTCACTCCACCCTTTTTACCTTGTTTTGTGTAGGAGCTATTAAATGAGCATATGAAAGAGAACAAGGTGAAAAGAATAAGAAAAAACTGCAAAAATTGAAGAAATGAGAAGACCAGGTGGCGCTGCCTAGTTCAACCTAGGCAGGGCCGCCTATCTTTAGATGTCAGAAGCAAAATAGGGGAGCAGAGAAGCTGAGAGCAAGCCGAGCCCTGGTACCTAGTAGGTAAGGCCTCCAAGTTCAACTCTGGCAGGGCTACCTATCACTGCATAATACCTCTATTCACAGATTTTTGGGTCAAATAAAGTGAAAGGCTGTAAAAACCCCCTTATAAACCCTTCAAATGTATGCTTAACCAATCGGGGAAACAAGAAGAACCCAAGAGAGCTTGGAGAAAACACAAGGAGAATATGGATCAAGGCAATCTTGGAATTGAGAAGGAGATCCATTTTTCATTTTTGGAACAGAACATGACTCAAAAAAAGTTTTATGTTGGTTTTCAAGGGAGACAACATGGGCTATTTGAGGATTGGGTGGCTACCATAAAGCAACTAATAGTTATAGAGGAAATGTTTTCAAGTCTTTTTTGTCGCTCGAAGAAGTTGAGCAAGTATGGTTGTCCTATAAAAATGCAAACAAAGAAGCACAAAACACAACAACGAATCAAAAAATCTCCAAGGGGGCGTCTTCTTTAAATGCTAAATTTCCCAATCCACAATGTGATCCCCTTCTACCCCGCAGCCCCTTTTTAGATGGTTTGAAAGGAAATGATATTGTAAGCTTAAGTGATAGTTGTACAAAGCTGTTTTTGAATTAGAATGTTACTTATATGTGCATCAATAGTGGCTCTTTTCATTGTACTATTTTGTTTGTACGGAGACAAGTTAGCTAATTAATGAATCAATGCAGTCCATTTTCGTATTTTGCAAATTCCTTCTTTTCAAGGTTGAGTGTTGCAATCTTTTTAAGGTGGATAGCTGATGGACCTTTTGTTCTTGGATGATTCACTTTACAACTTTGTTCATTGTTCTAGTTCACTCAGATCCCCCACAAATTCACATGTTGCCACACATAGTTTAATTAGACTAGCAAAAAGAGCCTTCTGCATCATAATATAGAAGATTGCATTTTTCTTCTGAAATGCATTTCTTTTCTCGATTTTACCTCTAATAGTGGAATAAGGCTATGTTACTTAAATTTTTTTTATTCTTATGGTTTTATTTATTTTGCTTCTTTTAGTTTGAAAGTGTACTGTGAAAAAATCTCGAGAAGATGCTTCCCATGGGAGAAATTAGCTTTGTTGTTAAAGGTGTTTCTAAACTTTTGACCTAAATTACCTATAACCATACAAATACTCTCAGGGACTTTGGATTTTTTTTTCTTTCTTTGATGTTTCAATTTAGGTCAAAAGCTAATAACTCTAAAATTGTTAACAACTCAAAAAATAAGACATCATCTCAATTCCATAATGAAACATAATCTACACACAAAGAAGAAGAATAAGAAAGATTTCTCCAGTGGTGGGATCACCTCTGATGTTTTTACCAAATGTATAAATGGTTGATCCTTCTATTAAAAATTTACCTATAAATGTTTTGAAAGTCATCGTTATTCTAAGAGTTACTCACTCCTATTCAAAATTTAAATCTATTTTAAAATTATACACAAGAAATAAAAATTCTTTAAAATATATATTTTATGAGTCAAACCTTTTAAAATGTCCCTTATAATTTTTGGGGAGTGCGGCATGTGAAGGGATTAAATCAGAAATGAAGATTGAGAGAAGAGAGAGAAAGAGACTAGTAAGAGTGAATAGTACTCTGACAAAGATGGATATTATTTGAAGATATCATTCATAATCATTGAAATTGTTATAAAATTAGGGTAGTGTTAGAATAAAATCTACACACTACACACTAAGAAAATTCTAACTATTCTTTGCACAAGAATTTCTCTTCAAACTTCTCTCTTTCTTTCTCTCACAATTCTTTCTCTAATCTTTCTTTCACAAAATGATGGTGTATTACAAGCTTAGAGAATAGCTCTATTTATAGAGCTCTAATTAGTGGAATACATCATGGCATACATCATCTTCAACTAATCTCAATTAGTGGTGTCTCCACTAAATGGTGGACATCCATAAAAATCTTCTCTAATAATTCACATAAATCCATAATTAGTGGAGCCTCCACTAATTAATGGAGATTCCAATAATTCATAACACTCCCCCTTGGATGTCCATCCATTACATAAAGAATATGCCTCGTTAAAACCTTACTAGATAAAAACCCAGTGGGAAAAAAATCTAGTGAAGGAAAAAGAGTACACTATTCTATATGTCTGTTTATTACTCCCCCTGATGAGATGATTCCTTTAAATCTTTAAACCGACGCATACCGATTTTATATCTCAACTTCTCAAATGTTGCAGTCGGTAAAGTCTTCGTGAAAATATCTCGCGAGGTTATCACATGACCGAATTTGTAGCACATCAATTTCACATTTCTTCTGGAGTTCATGAGTAAAGAAGAATTTTGGTGAAATATGTTTTGTCCGATCTCCTTTAATATATCCTCCTCGTAATTGAGCTATGCAAGCTGCATTGTCTTCATAAAGAGGAGTTGGAATATCTTTGATTGATGATAATCCACAACTTTCTCGGATATAATGAATCATGGATCTTAGCCATACACATTCTCGACTTGCTTCATGAATGGCTATAATTTCAAGCATGATTTGAAGAAGTAGTCGCTATAGATTGTTTCGTAGAACGCCATGATATAGCAAGTATTTCCACATGTAAATAGATAGCCCGTTTGAGAACGTGCTTTATGTGGATCAGATAAATAACCAAGCATCTCGCATAACCTATCAATGTTGGACTGGTTTTATTTGAATAAAATAATCCGAGATCAATTGTACCTTGGAGATATCGAAGGACTTGTTTAATTCCATTCCAATGTCGTCGTGTTGGTGAAGAACTAAATCTTGCTAATAAATTGACAAGCAAAAGCAATATCGAGTCGTGTATTATTAGCAAGATACATCAATGCACCAATTGCACTGAGATATGGTACTTCAAGACCAAGGAGTTCTTCATCATTTTCTTGAGGTCGGAAAGGATCTTTATCCACATTTAATGATCGGACGATCATTGGAATACTCAATGGATGTGCTTTGTCCATGTAAAATCTTTTTAGCACTTTTGTCTGTATATGTTGATTGATGAATAAATGTTCCACTCTCCGGATGTTCAATTTGTAAACCAAGGCAAAATTTGGTTTTACCAAAATCCTTGATTTCGAATTCTCTTTTTAAATAATCAATTGTTTCTTGGAGCTCTTCAGGAGTTCCAATAAGATTAATATCATCAACATATATAGCTAATATCACAAATTTAGAACCAGATTTCTTAATAAAAACACATGGACATACCTGGTCATTTTTAAATCCCGCTTTCAATAAATATTCACTAAGACGTGTGAACCACATGCGCCCGCATTGCTTCAGTGCCATATAATGATTTCTGCAACTTGATGGAGTAATTTTCACGAGGATAATGTTTATATGCTTCGTGCATATGAAATCCTTCGGGGATTTTCATGTAAACATCATTTTCTAAATTTCCATACAAGTAAGCAAAGTGACAACATCTAATAGGCGCATATCTATCTTTTCATGTACCGCCAAACCGATAAGATATCGGAGTGTAATAGCATCAACAACAGGAGAATAAGTTTCATCATAATCAATACTTGGTCTTTGTGAAAAACCTTGGGCTACTAATCGCGCTTTATATCGAACGATTTCACTCTTTTCATTGCGCTTTCGCACAAATATCCATTTGTAGCCAACAGGTTTTACACCTTTCGGTGTTCGGACCGCAGTCCGAAGACTTCACGTTTTGTCAGTGCATTTAACTCCGATTGAATCGCATCTTTCCATTGCAGCCAATCTTTTCTATGCCGACATTCATCAACTGATATTGGTTCAGGATCATCATTATCCCGTGTAACATCAAGAGATATATTGTATGCAAATATATTATCAATAACAGTTTCTATCCGATTCCAACTTCTACCGGAAGTGGTATAATTGATAGAAATTTCAGTGTTACTTTCATCAACTTCTCGGTTCTTTGTCATCAGCTCTCTCTTGGTCTTTATCATTCTTTTCTTCAATATGATCTTCTCGGATCATTTAATCCTCTTTTCTTTCGAGGATTTTTATCTTTAGAACCAAGAGGTCGGCCACGCTTCCGGCGTGTTTTTGACTCAAGCAGCTATAGGTATAATATTTTGTTCTCGCTGGAACTTCAATTCGAATAGGAGCATTTATAGTCGGAATATGCGATTTTGTAATTCTTCTCGGAGTCAACAAAAGCGTCTCGGCATTTGATTTGCAATGCTTTGCAAATGAATTATCTTTTGAACTTCAAGTTCACATGCGCTTGTGCGCGGATCAAGATAATTTAATGATGTTGTCCAAGCAAGATCCTTTTTATGCTGTTTTGGTTCTCCCCCTAATTTAGGGAATAATGATTCATCAAAATGACAATCAGCAAATCTTGCCGTGAATACATCTCCTGTCGTGGGTTCAACATACCCGATAATAGAGGGAGAATCATATCCAACGTAGATCCCCTTTCTTCTTTGAGGACCCATCTTTGTACGTTGGTTTGGTGCAATTGGAACATATACAACACACCCAAAAATTCTTAAATGAGCTATATTTGGCTCAGAACCAAAAGCCAATTGTAAGGGAGAAAATTTGTGATAACTTGTTGGCCTTAGGCGTACAAGTGCCGCAACGATGCAAAATAGCATGTCCCTAAGCCAGCTTGTCGGGAGATTTGTTCTCATTAATAACGGTCTAGCAATTAATTGTAACCGTTTAATGAATGATTCAGCTAGACCATTCCGAGTATGAACATGAGCTACCGGATGTTCAATAGTAATGCCAATTGACAGCAATAAGCATCAAAAGCTTGGGAGGAATATTCTCCAAACATTATCTAGACGGATCCTTTTGATCGGATAATCTGGAAATTGCGCTCTTAAGCGAATTATTTGGGCAAGCAATCTCGCGAACGCCAGAGTTGCGAGTTGATAATAAACTAACATGCGACCATCGGGTCGATGCATCAATTAAAATCATAAAGTATCTCGAATTGCCCACATGGTGGATTAATTGGTCCACATATATCACCATGAATTCTTTCTAAAAATACTCGGAGACTCAAACTCCACTTTTGTTGGAGATGGTTTAATAATCAATTTCCCTTGAGAACATGCAAGACATGAAAATTTATCGTATGTCAAAATCCTTTGACTTTTCAAAGGATGACCATGCGTATTTTCAATTATTCTTCGCATCATAATAGCTCCCGGATGACCCAAACGGTCATGCCAAATGATAAATGTAACAGGATCAGCAAATTTCTGATTTACCGAATGATGCATTTCAATTGCATGGATTTTTGTGCTATATAGGCCGAAGAAAGAGATGGTAGCTTTTCTAATAAAGATTTCTTACTCCGACATTATTTGAGTAATACAGAGATACTCAAAACTATTTTCTTCCATTGTTTCAATGTGATATCCATTTCGGCGAATATCTTTAAAGCTTAATAAATTTCTTCGAGATTTTGAAGAAAATAACGCTTTAGGAATAACAACATTTGTTCCTCCGGTAATACAATATTAGCTCTTCCGTAGCCTTCAATCAACTTTACACTACCACCTATAGTATTAACATTTGTTTCTCCCATCTCGCAGTAAGAGAAATATTTTTTATCTTTCAATATGGTGTGTGTTGTACCACTATCAATTAGGCATATATCTTCAATGCCATTTGTGTATCCAAGTAA
Organism: Voacanga thouarsii; assembly: GCA_026120185.1. Classification (NCBI taxonomy): domain Eukaryota; kingdom Viridiplantae; phylum Streptophyta; class Magnoliopsida; order Gentianales; family Apocynaceae; genus Voacanga; species Voacanga thouarsii. The sequence goes on along the minus strand of JANUWF010001289.1, from coordinate 188,137 downwards.
GCTGTAATAATAGCCATCTCGGGCATAACAAAACATTTATAAATGTAAATACTCAAATAATAAAAACCTTAAACGATAAGTACTATTACAATGCCAAAAATATAAAATATAAAAGAAACATATTAAAAGTAAACTTTTAATTATTTTGAACACTTCCATCACCAATCAAATGCTCAATTCTTCCTTCAGGATGCTCAAAGAAATCAGCCACGTCTAAATGAGTTACATCAACATCGTCAAGGTTGATATCATTATTATCATGAAGAGAATGTTGTAGAGTAAAATTTGTTTCAACATTTTTGCCTTTCTTCTCAATAGACGCCTGATACAGATCAACAAGGTGTTTTGCAAGCATTGACTGTGTACGAGACCAATGACCTTTTATACCACAACGATAACATTTATCTTCATAATTTTTAGGAACATCATTTCCTTTTCCTTTCACGTTAGTTTTTGGCCACTTCTGGTGGTTGTCATTATTTCTCGTAACTTTATTTTGACTGTTGCGATCATAATGAATATTTTTATCACGACTATATATATGTCCACGGCCACGGCCATATCCACGACCACGACCACGACCACGACCTCTTCCAGGGCCAAAATTACGAGTTCTAACATCATTCACTTCTGGGAATGGAGTAGAACCTGTTGGTCGAGATTCATGATTTTTCATTAATAACTCATTATTTTGCTCAGCCTACGAGAAGACAAGATATCAATTCTCGCATATTTCTTGAATCCCTTTTCTCGATATTGTCGTCGCAGAGCACATTCGAGGCATGAAAAGTAGAAAAAGTTTTTTCTAACATATCCTCATCGCAATATTTTCTCCACACGCTTTAGCCGCGAGCTAATTTTAAAAATAGCAGAATTATACTCACTAACAGATTTAAAATCTTGTAATCGCAAATGCATCCAGTCATACCGTGCCTTTGGAAGGACGACCATCTTCTGGTGATCGAACATTTCTTTCAAATTAGTCCACAAAATAAGTGGATTTTTCACGGTAAGGTATTCAACCTTTAAGTCATCATGAAGATGATGACGGAGAAAAATCATAGCTTTAGCATTATTTTGTGATGATGATGGATTTCCTTCTACAATGGTATCTTCCAGACCCATTGCGACTAAATGCATTTCAAGCATCTAGTATCCAAGATAAATAGTTTTTCCCAAGTAATATCAAGAGTCGCGAACTCGAGTTTGGTAAGATTTGCCATGTGGATACAAAATCAAATAGAAAAAGTACTTACCTTCCTCTTTTGTTCAAGAACACTTCAATAGTACCACCGTGATTATAACCTTCAAGATTTCGGTAGAGTCTCGTGCCGATAACGTGTTATAAAATTAGGGTAGTGTTAGAATAAAATCTACACACTACACACTAAGAAAATTCTAACTATTCTTTGCACAAGAATTTCTCTTCAAACTTCTCTTTCTTTCTCTCACAATTCTTTCTCTAATCTTTCTTTCACTAATCTTTCTTTCACAAAATGATGGTGTATTACAAGCTTAGAGAATAGCTCTATTTATAGAGCTCTAATTAGTGAAATACATCATGGCATACATCATCTTCAACTAATCTCAATTAATGGTGTCTCCACTAAATGGTGAACATCCATAAAAATCTTCTCTAATAATTCACATAAATCCATAATTAGTGGAGTCTCCACTAATTAATGGAGATTCCAATAATTCATAACAGAAATATGTTACAAAACTTATATATTGAGACAGGAAGAGTACGTATATACATATATCAGAAGATATCATCCACACTAACTGCCAACTAGTCGTGTTCTTTAATACCACATCTTTCATAATGTAATTATTTTTAGAACCAAGACCTTCTCCGAAAATATAATTTTTTTTAAATATCATTAGATAATATAATTTTTTTTTAAATATCATTAGGTAATAATGATATTTTTCTGACACTAGTTATTTCATTTAATTTTACTTATTTATTTCTCCATTGTCTTAGACATCACAATCCCCAATTTCTTAGGTATTTTGATTAAACATATTTTTAATAATTTAATTCATAAAATATATTATTTTTATAATTGTTAATTCTTTGCTTAATTTAAAACTACCTATATTATGGAATGCGAAATGGAGATCACAATGATATCTATGAAAAATATTTTTGACAGCTATATATTGTGAAGTCAATTCTTATACTGCGAGGAATGTATCCAAACATAATTTGGAAGGATATCCAAAGCACTTATTATACTGGCAAAATTTATGGTTGCAACAGATAAAATATTACACGGAGTTTAAAGAGTCAGTCAGAAATATTACCTAAAGAAAGCTTGATAACTGGGAACTCTTTATGACTAGAAATGCAACCGCGCCCGTCTTTTCTGCCATCACCATAGTATCCTTCGGGACAAGAACAGATGTAGCTACCCGGAGTGTTAGTGCAAACCTTTTCACATGGATTGTTCTTTGGATCTGCACATTCGTTGATGTCTGCCGGCAAAAGAAGAAGGGAAGGAAGGGTCAATGCTGATCAAATCAGTTATTATAGTCTGAGGAAGATATGAATAACAGCGTACTGTTGATGATCTAACCTTGGCAGCCAGGACTGAGGTAAGGGTTGCCCTCATAACCTTTCTTGCAGCTGCAGCGATACCCTCCCAATCCACTGTCTGAATCAACACAGAAACTGTTTGCTTGGCAAGAATAATCATTTGCTTTCTGGGCTACTGCACAGCTTTCATTTCCTAGCACCCAGTCTACAACCATTGGAACAGTGTTCAATGTTCGTTGCATAAAATTGGGATCAGCAAAATCGGCTGCACCACGGAATGTGAAGCTGTTTTGCTCTCCCGCGAAGGCGTAGCTGCAAGGGTCAAAAGAGAAGACTTGGGTGTGGTTTTTCAAACTGCCGAGTGAAGTCAAATAGTACTTCAGACCCTTAGGTATGGAAGTTTGGCAGCAACCAATGCCCGAACAATATCCATTAACCACATCCTCAACTTTTGAACAGATGGACACACATCCTCTCTTGAAATTACTGCCTTCTGATCCAGATATGAGAGAAAAATCATCACAACCAATGACAGTGAACTTGTTTAACTCTGAAAAGGTGTATGGAGTGCCCCAAGATTGGTCCAGGCCGGGTTTTCATGTATCACTGCCCCTGATTGATTATAACATTTCTTGGCCATGACATTGGAAATGCGGACTAGGCTATCTGTTATTTCATACACCCGTAAGCCACCTAAAAGGGGTTTTGACCAAAATGGTAGTCTTTTAAAAAAGAACTTCCGATGGGGGTAGGAAATTTGCATAATCCCCGTGGAAGAGGGATCTCGTGTCTGCCAGACACGAGGTGCGAGGGCACCTCCCGTCTGTCAGACGCGAGGTCTACTTCTCAAAATTTCACTCTCAAATTCCTCACGCATTAAATGCAAAAATTCATCACGCATTTCCACGGGCACGAAATTATGCACCTTGTGTCTACTAGACACGTGCCAAATTGTGCAAATTGTGCTACATAGTAAATTGTGCCAAATTGTGCAATTTATTGAATATAATCGTTTATTTAAATAAAAATTAAATTAAATAGAACCAAAATTATATGTATTAAAAAAAAACTTGTTAAATGTTTTTGCTAAAAATTTTTTGTCATGCATAGAAGTTATGTTTTTTTTTTTCTAAAAGATTTCTCTGTAGAGAAATCAAATTAAATTGTCAAACCCGTGAAGATTTTAATTGTACGGTATCGACATTTAAAATTAATTATACTTAATTTTTATACATAATTGTAATTAAATTTTAGCATCCAAAATAATAAATTAAACTCTAAAAATTAAAATTAAATGAATTAGAAAAATAATAAATTATTATTTCAAAAATATTATCTTTAAAGTATTAAATATAAATAATAAAATAAATTACAAAGATTAAAAATTATTGGAATTATTTACGATAAAAATAAATTAAGATTTAATGTTAGTATTCATTGAGAATTAAAATAATTTAAAATTTTAAGGTAACTGTAATTTTATACTATGAATGGGACTAAATAAAAAAAATTTATTAAATATAATCTTTTATTTAACTAAAAATTAAATTAATTAGAACTAAAATTACATGTCTAGTTAAAGAATTAATGTGAAATTTAAAAAAAAAAATCATGAAAATGTTTGAATCGATGAAATTGAATCAATGCAATGCAATGAAATGTTTGAATTGATGAATTGATGCAATTTCATGGCACGAGGTGCACAATTTGCACAATTTGGGTCTGTGGTACCTCGTGTCTACTAGACACGAGGTGCACGTGATAAATTTTTGCATTTAATGCGTGAAGAATTTGAGAGTGAAATTTTGAAGAGTAGACCTTGCGTCTGACAAACGTGAGGTGCCTTCGCACCTCGTGTCTAGCAGACACGAGGTCCCTCTCCCAGGGAGATTACGCAAATTTCCTACCCCATCCGGAATTCCTTTTTAAAAGGCTACAATTTTGGTTAAAAACCCCCCTATGAAAGGCCTTGGAGGGTTGAAAGAAGTGTTGCAGTTAATCTCATACCAATTGCCGATGGCACAACCCGAACCTATGCCAACTCCAAAGGGGTATGGCACTGTCAGGTTTCCACATTGGCGAGGGCATCCAGGTTTGGTGATGATGGCCCCTTTGGAGATAGTAGATGGAGTGGCGTTGCTGGGGATGATACTGGTGGTGGTTGTGTTCGTCTATGCTGCGGACAGCGTCAATGCCAGCCCGCAGAAACAAAACCAGGCAACACGCTGCACATGTATCTTTTGCATCTTTGCAAATGTGAGGTATCTCATTGTTCTAGCTACCAAACCGAGGAAAAGTAGCAATATATGCCGACTAGATGCAACGTCGTACTTGGAAAATATCAAGAATTCAATTATGGTTTGTTTAACTTTCTTCAATTATGCCGACTAGAGCAAGTTAGTCCGCTTTGAGTTTGCATTACAGTTGGTAGGAAATAATCAAGCGTTTACTTGTAAATTCTGCTAGTTTAGTCAACAAAAGATATACACATATGGCGAAAGTTGGTCTTGGGGACGTTTGTATCGTGCTATATCGTGTTGTCTCTATAGATAATTTATACATCTCGAAAGCACCAATGGATTGTTTTAGTGTTGAAACAATGCAGTAGTCTTGGAATAAAACACATAGACCAGTTATCAAAAAATATCGATGAGTTTTGAGCATGTTGTGAGGCTGAAGAATAAGTCAAGATTCTTGGAAAATCCATAGAATATCATCTAGTTGGCTCAATCATCACACTTTGAGATTCCATTTATTCATTTTCTTTTCAAAATTGGAAGAAAAAAACGAACCACCAGTGAGAAACTTCCAATAAATTTTTGTTTCTATTTAGGCGTCATAAGTCAATTTACTGCTATAATGTTCAAAACCAAGAATGTGCCCCATGATTTTAGTAGTTGAAGATGATGCCGAATTCCGTTGAAGTGACAATTTACTGCTGCAAGTCCAATGCCTCTGCAATTTTCCGAGCACCACACAAGCTCTCTAACATGGACAAAAAAGCACCTCTATCCCCCTTGTCATGAAAGATCCACATATTGCAAAACAGCCTATGAGCTTCACTTGCATAGCTAGTTTACTCAATGTTCTCACAAGGTATGCATAAATAGACATATTCATATAGTCATTTGATATTTCCACAACCTCATCAAGTTTACCAAGCTGACCTTTTGCAATCAAAAGCCTTCTTTCTTGAAGTAATATATAATGAAAAGAAACGTAGTTGTTCCTTGGGTGGGCTTGGAAGAAAAACATATCATGGAGCAGATTCAGCATGATAAACTATCTTGACTCCCTCAGAAACATGATTTGATACACGGTTGTTAATGCACAGGGTGTGTGGGTAGAGAAGTGGCTTCTGAAATAATTTGAGGTCCATAAGCATTTGCCAGAAAGGAAATGAAAAAGTAAGAGGAGGCCATTCAGAAGTTAAAGGGGCAATAGCTTCCTTTTATTTAACCTATTTTTGGTCAATAACAGATTAACAGTGTGTCTTCCATCCATTCCTTCTACTACACCACGTCAAACTATTGTAACCTTGTTTGCTTGACCTTTATGCATCAACAGCTTGAGACATGACATTTTCTCTGTTTTTGCACATTTAGCATCTTTTTCTCTTCAAAAAAGAAAAAAAAAAGAAAGACAATTTACTGCTGCGATTTGGAATAATTGGCAATTGGGTTTGTCTGTAATGTGATAGTCTCACGAATGTTTAGGTCATACTGGAACTCTCTACCTTAGACCAGTTTTTTGAAGTTTCTGAAAAATCCACAGAATAATAACATCTAGTTGCCCCCATCATCACCTTTCGATATTTCATTTCGTTCTTTTTTTTTTTTCAAATTAAGCTGAAGAAAACGAACCAAGAGCGAGAAACTTCCAAGACTTTTAAATTATTTATGAAAAATCCGAAGAATTTCCTTGTTTCTGTTTAGCAGTCAGAAGTCAATCTACTGCTAATGTTCAAAACCAAGAACGTGTACCGTGTATCATTTTAGTGATTTTAATATGTACCGTAAATCCTTTTTTTTTTCCTTTTTAATGAAGAGAAGACTACCAACGTGGTAAGGAATTTGTCTGGCTGCTATCAGTTTATCAGAAAAAAGAAACTGAAGGAGGGGCTTAACCTCATTTACAATTATTAAAATTATCTTTTCATAAGAGTCGTAATTTAGAGATTGCTTAACCTACAAAAGCCTCAGATCCTCACAAGAAGAACTGAAAATGAATTAACAAACAGGTTATGCCTAGTTTCACAACAATGGTTAGCCCAACCATTCTAATGCTTAATAGTTTGAATTGTATTCTTCACAAGTCTATTCCTAATATAATGATTATCCCCATCAAATTAAAGCAAAAGAAAACGATGATGATCAATATATCATTATATAATTTTTTTTTGGTCATTGTAATATTAATAATCTAGCATATGAATATTTAAATTGTAATTCATAAATATTAGGCTTTGATTCTTGAATTTTAAAGAGAGAAAAGATCGAATGTTCTGTTGTTTTTAGTTGGTCCAACCTCCCCTATACATTTTTTCATGTAACTAAACAACTGATTTATCCATTTCTCTGTTATTTGGGGATTGATAAAGCCCCCAATCCATTAGACGCAATTGTCTATTGAAATAAGAAATCCACAGAATATGTATTCGATTGATCTCTCTTGTTTGTTCTTGGCAACCACCTGTTTGGGCCGCAAATTTGGAAATGATCAAATTTCACGTACGGTCATTTGTTAATCACGATTAATAATTAAAAAGGCCTGAGAATATAAAGTGTGCCAGTAAAATTCTAATAACGTAACATCCATTTGGCCGCTTAAAGCATGACAAAATCATAAAAAGAGGATAGAATTTCACTTGTTTGTAGAAAATAAAAAAAATAAAAAAAATTTATGTCAGGTATCCATATTTATTAACAGAAGTGAAATTTGAAGCAGAAAGCAGCAACTTCAATAATTATAAGTGAAGATGACGATGGAGAACATCTTGAAGATAATATAGGACCAAAAGGAATTGATAATTTACAGAATATGATCACGGAAGAATAAATCAACAAATGACTCATTAGGATAACTCATCATAAAAAACAAATAACTCACCACAACGACCGTATAAAAGTTGTTAGTTCAAAAGAAATTTTTCAAGAAAACCCTTATTTTAAAATATTAAGTGGGAGAGAGGTGTCAACGGCCCCACAGTTTTCATCATGATTCTAATTAGAGATCGTGGGTCCCCTCGCGTCACCCTAGGAATGAACCCGTATAGGATGGGGATACATAAGGATCTAGAACTAATAGATGGATACAATTAATAACCCAGGACACGTGCTTTGATCAGTCAACCCACATTGGAGGTTATAGTGCGAGGAATGTCTATAAGAAATGAAAAAAAACGTTCATCCCACGATAGAATTATCTTCTAGATCATTATCTAGAAGAGAAATTAATTTGTGGTGGTTAATACACTTAGCTTATGAAACTGTTAATCTTATCAAGAAGCTATGTCAGTTTTTCTAAGAGCCAAATTAATCATATTAAAGATAACAGTGATAGGGTTAACTATTATCAGATTTAATATGAGAATAAAGTCACAAATTATTTTGTTTTTCACAAACTGAATTTTTTTTTTTATTTTCGATTTTTCAGAAATGGTTAGTGGAGGTTCTTTTAGTCTTTTGACCGTTATTCTTGATGAGAATAAGCTAACGAGTCCAAATTATGTGGATTGAAAAAGGAACTTGGACATAATACTCACTATTGAGGAATATAAGTATGTCTTCTTTGAAACCTACCCTGTTATCGGGGAGGGTTCCACCGCTGAAGAGTGCGAGGCTGAGAAAGTATGGAAGAAGGCCAACAAAATGGCTCGATGCTACATATTGGCCTCCATATCTAATGTACTCCAGTCAAAACACAAGCACATAACCACTGCGTACGACATTAGCCAATCACTAGCCACGATGTTCGCAGATAAGAGTTGGCCCGCAAGGCAGGAGATTCTTAGAACGATCATCAACACTAAGATGGCTGAGGGAGCATTAGTCAGAGAGCATATGCTCAAGATAATTGCTACTTTCGTGGAAGTAGAAGTCTTAGGGGCTGTAATTGACCCAGGAGCCAAGTGGACATGGTTCTCGAATCTCTTCCGGGCTCTTTTACTCAGTTCAAGTTAAATTATAATATGAACAAGTTAAACATGAGTTTAACTGAGTTAATGAAAGTGTTCCAAGTGGTAGAGAATGTCATGAAGCCACAGTCCAAAGCTATGATTGTTAGGACTTTTTCTTCTAGAACTAGGCCCAAGGCCAGGAAGTTCAAGAAGAAGAAGGAAAACGCACCTGCCCAACCCAAGAATCAGCCCAACAAGCCCAAAGGCAAATGCTTCAAGTGTGGGTAGAAGGGATACTGAAAAAATGAGTGTTCAAAACTTTAAGTCAAGAAAAATCCTACACATATTGTTCTCTATATAGAGTCTATTTTAATAGTTGGATCAACTTCCAGTTGAATTATTGATTTTGGTGCCACTGATCATATCTGTAACTCCTTGTAAGGGTTTAGGAAAATAAGAAGACTCCAGAAGAGCGAGCTTGGACTATGAATAGGAAATGGAGTACAAGTATGGGCCCTTGCAGTGGGAGAGTTGGATCTTATTTTTTATTGTAATAAAATAGTTATATTAAAGGATATTTTATATGTACTCGATTTTAGACAGAATTTAATTTCAGTTGCAAAGATAATAAATCATGGATATTCTGTTTCTTTCCATTCTGGTATTACTATCAGTAGAAATGGAGAAGTTTTATATACAAGGCACATGTATAGAAACTTATTCTTTTTAAATCCTACAAACAATTAAATAAATAACGCTCAATCTGAACTTTTAAGTAAGAAGAGAAAGACCAATGTCAACCACTCATATCTTTGGCATTTAAGGTTGGGTCATATTAACTTAACCAAGATTCAAAGGTTAATCCATGATAGGCCCTTGGGCTCATTAAGAATTGAAAGTTGGCCTCAGTGTGAATCCTGCCTTATAGAAAAAATGACCAAAAGGTTGTTTACCTAAAAAGCTTATAGAGCCAATGAGATATTGGACCTTATTCATACTAATGTGTGTGGTCCTTTGTCTACTCAAGTTAGAAGGGGTTTCGAGTACTTCATCACTTTCACGGATGATTGTACAAGGTTTGGTTATGTCTACCTGATGAGACAAAGGTCTGACTCTTTTAACAAGTTCAAAGAGTTTAAGGCTAAAATGGAGCGTCGGACAGGTAAACTGATTAAAATCTTACGATCGGATCATAGTTGAGAGTACCTCCTCGGTGAATTCAAGGATTACATGGTACATCATGGGATAGTATTGCAACTCTCTGTGCCAGGTACACTCAAGCAGAATGGAGTAGTTGAGAGAAGGAATAAGACATTAATGGAAATGGTCCGAAGCATGATGTCTCATGCTACTCTTCCGGTCTCTTTTTGGGGATATGCCATCGAAATAACAGCATACATTTTGAACTTGATACCTTCCAAGTCAGTACCTAAGACATCCTATGAGATGTGGACTGGGCATAAGCCAAGTCTAAATCATCACAGGATATGGGGCTATCCAACTTATGTACTGATCAAATGAGACAAGCTAAAATCAAGATTAGAATTATGCTACTTTATTGGGTATCCAAAAGGGATAAAAGGAGGTTACTTTTATCATCCCAAACAGAAAGTACTGGTAAGTACTAATACTAGATACTTGGAGAATGATCAAAGTACTTCCATTAAAGGTTCAACAAGGTTGGAACTCGAGGAGAAGTTATTTTCGGAATCAATTTCTTTAGACCCGATTATGGAACAAGAAGAGACACAACCTCAAGAACCTGTACAAACGGAGCTTCGTCATTGCGGAAGGGTATCTAGAGTTCTAGAAAGATGGATATGAGAGGCTTTCGAGTTGGTTTCTGACCATCGGAATAAGATCCCACTAGATATGAGGAGGTTATTGCTGATGCCGATGCAGATCTATGGCATAAAGCAATGAAAGCCGAGATTGAGTCTGTGTACTTCAATTAGGTTTGGGATCTTGTAACTTCACCTAAAGAGATAAAACCTATTGGGTGTAAGTGGCTATACAAGAGGAAGAGGGGAGCGGATGAGAAGGTAGAAACCTTCAAAGCTAGGCTTGTGGTGAAAGGGTATACTTAGAAAGAGGGAATCGATTATGATGAAACCTTTTCCCCGCTAGCCATGTTTAAGTCCATCCATATTCTCCTTACTATTACATGTCATTTCGACTATGAGATATGATAAATGGATGTCAAGATAGCATTTCTTAATGGCTATCTTAACAAAGACATCTATATGTCCCAATCGGAAGTTTTTATTGCTAAAGGCCAGGAACATATGATTTGCAAGCTTCAGAAATCCATTTATAGACTTAAGCATGCATCTAGAACATGGAACATTTGTTTTGACGAGACTGTAAAGTCTTACGGTTTCATTCAAAATGAGAATGAACCATGCGTGTACAGGAAATTAGATATCATAAATGTGATTTTTCTTGTCCTATTATGGATGACATTCTACTCATTGGAAATGATGTAGGGACATTGTTATCTACTAAGGTTTGGCTATCTTGTTAATTTAATATGAAGGATTTGGGAGAAGTCAGTTATATTCTCGGGATTAAGCTTCTTAGGAATAGGAAACAGAGAATGTTAGGATTATTCCAAACGACATACATTGACATGATGCTAACCAAGTTGAGCATAGACTCATGCAAGGGAGCTTTAATCCCTTGCAGACATGGGTTGTCTTTTTGTTCTAAGGACTGTCCTAAGTCTCGAGAGGAAAAAAACAAGATGAGTAGGATTCCTTACGCTTTGGCTGTGGGAAGTCTCATGTACGTCATGCTGTGCACTAGGCCAGATATCTGTTTTTCCGTAGGCTTAGTTAGTAGATAGCAGTCAAACCCTGGGGAAGTTTATTGGCAGGCTGTAAAGTATATTCTTAAGTACCTTAATGGTAGAAAATATTATATGCTGGTTTACAGGGCTGAGGACTTGATTCTTACTGGATACACAAACTCAGATTTTTAGGCAGATAAGGATGAGAAAAAATTCACTAGTGAATATGTCTTCAGCTTGTCTGGAAGAGCTATTTCATGGAGGAGTATCAAGCAATCTTATATTGCTGACTCAACCATAGAAGTTAAGTATGTGGCAACTTCGGAAGCATCCAAGGAAACAGTTTGGCTCTGGAAGGACCTTTTAGAACTTGGAGTTGTGTCACACATAGACAGACCGATTGTGGTGTATTGTGATAATTTTGGAGCAGTCTCGCAATCCAAAGAACCCAAGAACTACAAGAAGGGGAAGCATATCCAGAGAAAATACTACTTGATCCGGGATTTCATCCAGAGATAAAAAATCGTGGTGAAACAGATAGCTTCGGAGAACAACCTGGCAGATCCCTTCTCTAAACCTTTGGCTAAGAAAGTCTTCAAGAGACACTTAGACGCCATAGGGATGGGCACCTATGGATTTTCTTAGTCTTAGATTGAAAGTGGGAGATTATTGAAATATATGCTGTCTAGACTAATTTTATCTGATGTAATTATCAAATTTATTAATAAAAGAATTTATTCTCAAAATTTATTTATGAATTTACATTTTATTTGTGCATGATATTTGTTTGGAAAGGACTCATTATGTTTAAGTGATCTATGTGAATAGTGGTCTTTTATAGTAAGATATGGATCATTGGTTACTTAACACATAAATGTTTGTTCTTAACCGATTAATGAGAATGAGAATCTCATCATGTATAGATTATTGTGTTATGAATTCTAAATGGGGAATGGCTTACCTTTAGTCAGTGAGTAGTCCACTCACTTCATAGCATGAGTGTATTTCGAATACGTATAGAATAGGACTTGTAATAGTAGTTTTTAAAAGTATTATTTAGAAGAAACCCAGACTATTATTGCTACAGCGGGGATTAATACTCTACCACTTGAGTATGAGTTGGTGGTCTGACGAAGTTAGAAGCACATACTTTGATATACTGTAGTTGAAATTCTTTCATAGAACCAATATACTTGTATGTTGTGTATATCTGGCTAGTTAGTTAAGATAGACTTGTACAAGATAGCTTCTGTGCTATATCGTCTATTGTGACTATTCAAATGATCTAATTATCCAGGGCCCTAAGGAACATGATTTGGATGTTTTCTTTAGGGTAGCTCCCTTGAAAAGTAGAAACATTCCAGGAGTCGTGGATCATTGGACTAGAAGTCTAAGGATGGTAGATGTCTAATATATGGTTATTTTAATTATTACACATATAGGTCGAAGACTTTGTTAACGCAGCATTATCCTTGGGGTCAATATTTCCTTTTGGTGATATTAAGAAATATTTAAAATGTAAAATATAGCTATTTATATAGTAGGGGTATTTTGGTCATTTTAGTAGCCAAGACGATGTGTCTTTTGGTCCACGAAATGGCCCTTAAGTCCTGACAGATTTGGATTAAGGAATTGGTCTTGATAATTATGGGTTTTATATATTTTATTTTATTTAAGTAGTCTAATTTATTATTAGACTAAAATAAAATAAAATGCCCGAGAGAGAATATATTTTATCAAATTTAATTAGTTAATTAATTATTTAGGGCTCAAGAATCAGATTGAATAATTAAAAAATTAATCTAGGTATAAACTAAATAAAAGGCATGAAATTTTATATTAGTCTATTTGGGCTTGTTAATTATTTATTGAGTTGTTTGATAAAGTCCAAAAAATAAATAATTAAGATTTATTATTTATAGTGTTCAAGCCCAATAATAAATAATTTTATCCGGCCCAATGAATAAGACCAAGGGTAAAATAAAATTATAAATAAATAAATAAATAGTTAAAATAATAAAAATAATAAAAAACAACACAGGATGCGTGAAGAATAATAGAAAGTATGGATACTTTCTGTTTTCATGCAGTTGGGTCATCTCTCTCGGGAAATTGGGAAAGGAAATGAAAATGCTATCATGCAATCTGTGAGAGGAGCTTTTTAATTTTTTCCAATTCACAAAAACCCAGTGAAGCATTCATAGACGCCTTCAAAGGCTAACCAAACCCACATCTTCAAGCTTTCACCGATAGTGCTACAGGTACCATTTTGGAATATCAAAGGCTTCACGTGAATGAAACGCATTCGATATTTATGAGGACATGATTTAATAGCTTCAAACATCCTTATACAGATATCTACATCAGTGCAAAAAGGGCCATTCAATAACAGATGTAAATTTTTCGTTTTGTAAGCATACTTTCGGTTTGATGATTTTTGCCATTTTAAACCTTTAGGAATAACTCCAACAAATGTCCCTAATTATAAAATATGATTCTCCAAATATAAATAATCCACAGAGCTCAGAAAATAATACAAGTCTCAACAAGAATAGCTCAGTACACAAATAAGTAAGCTAGTTCCTTCCGCTCTGATAGAGATTATTCCATCCTAAAATCATGAATAAAATGGGTGTGAGACAAACATCTCAGTAAGTCCTGTAGTGTGCGCATGGAATCTTTTAATGCTTTTCATGATGCATGATAAACTCTTCTCTTGTAATAAATACAAGTATTCAAATTATGTCTTCAAATGTTTACTCAATGAAGCTTTTGGGAGAAATCATAAAATAGTCTTAAAATTAGAGTAATATAACTCTTTGGGATCACATACCAGTGAAAAACTCATAAATAAAATTTTTGGAAACAAATAAATAATATTTGAAATTTAAGCCTTGAACCACATTCACAAACCTCGGGAAACAAAATCCCAATTTAACTCTTTTTCTTATGAAAATATTATTTAAGGTAAAACCCCAACATTCACACTTTTTGGGTCGAAACCCTCTATTTGGGTAGAAATCCCACTCTTCGCACTTTTCTAGTCAAAACTCTGTGCTTTGGGTAAAACCCCATTCTTTACATTCTTCGGGTCAAAACCCTCAATTTTGGGTAGAAACCTCAGTCTTCGGATCAAAATCCTGTAGTTAGCTAAAAAACGGCTTAACTACCAAGTACTAATGCCTCGTTTAGAGTAAAACAAATCCCAGAACTGATCAGGTTACTTGGGCTCATCTATCTCTAACGAAAGCTAGTACAAGCCCTTTTGAGTATTCAAGGATTCGTATTCACAATTCAAGTGACTCAATATAAACACTTCCTTTCAAGAAGTAGCCCAAAACAATTTTCCAAGATTCTATTCCTACTTTCTAAAATCTAACATACCTTTCACATCCCGAAAATACATTTCATTTCAAATAATCTCCCAAAACAAAATATACCAATATTCAAAATGTTTTCAATTCCAAAAGAAGGTATAGCATTTCTCATATTTAAATTCCATTTATAAGAAACATTAATGAATGGAGTTGAAGATTTTCATATACATGCGAGGAGTTTCGCAAACTAATGTATGGAGAAAAAATCATTATAGAGTAGTTAATAACATCTCATAGTAATCAATACATGGATTCTCATTCTAACATCATCTTTTTACAAAATTCATCAAGTAAATCATGCTCAAGGCGTTTCATAAGGATAAGGACTTATAATCAAATTTGGAAGTATTTTCATAGTTTCATATAAGCAGAGATAATCCAAATGATACAAGAAATTGTAGTTTTCCAAAGAGTAGATTGAAATGAAGGCAAAACTTCATTTATTCTACTTGCTAAGAATATGGCTATGACACATATGATGGTTATAGATAAAATGATCAAAAAAGAAGGGTCGGGTCTCAAACTCCTTCAATAAAAGTTAAGGGGAGGATTACTTGTGTAATTTGTTGTAAATATAGACATACTAAAATTGATTGTTTCAATAAATTGACATACAAAAGATTTTAGAGGGTACTTGATAATAAGAAATAAGAGGAAAGCAAAGAGTTAATCTTGGAGCCAAAAAAGTCATAGAAACATGGTATGGTTGTCGAGAATTAATCACCACCTTAAGTGAAGAGAAGAAGTCCTTAGATATATAAGTTCTAGAAGTTGAGAGACAACTCCAAGAAAAACTACAAATATTAATAACTCGCCAAAATTACCAGAAAGCACATACCAGCAGAACTTGGCTACTAGTCATTCGTCGGCATAATTTATTCCAGGTAGTGACCGGCCAGTGTCGGCTAACCCACTTTAGCCGGATCAACCAAGATCCCTTTAAAAGAGTTTTCTTTCCTTATTCAACTTTTTTTTTTTACCATTGTTAATTATAAAAAATAAAACAATAAATTTAACTTATTAAATTAATATTTAATAAATTTAGACTTTATCTTTATCAAATTAATATGTACCAAAGTGATGAATAATTCTACGACAAACCTAAACATCGAAACTACAAGGAAGCTCCGGTTGATAATTTTACATCGAAACCTAAAGATCTCTAACATCTATTATTTTACATTGATAATTTTATAAAATTATTTTTTATTTTAGTGAGATAATAAAATTACAAATTCTAATTTTTTTTGTCCAAAAAATAAATACAATATATATAGTTGAACATATAAAAATAATCCGTTAAGGATGTGCATGTGACATAAAATGATGAATGAAAGAAGATGGAAATGGTGTCGACAGTAAATAGATGACCAATTAATAAATTTACAATGACAATTACACGATAAATCTTACAAGGAGAGGATAGAAACAGCACAATTTTAGGTGCATGGATACAACAACGAAAAAGGAAAATAAAAAAAAAACCCTCACAATATTATTTACGTTACTGACTGATCAAATACCTAGTATTTAAGTATCGAAAGAACAATTCTCCAAAAACAATGCATGGAAAGACTTAAGTTTGTTCCTTAAAAGGGTCAAAACATCCGATTAGCGAGGCAATGGATTCACCATGCGACTGTCCAATCCCGAATCAATGTTCATGGACACAGTGTAGAGATCAGATTGCCCAAGATTTAAGGATGCTGTGTAGAGATCCGACTGCTCACTGATTAGAGCCACGGTTTCTTCATGGCCCTCCTGTTGAGCCCAAGGATGTCTAACTAATTTCCTCATCCTTTCCAGTTCCATTGCTACTTCTTTCATCTTTGGTCTTTCTTCACCAACCAACTTGAGGCATCTCTTCACAAGTTCAGCAACTTCGTGGAGTTGATTCAAAC
This sequence comes from Voacanga thouarsii, assembly GCA_026120185.1. Lineage (NCBI taxonomy): Eukaryota > Viridiplantae > Streptophyta > Magnoliopsida > Gentianales > Apocynaceae > Voacanga > Voacanga thouarsii. The sequence goes on along the minus strand of JANUWF010001289.1, from coordinate 171,411 downwards.
TCCCTTCTTTCAGAATTCGTGGCTCCAGAATATGAAACAAACGGTTTTCCTTGAGGGACGCGATAAAATATGTGGCCAAGTTTCTTTCATCTTCTGCTTTTACACTAGAAAGAGGTTTTCTCCCTGTCATAAGCTCTGCAAGAACGACCCCAAAGCTATAAACATCACTTTTCTCTGTTAGTTTACTTGAATGGAAGTATTCGGGATCCAAATAACCCAAGGTTCCTTGCACTAGAGTTGTGACTTGAGTCTGATCCAAGGGCACTAATCTTGAAGCTCCAAAGTCTGATATTTTTGCAGTGTAGTAGTGATCCAAAAGTATGTTGGCTGACTTGACATCTCTATGGATAATAGGCATGGAAGCAGCAGAGTGAAGATAGGCCAGTGCACCGGCAGCTTCAGCTGCAATTCGCAGACGATTTTCCCATGAAAACCAAGCCATCTCCCTGCTGTTGTGGATATGGTGGAAGAGTGTACCATTGGAGACATACTCGTAGACAAGCAAAGGTACTTCGGTCTCCAAACAACAGCCTAACAGCTTCACCACATTTCGATGGTTTACTTGCGTGAGAATAACCACCTCGTTTATGAATTGCTCAATCTGAGACTCATCCATTATTCTTGACTTTTTGATTGCAACTACTCGTTTATCAGATAGAATTCCTTTGTACACTGTGCCATAACCTCCTTTGCCAAGGATGAGATCTTCTGCATAATTATTGGTGGCCTTTTCGAGTTCGTGGGCTGTGAAAATTTTTGCACTTTCTACGTCCCCTCTAGTGCACATTTGCTGTTGCAATAGCAAACCACCATTTTGTTGGAAAAATTTCTCTCGTTGTTTGATCAGCTTCCTCTTCTTGATGCTAAAGTAAATCCAACTTGCTCCAATTACTAAGCACAAGAAGCCAATGCCGAAACCTGCAATGATTTCCCAATAGATATCATCAATCAATACACCAAAATAGACACTAAAAAGTAACAAATGTATACTTGTAACAAGTTACTATCTCAGTCCCAAAATAGTTGTTGCATTTAGAAACATTTTTTGTCCTAAAATATTTATCGTGTTAGGAAATCAAGAAAGCAATAATGCTATCATTTCTAATTTTACTTATATTTAATACTCCTTCCGTCTTAAAAAAGATGTCAAAAACTTCTATTTTTGTTATACTAAAATACTTATCAATTTTACAAATTAAGAATGTATTTATTACGTATATTCTTAATTTACTCCTCATTCAACTACTCAATAAATATTTGACTTATTAAATATGTGTATTTTCAATTTAATTAATGAAGATTTATTACTTTTATTCAGGGATACAATAGTCATTTTATATTATAATTATATAAGTTTTAGTAATTTCTTAATCTATGTGCTATTTGTTAGATTGAGGATGAAGGGAGTAAGAGGAAGGAAATTATTATATAAGTTATTTTGAGTCATTTTATATGGGGATAAAGTAGTCTTTTTAGTTTTAGCTTCAACATAAGTACTGTCCAATTATCAAAATCTCCGAAAGAGCTACAATTATTTTGGGACAAGGTTGTAACGTGGTGGAGCGGTTGTATTGAAAGTTCTATCTATTCATATCATTCATAAATCTTTCTTTGCACGTTTTAGAAGGCCTTGGCATCCTAAAATGAGAATAGAAGTTAGCAAAGAATTACCTAAAGAGAACTTAATCACTGGAAACTGGGAGCTCTGAGGAATACAACCTCGACCATCCTTTCTGCCATCAGTACCGGTGTATCCATGCCGACAAGAACAGATGAAACTACCTGGAGTATTAGTACAAATCGCATTTTCATCACAGGGATTATTAACCAAGCATTCGTTGATATCTGCCATCAGAAAATCACGACATATAAAACTGGCCGTCTAAAGATAAAACAAAATCTCAGAATCTGTAAACTTTAGCTCTTTGCTTGAAGGGAAGGAGGGAAAAAATCATATGTTACACTAACCAGAGCAGCCAGCACTTAGATACGGATTTCCCTCATATCCTTCTGTGCAATTGCAGCGATAACCACCAACACCCGTCTCAAAATCGATGCACTTGCTATTCAGTTGGCATGCATAATCGGCAGACTTCTGAGCTTGACTGCAACTTTGGTTTCCAATCGCCCAGTCAAGGACTACTGGAACATTTTGTCTGGTTCTGTTATAAAAGGTTGGATCCGAGAAGTACGATGTGTGAAAAACAAAGCTATCCTGCTCTCCAAGAAAGGCATAACCACAAGGGTCGAAACTCCACACTTTAGTGTGGTTGCTCAAACTTTGCAGGGCCGCGGAGAATTTCTTCAGACCTTTAGGTATGGCTATTTGGCAACAACCAACACCTGTACAATCTCCATCAATCACATCTTCGCTTTTAGAGCAGAGGGAGACACACCCGCTGGTGAAGTTCCTCCCTTCGCTTCCAACTATCACTGCCAAATCATCGCACCCGACGACTGTGAATTTATTTGCATCTGAGAAGGTGTATGGGGTTGCTGCTAAATTTATCCATATTGGGTTCCCGTTGGTCCAGTTACCTAGCTGGTTGTAGCAGTTGGAAGCCACCCAGTTCTTGACTCGTATTTCGTTATCTGATATGTCGACTACTTCAAGGTTGCCAGTGCCAATGAAGGGCTTGGGTGGGTTGAAAGAAAAGTTGCAGTTGATGTCAAACCAAGTGCCAATGGAACAGCCTGATTTTAAACCAACGCCAAATGGGTAGGGAACAGTCAGGTTTCCACACTTACTTTGGCAGCCCGGCTTGGTGATGTTGGCACCTCTAGTAATGGACTTGGGAGAGGTGGCGGCCGTCGCAGAGGAGGCGGAACTGTTTGCCAATGCCAACGGAATGATCAAGAGTTGAAGGAAGAGACAAAGAAGCACTCTCGTCAACATTATGTTTTTTGCAAGATGTGAGATATCTCTTACATTTGTTTTTATTTTGAGACTTTGAGTGATATATAGAAGAATTGGTTGCTGGAATTCATTTTAGAAAGAAATTTGACTAACTCAAGCTTATGATAAAATAATTTGATCTGACCTAATCAAAGGTAGAAAGAACAAAGACAAGACTGGTTCAAAATTTTGGATATTTAAGACGATTAAAAGAAGGGTGACTGTATTTGATTAGCTACTAACTAAGTACTTAACTAGTTGAATTTGGGAACTAAGCGTGCCTCCCCCCCCGCTTACTAACCAACATTGGAATAAAAATTTTTGGCGCTTATATATCCACTTAGCTATTTATTCACTTGGATCATGTCAATATACAATTCTTTGTTGAAATAGTTGAGTTGATAAATATTATTTTTAATTATTAAAAATTTTAAATTTAATACTCATTGGACATAAAAGTATAACTAAATTACACCTAATTAGATAATTCTTAGTATAATATTCTTGTCTCTTTACATTTCTTGTAAACCGTATTGATTGTGCAACCCAATAAGAGCGATGACCTTTGAGTTGGAGTACCTATTTTGAAACCTAGTGGATTTACAATATAATTGGTGTAACAAGACTGTTTCAATTTCATTTTAATATCTGAAACAGTAAGAGGAGCGGAAACAGTAAGCACTTCCTTTTTTAAAGGGTAGATTTGCAAGAGAGAATCTGACCAATTTATTGTCCGAAACTTTTTTCGGGTTTAAAAATGAATAAATAAAATTAATTTTCTCTCAAGATAATATAATAATTTGTAATTATGATCAAGTATAAAAATTCAATTTCAGATTATGGAGTAATTCAATCTTAAATAGATGTCAATGGCACCTTACAACATCAAACAAATAGAAAATATAAGGAAAAAATAGAGAAAAAGACATTAACATTATATTATTATAAATTTGAGTTGTAAGTATTGAGTGAATCTGAATCTGCCATTGTTTTAGCACGCTTCTGGACTAAAACCAACAACATAGACTTTGGGAAAAAAAATACAAAGAAAATTGGCATCGCATCTAAGTATAAAATATTAACATGTCAAGTCCTTGTACAAGGAAAAAAATAGTTAAAATATAGTAAAACCGTTAACTTTTAATATTTTTTTGAATAGTTACTTTTTGTTCATTCTATAAAAAAGAAAATCACTTTAGCCATGAAATTTCATTTTCTGGGCACTGTAATATGATGGTGTATGGAGTGCGCATGTATCAACAAATTTTTTAGTGAAACTTATCGCACAAAAGTTTATATATAAAACTATATTAATTATGGATAATTGTATCCAGATTTTGTCGCACAATTTGAATCCTCAAATTAGATGATCCCAAATTCAGGTTGACATGGCATGTGAATACAGTACAACTGTTAGCATTTTAAAATTTACTATTGTTTTTGGATAGTTCTTTTCTGTTCATCATTAAAAAAAAAAAAAAATCACTTCAGCTGAAATATGATTTTCTGGGCACCTAAAATTATTGTCACCACCTTCTAATCCCTACCTCGTACGATGAAATCTAATCCTAGTGGTCGTCTTCATAAAACAATCATGGCATCAGGTCAACAACGGTCAGAACTTGATTAAGGGCAAGGCAGGGAGAGAGAGTCTCTTGATCGTCCCTTCAGGAGGTCGAGGCATGGTGAGCTTTGAAGCGCTGGAGCATCTCGTTGAAGCCTGTCTTGTGCTGTGCTTTTTCTTTTCAGTTTTGTGGGAGTTCAGGGTTCAATATGCAATATGAGCAAACAAACGAAATCTTAAGCTGATGCATGCGAATATCCTCAAGCTGCGCCACAACAGAAATTCTTGCATAGATATAAGAATATTAGGGTTTCGATGGACCAAGTTACAGTCTATGGTACCAGATATTGTCCTTGTTTGTTTTCCCCAAGCATTTCTCTCTTCGGCCTCAAGTTATATTATATTGCTTCTTCCCTAGGTTTTTGTTCATTGAAGCACAGAAACGTTGCATTTCTTGAAACGCTTACAATTATCTGTCTCTCCCAGAATACTTGAGATCTTTTTTGAGTTTCTTATCTTTTGATATCCATCATTATGGTAATTCAAAGACGGAAGACACTTTGGCTTTCCATTTAGTCATATATAGTTTGCTATCACTAAAAAAAAAAAAAAAAAAAAGGAAATACGATGGTGGAAAAAACGACGGTCAAAAAACTGTCACAATAGATTACTTTATGTGACGGTTAAAAAACCGTCGCAATAGATAGACCTAATACGACGGTCCGAGGTCACCAAATATGATGATTTAACCAAACCGTTGTAATAGGTAGACCAAATATGACGGTTTGGAGAGCCATCGTATTTAGTGTAAATCGAAAAAATAGAGAGATGGATGAGTCATTCATACTAGCAAACCAAGCGGAACAACTTAGGTATTCTCGTTGTCCCAAAGAAAGAGACTGGCATGTGGTAATGCCAATGATGAGAGGAGATAATTATGATGTGTACTCAAGGGACCATGATCTAGAAACTTTTCTCGTGCAACAATTAGATTCTCATCCTGTTTCACACGAAATAGATGCTATAGGGTTAGAAATGGGATTTCTGGGGAGGAAGTAGATTTAGATGGAAGAAGAATACAACCTATAATTTAAATGTACTTAAGTCACTTAACCGTTTACTAAATATGCTTCAGTTGTTAAAATCTTTTACTTAATGTTAAATCTTTATGTTTTACAAATGGTTAACAAACGTTCTCGACGTGGATCAATACAGGACGCCATAGCTGTTTCGAGATCAAGAGCTAGTTCTTCACAGGGTACAGAGACACAAGCACCAGTACACGAGGTTGGTCAGAGATCACATACAGCTGTTCGGACATGATCCAGCGATCAGGAGTCCAATCAAGAGACATCTATACCTACTTCTGATTTAGGTCCCAATGGCACGGGACCGCCTTTCTCAAACCTTAGCGCCTCAGGTTTGCTAAGTTAATAAGAAGTAAATATTAGGAGAAACTGATCTATGTGGCTGTTGAAGTCGTATTAAATTTTTTTCTTTCTTAACTATTTTTTCTATTAATTTTCGAGTTGACATAATGTAGGTTCCTTGGCAAGGAGTTCTCGCGGGGGTGGAAAGTTACCTTTCGGATGAGGTGCGTTGGTTTTCTAAAAGTATGATGTTAGTATTAACCAACATGGAGGGCTTATAGGGGTAGATGTGTCTCGCTACAGTTCAGTGATAGGTTGTTTGGCACATATGAGCAGTAGGATCCCTCTGAATTATAGGGATTGGCATTCCATACCACGTCAACTTAAGGATGACGTTTGAGAAGAAATATGGGTAACTAATTTTTTTATACCATATGCAAAAATCGGATTTTCTTCAGAAGTTAGCAATTTTTTATAATCAAGTATTTGTTTAATACTTGTAAGGACAATGTCACAATGACACCACAAGAACGTAGTGTCACAATGAAGATGCTATGCGCAGCATGGAAGGATTTTAAGTCGAAGTTGAAACAAAGATACTACATCCCTTTGTAGCATAGTACGGAGCCTATTGTTTGTGGAGATAAATGGGTAGATGAAAATCAATGGAGGATGTTAGTGGATTAATGGTGTTTGGAGAATACATAGGTCATAATAGAAGTTGACTAGTTTTATATCTCACAACTTATTTACTCTTTTAATCATAAAATTGATTTATATGTTAACTATTTTAAATATTCCCAATTGGAGGCTGAGTGGAGTAGACAAATCGATCGCATATAGCATATCCACTAATCACAGAAAGAATGTCACATTTTGTTATACGGGATCAGGTATACAGTATATATTATACACTATTCATTTGAAATTTCCTTAATTTTCTTGAAATTTCTCACACATTTTTATAGATGGCATCACAAGGCCAACCGACATCACAGTGTGATATGTTCCTTGCAACACGAAGGTGGCATGGTCGGCAGGCTGATGGTTTAACTACAGAGATAATTGTAAGTAATTTTCAAATGCTAATTTTCCGAGTTCTTAAAATATGACAAAGACAATACATTAACCTAATATAAATTTGATATATTATTTTTTAATTTCATAGGATCGATTGGAGATAGAGTGGCAAGCATTTCCGAAGTTTGAGCTCACAGAGGAAGTGAAGGATCAGATATTCTGGCGATTATTCGGTCCAAAAACAAGAGGTCGTGTTAGGTGCAATGGAAACGGTCTAACACCAATCTCATTCAGTCAATCCTAAGTTCTTCTACAAATGTTGAAGACGTCGTCGGGATTGAGGTTGAGACACGTATGCAGAGTATGCAAGATATGATGTAGGCTGAGATGCGAGTTGAGATGCAGCGTGGGCGAGAGGCTTACGAGTCACATATAGTTGCGCTTCGGACTACCATGGAAGCATTATCGCGCAGATTGGAGACAAGTGCATTTGATGTAGTGCTTCTACGGCATCTCCTGGTGTTGGTTCCACTTCTCGACTCGTTGGTTCATGTGATCCTGATGAGCCTGTCCGTGATGAGTGACATATTTTGATTTCCTTCTTCTTTGTATTTGTACTACTATTTCTGATCTAGTTCTGGACATTTCCTACTTCTCGTACATATAGTAATATATTTTTTTGGGATTATTTATGATTTAATTATTGAGGATATTGCTTTTGAATTGTTTTGCAATGAGAAAATTGTGGTTTATTATATTTGGTGTTGAATGAATTGATTCTATTATGTTTGGCTGGAAATTGTACGTGTGTAGGGTCAAATAAAAATAAAAAAATGCTTTAAAAAAAAGATAATATGATGGCTTGGTTATAGCGTCACAGAACAGATACGACGGCTACGGCTCAAAATTGTCAGTTTTGAGCCATCGTATTTGATTATCAAATACGACGATTTGATTAACCTAATACGATAGCATTTCGAATCGTGCCGATAAACCTTTCGAATGATAAAAAACGACCCTTTTGGCTAGCCGTCATATTTGACTGTCGTATTAGCCTAATACGACGGTTTTGTAACCGTTGTTTTCCAAAAGCGACGAAACCAAATACGACGGTCTTATAACCGTCGCTTAGTCATCGTATTTGCAAATACGACGGCTATTTAAGCTTATTTTAGTAGTGTATAGTAAAATTCTGAATAACATTTTGAGCAGCTGCATCTAAAATTGAGGTCCTTGTTACAAGAAATAGAGCTAGAGCTAATGAACAAAACGGCTTTATGCTTAAAAGAGTAGCAGCACTAGGATTCTGGTACAAGTTAATAAAGACATGCTTGTGAATATTCTTGCCAAGTCATGATCACCCTTTTGCATGAAAATTAAAGAAGAAGAATCAATTATAACTTGTTGAACTTTCTTTGGTTTACATGAAGAAATATATTTGTATACCTAAATTGAGAGTTGGGGAGGCCATTCAGAATTTGAATTGCATTTTTAAAGAAGAGTTAATTCCAAAAAAACATTGCCAAAGTCTAGGCAAATTGTTACTTAAATAATTGAATATTTCAAATTTTCTATTGAATATGTATCACTATAGGAAAAATCTTCATTTGCAACGGCTATAGTATCATCGCTAATTAGCAACGATTTTGCGATGACAACTGATGAAATCGTGAGTTGACCAAAATCATCGCCAAATCCTCACTATTTGCGATGATTTTGCGATTGCCAAAATGTCCATCGCAATTCATAACAAAACCATTGCCATTTGCGAGGGTTTTGCGACGGCTAGAATGCCCTCACAAATTAGTGTGGGTTTTGCCACGGCTAACTTTTTTTAAGAATAAAATATTTAAACCAGAAAAAAAATTGTTACAACCGTCGCAAAATCAGCGCAATTAGTAATGATTTTGTAATGGACTTTATATATTTTAAAAAATAAAAAAACAAAAGTTCTAATTGGTGGATCATCGCAAAACTCTCGCAAATTTGTGAGGGTTTGTGGCTATCCGTTGCAAAGCCCTCGCAAATTCGCTAGGGTTTTGTGATAGGAAGCCACAAACTCTCGCAAATTGCGAGGGTTTTGTGAGGTTTAGTTGCTATCCGTATCCGTTGCAAAACCCTCGCAAATTTGTGATGGTTTTGCGAGAGTTAGTTGCTATCCGTCACAAAACCCTTGCAAATTTGCGAGGGTTTTGCGAGGTTCAACTAAAAATACTTTTTTTTTTCTAATAACAAAAAGTCCGTCGCTAATTGTGAGGATTTTGCGACGGATTTCCCAAAAAAATTTCTTGTACATATTTTTTCATTAAAAATAATCAACCATCACAAAACCCTCACAAATTTGCGAGGGTTCATGGCTATCCATTGCAAAATCCTCGCAAATTTACGAGGGTTTTGTGACAGTTAATTATTTTTAATAAAAATATATGTAAAAAAAATTGGGAAGTCCGTCGCAAAATACTTGCAATAAGCGACGCTTTTGCGGTGGACTTTTCGTTATTAAAAATAAAAAAGAAAAAAGTATTTTTGGTTGAACCTTGCAAAACCCTCGCAAATTTAAGAGGGTAATTTGTGACGAATAGCTACTAGCCTTGATTATTTTTAATGAAAAAAAATGTAAAAGAAATTTGTTTGGGAAGTCCGTCGCAAAATCCTTGCAATCAACAACGCTTTTGCGACGGACTTTTCGTTATTAGGAATAAAAAAGAAAAAAAGTATTTTTGGTTGAATCTCGCAATTTATGAGAGTTTTGTGATGGATAGCAACTAATCCTCGTAAAACCATTGTAAATTTGCGAGGGTTTTGCGATAGTTGATTATTTTTAATGAAAAATATGTTTAAAAAAATTTGGAAAATCCATCGCAAAATCCTCGTAATCAGCGACACTTTTGCTATTGACTTTTCATTATTAAAAATTAAAAAATATATATATTTTTGGTTGAACCTCGCAAAAACCCTCGCAATTTGCGAGGGTTTTGTGAAGGATAGCTGGAAGCCCTCACAAAACCCCAGCAAATTTGTGAGGGTTTTGCGGTGGTTGATTATTTTTAATTGAAAAATATGTAAAAAAAAATTTTGGGAAGTCCGTCGCAAAATCCTTGCAATCAGCGACACTTTTGCGACGGACTTTTCGTTATTAAAAATAAAAAAGAAAAAAAGTATTTTTGGTTGAACCTCGCAAAACCCTCATAATTTTACGAGGGTTTTGCGATGGATAACTACTTGCCCTCGCAAAATTGCGAGGGTTTTGCAGCAATTAATTATTTTTAATGATAAAATATGTATATTTTTTTTGGTGAAGTTCATCGCAAAATCATCGCGATCAGTGACGCTTTTGCGACGGACTTTTAAATTTTAAATTACCCGCCTTTTCTTAGGTAAAATTTTTGGATTGAAATTTTAACTTTTTGCACGGAATGAATTGAATATTCCTTTCTGTCAATTTTTTGAATTTTTGCACAGTAAAAATTTGAATACCCTAATTCGTCACAAATCTATCACTAATTGCGATGGATTTACTTCTTCCCTCGCAAAATCCTTGCAAATTGCGAGGGTTTTGTGATAAAATAGGGTTTTATCTTATATTTTTTAATTTTTAAATTTGTATTTATGTGTTTGTGTGGTGGTATATTTTGACAAATTTACTGAAATAATTTTAATAACGTGTCTCAAATGGTGCATTTTATTATAAATGTATATATAAAATTATGTTTTGTTATACACTTAATGTATTACATTAGTAAATATATATAGTTAATTATGTTATGTTATATACCTATTGTAATATATAAGTAAATGTATATGTTTATGTAGTATACAATATATATTAGTATCTCTTTGGTTTATATATATATATATATATATATATATATATATATATATATATATTACAGCATATAAGTATGTATATACATATGTCTAATTTTTTGTGACGGACTTTCCATAATTTAAACTAATAAAGAAAAAAGTCTAGTTGGTTGTCCGTCACAAAACCCTCACAATTTTGTGAGGCTTTTGCGACGGATAGCCCCTAACCATTGCAAATTTACGAAGATTTTGCGATGGATAGCTTCTAACCTTCGCAAAACCCTTGCAAATTTGCGAGGGTTTTGCAACGATTGATTATTTTTAATGATAAAATGTGTAGAAGAAAAATTTTTTAGACTGTTTCACAAAATCCTCGCAATTTGTGATGGAATTTTTCATATTTAAAAATACAAAAAAAAAAAATCTAGTTGGTTGACCATTGCAAAACCCTCACAAATTTGCGAGGGTTTTGCGACAGATAGCTCAATAACTATCACAAAACCCTTGCAAATTGCGAGGTTTTTGTGACGACTGGTTGTTTTTAGTGAAAAAAAAATGTTTAAATGAATTTTTTTTTGAATGTCCGTTGCAAAACCCTCACAATTTGCGAGAATTTTGCAACGGACTATTCATATTTTTTAAAAAATGAGAAAAGTCTAGATCCTCACAAAAGGGTTTGTGGGTAGCCCTTCCAAAATCTTCGCAAATTTTCGAGAGTTTGGCAGCGGTTGATTATTTTTAATGAAAAAATATGTAAAAGAAATTTTTTTGGGAAGTCCGTCGGAAAATCCTCGCAATTAGCAATGCTTTTGCGACGGACTTTTTGTAATTAAAAATAAAAAGAAAAAAGTCTTTTTGGTTGAACATCACAAAACTCTCGTAAATTTGCGACGGTTTTGCGACAAAATTTTAAATTTTAAATTACCCTCCTTTTCTTAGGTAAAATTTTCAGATTGAAAATTTGAATTTTTCTTGAAGATTTGAAAATCAATTTCAATGGTTTTGAAGCTAAAAGACAAGATAAACACTTCCATTTCCTCTCCATTTTCTTACTGCAACAAAAGAAAAACAGCCATGCTCATGCTCTCATCTTGTCTTTGTATTTCCTTGCAAACACTCCTTGAGAAAGAGAAGTGCTTCAAGAACACAACTTTACCTTGCTATCTCTCCTTGTAGAAGACTAGATCTTCAAAGAGGTAATCAAAGAATACATTTTCTCTCTTGTTCTATGCCTTGGCAAAAAATTGCATATTGCTGGACAGATTTTTTGCTTTATGTTATTTAAGCAATTTGGTTGGTGATTTAGGATGCAAATGGTGATATTTATGTTAAGGGGTGTTGTATGATGTATGGAATAGAGTCTTGTATGCAAAGAAGTCATTTTTTTTTTTATCCTTTAATATAGCATGAAACAGAAAATAAGTGTTGCTGCCCATATTTTCGTTTTTATGGCTTGAAGCCTTGTTTCAATGATTTTTTCATGAATTTGTGTTGTATAATGTGGTATTTATGTTGTGTTAATAATGTATTTTGAGTATGTACATGTATTGGGGTTATTGGAGGAGTTTGGATGTTATTTTGCTAAGTATTGTTGGAGAAAAAACAGAGGTATTGCTGGAAATGGAGGATTGTGTTATTGATATTGTTTTATTTGAGCTAAATGGTGATCATGTGTCATGTGTATGATGTGTTATAGGATCTAGGGTGTTTTGGAAACATTTTTGAGTGTTTAAAAGAGTTTGGTACTTGAAAATTTTGGAGTTTTGTTGAGTTTATGGTTGCTACCAAAAACCCCTGTTCGGAGACCCAAGTTTAAACCCCCCTCCTCCCCCAAAAAAAAAAAAAACAAACTCTTTTTTGGATTTTTTTAGATGAATTTTGGACTGTACAAACTTGGGGATGTTAGGAAAATTTTGGTTCAAGAATTATCGAAAAAATCCTGATATTTTGAAAGTTATGAATTTTGAAAATTGTTGCTCCAGTGTGGTCGTGATTCTGGCGAGATTTTTGGAAAACTTAATTAACCCAGTTTTTCAAAGAAGTTTTGGAAGGAGATTACATGGTAATTCACCTAACATATAGGAGTATCATTCTAGAAATTTTCATCATGAAATAAATTGATTTTCTTAGAAAATTAAATCAACCTTTGAGACCCTTAATTTGCTTTAAAAACAGAATTTTAGCCTAAGGGTTTAAAACTTGAATTTTGCCTTGAAAATTTCTTTAACTAGCTTAAAATGAATTTAAATGAAATTTATGGAATATTTTGATTTACTAGGAAAATATCTCTTATGGTTTTTATGCTTAAATAATTATTCTATTTTTGGAATTTTGGAAAACCCTAATAATCTTTAAGTACAAAGTCTTAAAGATAATTACTTATCTATTTTGCTAGTTAATTATCTATTTACTCATTAGTCTATTTATTTATTTAACTATTTATCTAGTTAATTAATTAATTAATTAATTAATATTATGACACAATGACACAAATAATAGTGGGTTTGGTGTGACACAATAATTACTTTCTATCTTTTGCTTTATCTTTTTCTTTTATCTGCTGCTTTTCTTTCTTTTATATGATATTAATTTTTCTATCCTCTTTCTTAAATAATCAAGTGGAGATAGAAGCACGCATAGCAGCTGCTAATGCTAAAGATAAAGATCCCAATGTTGACGATGGATTGGATCCGGCTAATGAGCACCTAGGCCCACGTAGGGGCTTTGGTTCCCCTCCTTCACCCCCTTCGACAGCTGCTCCTTCTTTAGCTATATAGATTTTTTTATATTTATTTTTATACTCTTTATACACTGCTACTTATTTCTATGAACTATTTTACTTTTTTAGATACTTACTATGTATTTATATTATATTATATTTCAGTATTTTAATTATATTTATTTGTGCTTAGTTTCAGTTTTTTACATTATTTTTGGGGCTATGAACATAGTTTTGGCATTTGTTTGTGTAGTGTTTCAGAATTGATTTACAGGGAGTTAGTAATTCAAAATAAATACAATAATGAAAAAATAAAAAAAATCATCACAAAATCATCGCAATTTGTGACGATTTAGTGAGGGTTAGAAAATTTAATCGCAAATTGCGATGATACGAGGGTTAGAAAATTTCGTCGCAAATTGCAACGATTTTGCGAGGGCAAAAAGAAAAATCTCTTGCAAAATCGTCGCAAATTGCAACGATTTTATATCCCTCGCAAAACCCTCACAAATTGTAACGGTTTTGCGAGGGTCATGTTTTGGGAACAAAAAATCCCTTGCAAAACCCTTGCAATTTGCGACAATTTTGCAAAGGCCAAGTTTTGCTAACAAAAAATCCCTCACAAATTGCGAGGGCCACGACTTTGGGTGAAAAATTCCCTTGCAAAATCCTCATAATTTGTGAGGATTTTGCGATGGCCAAGTTTTGGGAACAAAAAATCTTTCGCAAAACCCTCACAAAGGGCTAGTTTTTAGGAACAAAAGATCCCTTGCAAATCCCTCACAAATTGCAACAGTTTTGCGAGGGTCAAGTTTGGGAACAAAAAATCCCGCGCAAAACCCTCACAATTTGTGAGGGCCACGACTTTGGTGAAAATTTCCCTCGTAAAATCCTCGCAAATTGCGAGGGTTTTGTGAGGGTTTTGCGAGGGCCAAGTTTTGGGAATAAAAGATCCTTTGCAAAACCTTTGCAATTTGCGACGATTTTGTGAGGGTCACGATTTTGGGTGAAAAATTCTCTCGCAAAATCGAGGGACAAGTTTGGGAACAAAAAAAATCCCTCGTAATTTGTGATGATTTTGCAACGGACATATGCATTTCGTCTCAAAACGGTAGCAAATTTTCTACTTCATCGAACTTTGACAAAAAATACTCGTCTCAAAACAGTCGCAAATTGCAACGATTTTTTCTTGCCCTTGGAAAAACCATTGCAAATAGTGACGATTTTTCTTGGTCTTCGCAAATAGCAACGCCATTTTTTGCAACGGCCAAAACCATCCCAGACCCGATTAGCGACGGTTTTTGGCCATCGCAAAATGCCAAATTTCCTGTAGTGTATTTTAGGTATCCATCCAAATAATTTGGATGGTGTCATCTAAAACATGTGAGATGTCTATAATGCTCTTTAATATTAAAAATAATAAATTTCCTTCCTATTTTCAAAATCCTTTGAATTAAAATAAGGAAAACAAAAAAAAGATCCATCAATCTGTACAAGATCTAAACGAGATTTCTAGGGGTTAGTAGTGGCTGGTGGAGGCCATTGTTTGTTGTTGGCGAGATGAAAGGTTGGTAGTAGGGTCTAGGGTTGGCGGCTAGAGTTTGGTTGAAGAAATAAGAGAAAGAGCAGGAAATGTTGTAGAGGAATAGCGGTAGGAAGGGGCAGGCAAAGGAAAAGAGAGAGAAGAAGAGAGAGTGGTGGCATAGGCAAGGGGGAAGAGAGGTGGCAAAGGAAAGGAATGGAAGAAAGAAAGAGAAAGAAAGGTGGGGTACATTGAAGAGTGGGATGGGGAAGTTGTCAACTACAAAGAGAGGTACAAAAAAAGAGAAGAAGAGACGTGGTGTGTAGCCTAGCAACAAGGAAGGACGTGGTGAAAGAAAAGAAAGATGAGGGAGAGAAAGAGAAGGGGTGGAAAAGGCAGTAAAGGGAAAGAGAGGCCACTCAAAAAATGAAAAAGATAAGGTGGTGTGGAGGAGTGTGGCAATGAGGAAAGAGGGGAAGAAGAAGAAAAAGAAAAAGAAGAGAAAGTGGATATTCAGTGACTATGGCAACGGTGGTGATTAGATAAAAATTAGTTGGCGACTTCGCACTACGTATGGAGATTTTGCCCGATGTGTTAACTAGAATTTTCTTAAAATTTCTATACTAATAAGATTACATATTTGAATAAAAATAAAGTTTTATACTACATCTCAATACATTGTTTCTCATTATATACACAAATTACCAGTGAAGGGATCCCTTCTGATACTTGAATCTACTTGCTCTAAATTCCAATTCATGAAATTAGATAGCTTCATTGAAATTGAGTTTGGTGTCCCTATAGAAGAACTCAACCTCTTTGTCTCCTTCTATCTCTTCCAAAGGACTTGAGATGCCACTTTGTTGTGGTGAATCTAATTCCTCCCTTGGTTGTGGTGAAACTAACTCTTCTCTTGATGGTGGCATTTTAGTTGCCGCAACAGATCTAAGGCAAAAATTTACATATTGTACATCTTCAATACGATTCACGACACTATTTGAATTTGTCCATTCTCTATCCATTGCATTACCTATATAAAAATGTCACTCAATGTTACACCCATCTGATTTCAGGATGTACAAATGGACATACAATTGAAGTCATATCTTCCAAATAACAGCTATTAAATTGAAGAAAGAAAATGCTAAGTGTGGTGGAGCAAACTCTACAATCCTTATCTTATAAATGTAATTAGCTCAACCTATTTTTATTTCCAATCCAATCCTGACATACCACTTAGTGCTAGATGGGATAAAGAAGAGAGGACTGCTAAGTGTCATCATGTTTCAAGCAGCATTATATAGGTAGAACAAAGAGATAACATCTAGCTCAAGATTTAGAGGTTTTAAATTTACTGGTTGAAAAAGAATGCTAAAGAGCTTCATTTGAACTTCATAGTGCATCTGCATATGGTTAATTGTAAAAGAAAAAGGAAAAATATCTTGCCTTTTGACATAAATACACTACAACAAAACAGACTATTTCCTACTAAAGCTAAATGGTAGCAAATCAGCTACCCATTTCCGACCAACGAAGTAGTTGGTAGGAAGTTCCCAACCACACTAAATTTGGAAGGAAATGGGATTGGAAATTTCCATCCACCATTCTTGTTGGACGGAAAATATATGTTGGTAGGACAATATAGTTATAGTTTCCTTCCATCATACTTGTTGGTAGGAAACATAGCTATATTTCCATCCTAACATTTATGGGTAGGAACAGTAGTAGAACATTTCCAATTTGGTAGGAACATCATAAATTATTTCCAACCAATGCTATTTTGGTAGGAAAATATAGCTACATTTCCATCCAAACGTTTATGGGTAGGAATAGTTATAAAAACGTTCTTACCAAATTAAAATGTGGTAGGAAATTAATAAATTGTTTCTAACCAATGTTGTTTTGGTAGGAAAATATTGCTACATTTCTGTCCAACTTACATGTTGGTAGGAATACATAGCTACATTTCCATCCAAACGTTTATGGGTAGGAATAGTAGTGAAAACATTCCTACCAAATTGAGATTTGATAGGAAAATAATAAATTGTTTCCAACCAATATTATTTTGGTAGGAAAATATAACTACATTTCTATCCAACTTATATTTTGGTAGGAAAACATATCTACATTTCCGTCCACACATTTACGGGTAGGAATATTAATAAAAACTTTCCTACCAAATCTCAATGTGGTAGGAAAATGAGAAATTATTTCCTATCAATACAATTTGGTAGGAAAATATAGCTACATTTACATCCAAAAGTTTATCGGTAGAAACAATAGTAAAAATGTTCCCACCAAATTGAGATGTGATAGGAAAATAATAAATTATTTCCAACCAATGCTATTTTGGTAGGAAAGTAAAAATGCATTTCCGATTACATAATTATATTGGTAGTAAATGAAAATTTTAAATTATTCATTTTGTTTCTTCAAAAAAATATTTGTTCCAAACCAAAATTAATATTGGCAAGAGTTTAAAATATATTTTCCAACCATTCAGAAATCTGGTAGGAAATATGAATTAGTTCTCTAAAAAATTATTTTATTCCTCATATGTGAAAATTAAATTTATGATTTAAAAATATTTTTGCTTGAAGAAAATGTAATTTCCCACAAAAAATAATTTTGGTAGGAGTAAATTCCGTTTTTCAGCCATCTTGAAATTTTCTAGGAAATATGATTTAGTTCTCCAAAAAATTTATATTTTGTTTCTCAGAGATGGAAAGTAATTAAATTTATAATTTTAATTTTTTTTGTTGAAGAACAAGTAAATTCCAACCAAAATGTAATTTTTGGTAGGAAATGGATAATTATTTTCTGACCACTTTTATTTGATGTTGGATATTTAATTAATTTTTAAATTTTTTGTTGAAAATTTAATTTAATATTTATTTTACTTCAAGTATATATTCTAACCACTTTGTATTTGGGAGGAAACTGAAAAAAAAAAAAAAACGTTTCTGGCCACATTAGTATTGGTATGAAATTAATTTTTCAAAAAATTCATCCTAATTTTTAATTCAATTGAAAAAGATAGTTAAAAAATGAGCATAGTAAATTAATTTTTGAAGAATTTTCCTAAGATATATTAACATGTTGCTAGAAAGTAATTAGTATTATTAGATAAAGTAAATGTAGTATTTTTGTCATTTTGGGTTATTTACATTTGGTTACAAAAAGAATTTCATCAAATGTTCTAATAAAAAAGTAGTTGATGTATCTCTAGACTTTTTTCTTTTTAATAAATAAATAAAATATGAAAAGAAGTATCATTTTGGTTTTAAAAAATTGAAATAGGTACATCCTCCATTCCAGTTTGAATATTCACTTTTGACGTGATAAAAAAATTAGTCAATTATCCTTATTGTAGTTGTGATTAATTAGTTGCGGGACCCAAGCTTAGTTGGTGACATGCAATTCCTTTAAATTAAGAAGATTGTTAGTAGAAATTTGGTGGAAAAATATATGTATTATAAGGGACCATTCAATTGTAGACATCAATTAAAAATGTTGATATGCAATTTTGGATGGAGGGAGTATTACTTTTTCTTTTTGAGTTAAATGATTCATATATTGATTTAGTCATTCCGTCAAAATATTGAAGTAAGCCTAACATTGATCCATCTTTTAACATTAACCCATCTTATATTGAAGTAAGCCTAAAATTATATGATGTGATTAATGAATTCTAGTCACAAATGGTTATTTGATTTGACTATTAATTTATTTTAATAATCATTATTTTTAAAGTATATGTAATATCATACCTATTTATTGGGATAATCTTATGTTAAAGGCTCATAATATATATATATATATATATATATATATATATATATATAATAGGAACGTATTCACTTTTAACCATATCAATTTTTTGTTATAAAAAATTAACATTTTAAATTTTATTAAATTCAAAAAGAATGAAAAATTTATTAAGTTAAAATGATATCATTGTAGTAAAATAAAAATTATAAAATTTTATATGTTTTATAATTTTATTACATTATTAAAAAATTATTTATTTTTTCTATTTATAAATAGGTTGTGTAAATTATGGATATCTATAAATAATTATTTTTTTAAAATTTTTATATATCTAAATTATTTTTTAAAATTTTGTATATACCTAAATTATGAAGTTTTTAAAAACTTTTTTTTTTTTTTTTTGGAAATCATCCCCAATTCCCTCCTCGTTTTGGCGCTTTAATTTTTTTTCCCCCTCTTCTTCCCGGTTCTGCCTCTTCCTCCCACAACTCCCACAGTTCACCATCGTCATCTGTGTCATCATTCCCGGCGGTAGTGGATTTGGTAGTGGTAGGCCAAACATTAGGGGTTTATTCAGGCAGAACCGGGCTGTTCTTTGTTTATTCGGGCAAAACCATCTCCGTCTCCATCGCCGTCTGTGTTGTTGTTTTGCAAAGTTGGTGGGAAGATAGTTAATAGAGCACGAAGAAGACGGCAAGGGGATCAAAATATCTTGTTACTGTCAAGAGAATACAACGGGTAAGCTTCCTATGTTTTCCCTTGTATTGTCTGAATCTTTATCATGATATGGATATGTACTAGGATTTTGATTTGAATATACTGCAGAAAAAAGTGATTTATTTTGCAGAAATATTTGGGTTTTATTTATATTGCTGTTTGGGTTTAATGTTAATGGTTTCTATTTGTGCTGTTTTGGTGCTGTTGATCGTATGGTTGAGTGTGGGGTGTGTTAGGAGTTGGGTGGGGGAACGAGGTTTTGAGCAGTTTGCATCTGAGTAAGCATTTCTGGAATACAATGAATCGAACTATATCCAAGTTTTGTTGACTGCCAAACCTGGGAGTAATCTGATTCTATTTCTATTTTTGTTTTTGTTTTGTTCAGTATTCTTCTGTTCCTATTTTTGTTTTTGTTTTATTGACTGCGTTCTTCTATTTCTTCTGTTCTGTATTCTTCCTTTTTTCTGTGTTTCTGTTTCTATTTGATCTTGCAGCAGTAAGTTGGAAAAACCAAAATGCAGATTATATAAGGATTTACTGTGATCAAAGATCTAATGCATTAATTACTAGCAATGAAACAATCTAAAATGGAATAAGGATTCGATCAGGTATGGGAGTTCAGTGCACCTTTCTTAGGGTAGAAACCTAGGAAAAAGAATATATGGGAGTTCAATTTTTTACATTAACTTGGACTGTTGGACATGGTTCCCTTGATACATTTTGGTTGATACATAGTTATTTTCTTGGAATGTTACGTGCTTATTCTGGATGGTTTCATCTATCTTCATATTTAAAAAGAGGAGATCCTATATAACTTGTGGTTAATCTTTACTGATGGACATACAAAGCAGCAAAATTCCACCACTGCTGTGGAAATTGCAATCCTTAAACTACTAAAACAAGAGGAAGCATGATAAATATTCTCAGAAATGCAAGTACGTACAAGCTTGGAGTCTCTAATAACCAACAAATTCCTCTTTAAAGTTATTAAAACCTTACAAAGTATAAGTACTTGCGACTTCAGAATCTGATAACCAAGATTCATTTCTTTAGCTTGCAATCTATTAGTGAAGTTAACTAAAGAATAGACCGTCACTGTCCACTAATAAATTAGCAAATACATCACCAGATAAAATCCATTATATATGTCATACAAAATCTAAGGAAACATAAATAAACTGTAAATGCCTAAAAAAAACTTAGCATCAAAAGATATTATAGCAAGAAAATTTCAGCTAAACTTGCGTGCATTGGCACCACATGAATCCTACCAGCACTCCCATATCTCTTAACTACACCATGACCCTTCTCAATAGGGGAGGCGTAATCACATATGACATAAAAAATTGCTGTAAGTTGACATTATCATTCTGTATATTTTGAAATATTCTCTAATATGAGACAAAGCAATAACATGGAATAAGCAAACCATGCATTGATGAATTTAACTTATAAAAAGTTTCACGAAGAAAGTGTTACCTATTAGCATAGAGAATATTAGTGAAGAAAATGAGACAATTTACATGAAGAAAGGTTAAAAAGTTTATTGGACAAGAATGTTGTACATAATAGTGTTACCTATTAGCATAAAGAATATTCTATAAGATTCTATTTTACCAAATTCTAGTCATCCTAAATAAAAATCTGAAGATAACCTCCCTAATAACATCTGATCCCAACTCTCAAATTGTGAGTAGAAAACTCAAAAAGTGTGTGGCCATGAAAGAGCTATCCTTATTAGCAATTACATCACAAGTTGGAAAGAATAGACAGTTCAATTTCTACCTTTTCTCAATTTCTATCTGTTTTGTGTTTAAACTTTCATTCTAATTGTGCTATATATTCCTCAATGCATTCTTTTTTCAACTTATCCATGTAAATAAACTAATAATTTTTATACACCACAATGAAAATGTTAGTGAACTCAATGGAGATAGTTTTCCTTTTTTTTTTCTAGATTATTAATTAAACATGAGAGAGGATCGTAGTTGGATGTATGACAGACTTAACCCAGGTCGTAAAGGTATAGTGTGAATGTTTCGTGATGGGCTACAAACATTCCGTGCTTTTGCTTGCCAGTAAGATACATTTAAACGGGGGGGGGGAACAATTAGATGTCCTTGTTGCAAATGTAGAAATTTGCGATATGCCATAGCAGATGAAGTTGAACTTCATCTTCTTCAGCGAGGTTTTGTGCCTGATTATTATATTTGGACATCACATTGTGAAACTTTAAAAACACAGTCAGAAGGAGTAGGTGTAAATGATCCAATATTCATGGCAAGTAATGATGGGCAACCAAGAAACCAATTTACAGAAATGGTGTGGGATGCTATTGGCCCTTCTATAATGCCACAATCTAAAGAATCACAGTCAACTAGAAGCATTGTGGAACCACTAAATCCTACGGCAAAACAGTTCTTTGATATGCTTGATGCTGCAGATAAGTCGTTGTGGCCTGGTTGTAGTAAACAATCAGTATTATCAGCGGTGGGGAGATTGCAGAGCATTAAGACTGACTATAATATATCTAATGGTTGTTTTGATGTAGCAGCTTCTTTCATTAATGAATGCTTGCCAGAGGGGAATAATATGCCTATGGACTTCTATAGCATGAAGAAGATGGTTAAAGGTTTGGGTTTGCCTGTGAAAGAATTTCATTGTTGTGTAAATGGATGTATGTTATATTGGAAAGAAGATGTGAATTTGATGCAATGTCTATTTTGTGGAAGTCCTAGGTACAAACCAAAACATGCCAAAAAACATTATAATGTTCGATATGCCAAGATGCATTATCTTCCTCTAACTCCAAGACTTCAAAGATTGTACGCATCTATAGCAACTGCGAAGCACATGAGGTGGCATAATGAACATGTGCAATCAGAACCTGGGAAAATCATTCATCCATCTGATGGAGAAGCGTGGAGGCACTTCAACCAAGTTTATCCATTATTTGCTAATGAAGTAAGAAATGTAAGATTAGGTCTTTGTACTGATGGGTTTACACCTTATGGACAATCTGGAAAGCAATATTCAAGTTGGCCAGTTATTATCACTCCGTACAACTTACCACCTTGGATGTGTATGAAGACCCCTTACATGTTCTTGACTTGTTTGATACCAGGTCCTTCCAATCCTAAAAAGAAAATTGATGTTTATTTGCAACCATTGATAGAGGAATTGCAACATCTTTGGGAAACTAGTGTGCAGACTTATGATGTGTCAATGAAGTAGAATTTTACATTAAAGGCAGCTTTGATGTGGACCATTAATGATTTTCCAGCTTATGGTATGTTGTCAGGATGGAGCACAGCTGGAAAATTATCTTGCCCTTATTGTTTGGAGAAAACTAAGTCATTTACACTGAAGCATTGGAGAAAAACTTCTTTTTTTGACTGTCATCGCCAATTCCTTCCAAGTGATCATTTATTTAGGAGAAATAAAAATGCCTTTTTTTAAAAATCGGGTTGAGAATTCACCTCCACCCCCACGGTTGACTGGCGAGGAAATATGGGAACGGGTTAAAGTAATGCCAAAAGTTGTGCCAACTAGGGGTACACAAACTGGAGAGGGTTTTGGGCATACACACAACTGGACAAAGCAGAGTATTTTTTGGGAATTACCTTATTGGAAAACGCTGCTAATAAGGTATAATTTAGATGTTATGCACATAATAAAAAATTATTTCGATAATGTGTTCAACACAGTGATGGATGTTAAGGGAAAAACAAAAGATAATGTGAATGCAAGGAAAGATTTGAAGGAATATTGCAAACGTGAAGAATTGGAGTTGAAAGATGGTAATTCCAAGAAGCCATTTGCGTCTTACACATTAGATAAGGATGGTAAGCGAATTTTGCTAGATTGGATTAAAAACTTGAAGTTTCCAGATGGCTATGTATCCAATTTGTCTAGGTGTGTTGATATGAAGGAAAGTAAGTTGCATGGAATGAAAAGTCATGATTTTCATGTTTTTATGCAAAGATTACTTCCAATTGCATTTTGAGAATTATTACCTGAAGACGTGTGGAAGGCTCTAACTAAGTTATCTTTATTCTTCAAAGAAATTACATCTTCATCATTACAAGAGGCACATGTTGCGTATTTGGAAAAGAACATTCCAGTTATTCTTTGCAAACTTGAACGGATATTTCCACCGGGTTTTTTAATTCAATGGAGCATCTTCCAATTCACCTACCTTATAAAACAAGAGTAGGTGGTCCAGTACAATATCGGTGGATGTACCCTTTTGAGAGGTATACTCGTTGTCTCTTAATTTGTTCTAATTTATGCGTGAGAGTACTAATTCTTACCATTATGGTTAGGTTCTTACACCATTTAAAGAAAAAGGTCAAGAATAAGGCAAGAGTAGAAGGCTCTATTATCAATGCATAGCTGGTAGAAGAGGTTTCCAATTTTTGCTTATATTATTTTGAGTCCCATGTTCAAACGAGAAGTAGGAGAGTTGGGAGCAATGATGACGATGGTGAATTACCAACAAATTCTCCCAATCTTTCAATTTTCACATATCCAGGATGACCTAGTGGAGAAAAAAAAAAAGAACATGGATTGAAGATAAAAATTTTGATATCGTCCATAGATATGTGATAATGAATTGTGAGGAGCTGTTACCTTATAGAGAGTAAGTGACTGTTTACTGTATTCTGGTCCATGAAATTTGACTATATGAATATTTTATAACCTTTACTATGTCTTTATATTTTACATTAGGATCTTCGAAAAAGAGTTGAGATCTAAGCATCCTCAGATTCAAAGACACATCATAGATTTGAGATTTGAAAAAGATTTCTCAAATTGGTTCAAAAATTATGTAAGCGTAATGTTCTTTTTATTTCCATTCTTTAATATTAAGTTTAATGTTTAACTAAGTAAAAGTAAATTGATAAAATGGTTTTATGCTTAAATTAGGTTGAAGACCCATTGAACAATGTCAAAGACAATAATATCAAGGATATAGCAAGAGGTTCTAAGCGTGCAATTATTACGTATCCTATGTACTTTGTAAATAGATACAACTTTCACACGGTGGATCATGGAAGGGGAAAATCAACCATGAATAGTGGAGTGTGCGTGAAAGGGCCCACTGATAGTGATGATGATTACTATTATGGCATGCCCCGAGAAATTGTCCAGCTTGAATATATAGGAGTACCGGATAAATTTGTGGTCCTATTCAAATGTGATTGGTATGATTGTCGTGGTACTCAAAGCATGAAGGTGCATCGTGAATACCGGCTTGTGGTCATTAATTCAAAAAGAAAATGGCCTAAATATGATCCATTCGTACTAGCACAACAGGCTCATCAAGTTGACTATATTTCTTATCCTAGCAAAAAGAAGGATAAGGATGCGTGGAGGGCTATATGTCAAATTAAGGCACGAAAAACTATAGATGATTTTGCAGTCGAACCTACTTACCAGGAGGATCAAATGCATGCCATTGAAGTTGTTATGCCACAAAATGAGGCTTGCCCCTTGTTGTAGAAGCTGCTATGGATGAGATTGTGCAAGTAAATAGTGATTCTCAAGTTGAATATGAGGAGAATGGATTGCTTTGGGACAAAGATGATACCACTTACAGTAGTGCCTCATTTGAAGAGAGTTTATTTGAGTGTAGTGATGAAGATTAGCTACGAAAAAGGTATAGACAAAGAAATTGCTTGCATTTTTAAAATTTGTAAATGAATTTACTTTTGAGAAATATTTCATTTATTACTGGTTTTTTCCCTTTTTGGGTGGTTGCATATTTTTTTTTCCTAGTACTATCTTTATGCATTGGCAATTCTTCTTCAATTTCTGCGATGGCTGGTCTGAATTTCTTCTTGAATTTCCTGATTCTGGTTTCAACTTGTCAAAAATACTTATATTAGTCTGGTTTCAAGCTTCAATAACATAACCAGCAGTGCCCAAATATGAACGTAAGAAGAAACTGGTTTCAAGCAAAACCTAACAATGGTATTCAGGAATATACCTTAGGATCATTTGAACTAATGGTTGGTGGTTCAAGTGATAGATGTTTGGCCTAACTCTTCTGCTTGTCCTACATAAGACCAAACCATATCTGATATGTTATTCATTTGCTATTATCTGGGATTCAAATCTTGCCCTGGTCTTCTTTATACACATCCACAGTAATCTTTCCACTGGTCCAAACCACCGCAAGTTAAATTAGAATGGAAAACTGAAAAACATATAGAAACACAAAGTAGTAGAAGCAAAACCTAGACAACTAGCATTGTGGGCCCTGTCATGACAGGGAATTCATACACATCAAGCACTTCTCTTCACATATATAAGTTCTGTCCATCGAGAAGTTTGTTACCCCACTCTTATTAGTGATCTAGAATTGCATAAATAGTTAAAATTCTTGCATAACTCCATTATCCTGCTTTATTCTGGATATACTGGGTAAGTCTTTGTGTGCATCAATCCTTACTGAATCTGAATTTTTAATTTTTAAATATGCACTGAATTTTAATTCTGCACTGAATCTGATTTTGCTGCACCGCATTTTGCACTGAATTCTGCAAGTGCTGCACTGAATTTTGCACTGAATTCTGATTTTGCTGCACTGAATTCTGCACTAAACTTTAATTCTGCACTGAATCTGATTTCAACTATGCACTGAATTTTTAATTTTACATCCTCTGGTCCACAACAAGAGTAACCGGATGCAATTTGGCTCAATTGTTTTAGGCTTTCCCAATCTCTACTGGTAGTTGGAAAGGCATTCAGTCCTCTTTGAACTAAATTCTTCTTAATTTATTTTTTTTAAGCTTGTCATGATATGTAATATGCAGAAAGTCAAGCACTCATTAGCCTTTAGTTACTGTGCAAGTATTCATTATTTTTAGAACCAAGTGAACAAAACTAATGAAAATATGCAACTGTTGATAGGCCAAAATAAGCACTAGTTGAACCACAGCATTCCAGAATTGGAACAAATGGGATAAGGTTCAAGAAACAAAGAGAGGAAATAGATAGCATAAGTTTTTTTTTTTTTTTAAGCATTACAACTATGCTCACATAAACCTACCTCCATGCTTTGAAGCAGCCTCATGTTTATTGTTTGGTTTTCTTAATTTCATTAATTTATCTACTATTGTAGGATAAAGCAGGTTATTGTACAGCATTCTATTGACTTATCAAGACTGAATTTTACAGGTATCTTTTGTTAAAGCTGTCCCCCCATCTTCATTAACTTAGGTTTGATCAAAAGCATTTTATATTGGAGGAAATATATGTTGAGTTTGGTAACCATAGAGTCTTTCATGTGTCATTGTACAGCTTGGTTTGATTTGAACGGGTTATACCTAAGTTTGCATTTTTGTTTTGGATGGTATTCAGGAATATACCTTAGGATCATTTGAACTAATGGTTGGTGGTTAAAGTGATATATGTGTTTTGTGGTGTGGAAGGTGAATCTTTAGAACAATTGTGCTGAATTGGAACAAATACATCTGTTAGTTTTGCTTAGCTACATAATGACTTGGTATTGAAGTATAAAGACAAATGTTTTATTCTTTTTTTAATTTGTAATTTTAAATCAGCGCTGAATCTTATGGCTCCTCTAGTTCAAGTTAATTTTACATCCTCTGCACTAAATCTGATTTTGCTGCACTGAAATTGAATTTTTAATTTTTAATTCTGCACTGAATCTGATTTTGCTCACTACATTTTGCACTGAATTCTGCAACGAATTCTGATTTTGCTGCAATCTGGTCACTGAATAAACTGAACAAAATGGCCATTAATTCTAGACCCTAATGTAGTGAACTTTATAGATAAGTGTCATAGGAACATTTTAGGACAAATTTGAATTGATTTGGATGAGTAGAAATGCTGGAAATGCTGTATGATTCCATGATTATTAAAGATCAAAGCTGTAAAAATGGCTTGGAGTTTCGTAAAAGTGGCTTACATGGTATACAACCAAAATTGTAAAAATGGCTTCCACAACTTCGGCTGCTCCAAGTACATGGCCAATGGCACCCTATAGATGACATACAACTATAACAAATCATTATCTGTGAGCACTAAACAAAAAAGAGTTTCCAACAATTTAAGTGAAAACAAGGATGGTGTAATAGATTTGGACTGGATAAATGAAATTAACAAAAATTGGAAGCAATAACTAACAAGCAGACTGAAGCATACGTAGCGAGAGCAAAATATTATGATTCACCCTAGTATAGGAGACATTACTTTCCTGACAATACTCCTTCCTACCATTTGTGCATGCATATATTGGTGTACTTGGTATACAAAAATGACCTTGATACTTTATTCTTTCCTTTCATGTTATCTTACAGCACAACTGTATGCCTATTACTTCAAAGATTACCTTTGTAGAGGACAAAGCCAAAGCACCTGATGGTGCATGACCAGAAAATACAGCCTTTATTGCATTAGCTTCTGCTGCATCACCTAAATATTTGGTGATGTACAAATAAATATTCAACATCTCATATAACCAATTTCTGGAAGTTTACAGCACAGAGTTCTGTAATAGATAGTTACCTAGAGGTGTAGATGTTGCATGAGCATTAATATAATCCTCTTGATCAGGACGAAGGCCAGACTGTCGTCCAAAAATAATCAAATGGATGAAGTCTTTATTTACATCATAATATTAGCATGATAAAAAGAATTTTCCCCAACCCCTCCCCCTCCCCCCAACAACCAAAAACTAACCCCTAAAGAGACAACCAAAATAGAAACAAGAAACCCCAAAGAGGAAATCCAACCCACTCCGGCAAAGCAGAGAACGAAAATGCAGAAAACGATAGAGAAAAAGAAAAACAATGCAGGGGCCACAGAATATGGTTAGCAACTAAGTAGAGAATAACACTAAGGAAAGCCCTTTCAGATGCATAATGAGAATGCAATAAAGGGAATTGGTTATAAAAGAACTATTTATATAGAATTTTGAAAGTTAGGAATATGCATGACAGTACATTCCAATAAGAAAGGGATTAATTCCATATCAACACCTTAGGCATTAGTTCCTTCATCAATAACTCAGGAGAGAATTAATAGGTGTGGCTTATTTTGATTTCCCTAATTATCAAACACCTTTTCACCCCAAGCAAAAATAATTGCCTGTATCTTAGCAGCTATAACCTAAGAAGTACTACTAATTTGAAACTTCTTCAACCCCTCGTTGACCTATTTGATACTCCAACCCAGCTATAAAAAATACAAGTGGGCATTCCAACCCCTATCAAACTCAAGTGTTACCTCTTTGTCAAAAGTGTGGAAGACATAGGAGACATTATGTAATTGAAAATTGAATAGGATACCACTCATACGATCAACAAAATCATGCCAAACACATACTCAACAACACCACCACTAAAATAAATAAATAAATAAAAATAGTAAATCAAATTTCAGTTAAATTGGACAAGTATCAATCGAGATAGTAACATTTAACACTTAAAATAATGCCTATCAATTGTAACTCAGATATATAAGCTTCTATCAGCTAATACTTGATGTTTTATATCCTACATTCAGAGAAGTGTTGTATCCACATGCCCATGACATGTTTTTAGTTGTGACTAGCATACATATCTCTGCTTCTCAAGTAAAGATCATGACAAAAATTAAAAAAAAACATCCATGTGAAAGAAAATTACCAAATATCATAGGAATTTGCAACTTTAGTCATGCTTCAAGAATAATGTCATTGCTAAAATGGCACCTTTTCCATCAGCATGTGGTTGAGTAATGTGAAGTGCATCACCTGAAAAATTTCAGTACACTAATCAAACAGTAGTATACCAAATATAACGTTGAGAAATGACAAGGAAAAGTCTAAGTACATTCATGGCATAAATTAAATCCAATACGATACCTGACATCCCATATCCCTGAACTTCTGCACATACTTTAGCTCCATGCCTCTGTGCATGTTCCAACTCCTTATGAAAGAAATTAAAGGTGTGAAACAATTATAAAGATGGAACTCCAACCAAAAATAGAGTTACTGATCGTAAGACAAGAACATAATTTAGGAAAAGACCAGATCTTGTCAAGATATAGAAGAAACATAAACTTCTATTAGATTTCACTAGAGTAAGGTATTAGATTTCACTAGTCATCAACTAAAGTTAGTAGCTGGGCATATAATATTACAGTTGTTACCACTAGATAACTAGAAAGCAACATCAGAAGATAATTGGATTCTGCCATACATTTTAATTACTAGTAATTTTTGCATTTTAGAAATTTAGAAGAAAGAAACAAATAAAATTTGTGTACCATACTTAAGTGTACTAATTAACTCACCTCCAACACCAGGACACCTGAACCTTCACCCATCCTACATTATGAAAATGCATACAGCTGGTAGGAAGTGGAAAGGACTCAAGAACAAATGTTGTAAAATCAACCTGCAACGAATTCTGATTTTGCTGCACTGAATTCTACACTAAATTCTGATTTTGCTGCAGTCCGGTCACTAAATAAAATGAACAAAATGGCCATTAATTTTGGACCCTAATGCAGTGGACTTTATAGATAAGTGTCATAGGAACATTTTAGGACAAATTTGACTTGATTTGGATGAGTAGAAATGCTGGAAATGCTGGAAATGATTTATGATTCCATGATTGTTAAAGCTGTCCCCCCATCTTCATTAACTTAGGTTTGATCAAAAGCATTTTATGTTGAAGGAAATATATGTTTAATTTGGTAACCATAGAGTTTTTCATGTGTCATTGTACAGCACTGAATCTGATTTTGCTCACTGCATTTTGCACTGAATTTTGCACTAAATCTGATTTTGCTGCACTGAATTCTGCACTGAATTCTGATTTTGCATATAAAAACCAACCAAAGAAAGGATGGTGCTAGATTAATATCTAATCATCTGACCCCATCCCGTGAACAAACAAGCCCTATAATTAATTTTAGAGAGGTTATCTTGATTTTTCAGTTTAGAAAACTGAATCCTTTATTCAAATCCTCAAACTCGGATTGAGCTTGTTTAACATTGTTTAGTTTCGAACTTGAGTTAAAATATACAAGTTAACTAGCACTCAAGCCCCATACCAGCAGTGTAGAAATTGAGTTAAACAAAGTTGGAATATCCAAATATCCAACTCAGCCAAAGTTAGTAGCAACCCCAAATGCAGATAATAGTCGCCTTAGAAATATCTCCCCAACAACAATAATACAGCATAGGACTTTATGAGTTAGCAGTTCTAGTGTTGCATACCTTAGTTGAGAAGTTAACTGAACAAATGTTGATAATGGTTCCAAAAGATCAAAGCTATAAAAATGGCTTGGAGTTTCGTAAAAGTGGCTTACATGGTATACAACCAAAATTGTAAAAATGGCTTCCACAGCTGTGGCTGCTCCAAGTAGATGGTCAATGGCACCCTGTAGATGACATACAACTATAACAAATCATTATCTGTGAGCACTAACTAGAAAAGAGTTTCCAACAATTTAAGTGAAAATAAGGATGGTGTAATAGATTTGGACTGGATGAGTGGAAATGCTGGAAATGATTGTAAGCATCAGTTTACTGGAAATGTTGTATGCTGGAAATGCTGGATGCTTGAAATGCTGACTTTGTTTTAGTTAAATTTTACCTTGATTGTAAGCATCAATTTACTGGTGCAAGGATAACCCTCAATGTTTCTTGGAGTTTTCTATAAGATACTTTATACAATGGCACATGCAACTGTATAGAGCTTGCTTCTATTTTGTTTTATGCAGATGGTACCCTTCTCGTCCTTTTCTGACTCCCTCTTTCTCAACCGAGCTATATTGATCTTGTCATTTATTGTATTCCATGTGTTCATGGAAGATTCAACCTTGTGTGATTACTTAGACATTTGATTTGATTTGATCTCATAAAACCTGTTTTTCTGCATTACTGTACGGTCAACTCAAAAATACAATGAAGGTTCCAAATATGAGGCATGAGGCAGCACTGGGATGTACCTCAATCTCTTGTATACAAAATTGGAAGGGTTATATGCTTATAATATTCTTTAACTGCTAACC
The DNA here is from genome assembly GCA_026120185.1 of Voacanga thouarsii. Lineage (NCBI taxonomy): Eukaryota > Viridiplantae > Streptophyta > Magnoliopsida > Gentianales > Apocynaceae > Voacanga > Voacanga thouarsii. Next base: position 139,983 of record JANUWF010001289.1, on the reverse strand, counting down.
ATTCAACAAAAATTAGCACTAACAACATGGCTAAAAAATAGATTGGTTTCTTGAAATGGCATTGTAGAAAGGGACAGTGAATAAAATATTCAGCCATATGGGGGGCAGCTTTAACAATCATGGACTTTATTGCTGTCATCAGGTAGGAATGATAGGAAGAAGGAAGAGAAGAGTAGAATGTCTCCAATCTGTGCCTCCACTACAACCTCCTCATGTTGTAGGTAATGATGCATCATCACCTTCCGTAAATCATGATCCGAGCTCTGTTCCAAACACAATTGCACCATCTGTGGGATCTGAGCAATAGGAACAGTCGGAGTCTCGACCAAATCAAAAGTTACATGTCAATGTTTCTCCACCTTGGAAAGAGTGAAAATATTTTATTTAGATTAATACGGAGAATGTATTATTATATAATTAAATATTTATAATTTCCATATTTACTGTATAATTTCTCACATAAAAGCTTACTATATGCTTATCATATTTGTTTTGACAATTACAGATATGATTGCATTGATAATGATAAAGTGGTGCGAAAATTAGCTATTTCTTTCAAATGTAAGTTTGAAGATGCATATCCAACTTGGAAACAAGTGCCACAGAATGTGAGGGATTTGTGGTTTGAGAAGTTTAAGGTATTACTTGATGAGTTAAATATATTTATAGCAAAGTTGTTATGAGTATATTTTACTGACTTGCATTAATGAAATGCAGAAATATTGTACTTGGGATCCAGAAATGGAGCCTTATGTGAAGTTGACATTTGAAAAAAAAGGGAAAAGGAGACTGACTGACATACTGTATGAGGCATGAACAACAGGGAGACCACCATGGATGTCACAGGAAGTTTATAACAAGTATACACAGTATTGGGAATCAGAAGAATTTAAAAAAATCTCGGCAAAAAACAAATCAAATAAGAATATGGATCGAGATGGACTTGGTCCTTCAAAGCATACAAGTGGCTCGATTTCATTTTCTTTGGCAAAAAAGAGGCTGGTAGGAATTGATTTCCATGTAAACTGTTTTACATAATACACTATCAATTATGAACACTCATAATTTTTTTTTTTTTAGGAGAATAAGCTAAACAGGGAAATCACTCCTTTGGAATTGCATGATTATGCTCATTCGTCGAAAAATGCTCATATTGAACCAAGTACTCCATCAGCTATTGGCGATGAAGGGAAGGAGAACATAACACATAGGCCAAATATTACTGTTCGGACGTTTGTGGATGAGAGGGCTTGAATTGTTTTTGTAAGTGCATTCATGTATAAATAATGGTGCTCGAATTGGTTACAAAAAAAATAAATTATCTTGTTGCTATGTGTACTTGAATTTGACCATGGGTTTGAGAAATGATTAAGAACAAAAAAGAAAAATTTGGTCAAATTGTGGATAATCTTAAACTTCAAATTTGACCTCTTTTGTTGCCTGACTGATGTTAGTTTAATGTCTTGGGTATGTAAATCATTAGAGAAATGTCAAAGCCTTTTAACCCTTCCAATTGAATTTAGCAATTGGGGTCTATAAAGAATTCATATTTTTAGGAGCTTGGAGGTGCACCTCTGTGGAGTCTAGCACTTTCTACATTCAACACCTTCAACTTGGAGAAATAAAAAGATATTCCTTTTTGCATATATATAGTTGAACTTTTTGAGGAGCTTGCATTTACGAGTCTTTATAAAAGTAGATCTCCCCATATATTATCAACAACAAAAGGTCGTGTTTTGAGAATACTTTTCATCTCTAACATTTAGTTATTATGTATTGTTCATTATGGAATTTGAGATCATAGAGTGCTTTACAGTTTTTTATGTTCCTATTGAGTTTCATGACATGGTTAATTTTTTGTAGGAGAGAGGTCATGAGTTATATGATAAAGCTTATAACAAGATAGTGGCAAATATAGAAGACAGTGACTCGAGTAGGCCTCCCACAATTAATCATACAGCAATATGGTTAGAAACTATTGGTGGCATAAGACATGGACATGTTTACGGCCTTAGTTCAGTTGGACATACACTCACCCAAGCATCTTCTTCACGAACATTTAGAGCATGGAATGATAGTTAAAACCATTCCTCTCACTACATGGAGATGATTGAGCAGCTTAAAACTCAAGTTACAACCTTAACGGAGCAACTCCAAAGCAAGTGAGGAAAAAGAGGAGCTCATGACTGCATTTAGCAAATCCAACCAAGACAAGGAGGAGCTAATGAATGCATTCAATAGATCAAATTAAGACAAGGAAGAGTTAATAGCTACATTTAACAAATCAAATCAGGAAAAAGAGGAGTTAATGGCTGCAGTAAAGGAGTTTATGCAGCTTAATTCAGGTAAACGTGGGAGTTCTGGCTCTTCCTGTTCAAGATTTGGTTGACAATTACTTATACAATTTAGAGTTGTTGAAAATTTAAGTTGACAAATTACAATCATGTTTTGTTGAGTATATTTTGGATTTAGAATATATACTTTTTTAGAATATAATATTATTGGCATTTGTTTATTCACATTATTTTGTTGGTACTTAGTTATAAAACTAATTTTAAAATTCTGTACAGGGATTTTGTTTTTGATCAAAATGTGGAAGCAAAAAAAAAAAAAAAAAAATCCACATAAAACTATTTCCAACCAAAACTATAAGGTAGGAATATAGTTTTTCCTACCAAATAGTTTTGGAAGAAACAATACCATTTAATAAGAAGATTAAATTTCCTACCAAACATTTTGGTAGGAAAAAAATTTCCATTTCCTACAAAAATATTTGGTAGGAAATATTTTTCAAAAACATTTCCTTCCAACTATTTTGGTTGAAAATTTTTAAAAAAATAAATGTTTCTTCTAAATTTAATATTAATTCTAAAATAATTTCGAAATGATGTTTCCTACCAAATATTTTGGATGGAAACATATTTATTTTTTAAAAATAAAATTTCCTACAAAATAATTTGGTAGGAAATTTAATATATTTTTTGAAAATATTATATTTTAAAAATAATTTCCTATCAAATATTTTGGATGGAAAAATTATTTATTTTATGAAAATAATTTTGCCTACCAAATTATTTGATAGGAAATTTAATATATTTTTCGAAAATATTATATTTTAAAAATTATTTCCTACCAAATATTTTGGATGGAAAAATTATTTATTTTACAAAAAAAAATTTCCTACCAAATAATTTGGTAGGAAATTTAATATATTTTTCGAAAATACTATATTTTAAAAATCATTTCCTACCAAATATTTTGGATGGAAAAATTATTTATTTTACGAAAATAAATTTTCCTACCAAATATTTTGGTAGGAAATTTAATTTATTTTTTTACAAATTATTTTTATTAAATAATTTCCTACCAAATCTTTTGGAAGGAAAGTGTTTACATTTTTTCCTACCAAACCAATTTGGTAGGAAAAAAATTCAGCTTTTTTATTCATAGATTTCCAACCACATACCAAACTTCCTACTATAATTTGGGTCCCAAAATTCCTACCATATACCAGAAGTTGGACAGAAATTTTTTTCCGACGAGGGTTTTTCCGACCACTTAGGTTTGGACAGAAAATGGTAGGAACATGCAATTTCCTACCAAAACTGTTAATATTAGGTAGGAAATTTTGGTAAGAAAAACAATGATTTCTTGTAGTGATATTTTATCTATTTCTTCCATGCTCTACTTTCTAGAAGTACTTTATCATACTTATCCAAATGCATTATGTTTAGACAACATGTTCTTGCTATAATTCAATAATCAAACTTTTGAGGCTAAGTACTTTATTTAATATATAAATGCCATGATAACTATTAGTTCATTTCCAACAACTAACTATTTTCAGTTGCTATACTATAGATACACATAAGCTAAATGCAAAAGAGGACTTCAATGATCATATCTCAAGATATTTTCTCCAATTTCCAGCAACCAAAATGTTTTTAAACAAAATTGAATAAGTAGAGTGGTTGATTTCTACACCTGATGCCACCATCTTTTAGAACAACTGTATACATCATAAGAACCAGAGACATGTAACATGCATTAAATATTGAGTGCAACTTTCTAAACAGATGCCAGAAAATACAAGCAGTGTCATGATACAATAATATTAACAGTCCTCTCAATCAAAGAAAAATTACAAACAAAATTAGGCAAAATAAAATAGTATATGCTTAATTTGCAGTAGGAAATTGCTCGACAATCGTGCTATATCATCATGCAATGTTGTAGGATTTCCATTTACCTTCATCATGGTCTCTATCTTCCCAAATTTTCCAAAAGAGTGCAAAATATGGTTAAGTGTTCCAACTCACACAATAGGCACTAAAGTTTCCATCATTCTAATTATTTCAGAAGTTGTCCTCCAACTTTGCAATCTTCCTTCCATAACCGTAGTTATTCTTCTTCTACCCATGTCATATCCAACCAAACAATCATCATTGAATTCATGAACAACAATATCGACAGGAAAATAACAAATATTGTTGTTAAAATTAAACAAAACCCAATCACCGTTAAGTGTTCTAAGAATAAGCTACCACCAATAGACTCAAAGGCATTGAATTAGTGAACCACAATTCCGACCCAAGAAAAAAAATGCAAATGCCAGTGCAGAAGAAAACAAAATCCAATACCTATTAACCATTCTAGAAATGAGTAACTACCATCAGAACTAGCTTCCAGCCCTAATCATTTATTGACAACATACAATTTACTCAAGCAAAAAGAAAAACAAAGGGTATAAATCAAATGCAACATATATGTTAGCCAGCCTATTTGAGGAACTACAACCATTATCATAACATTTTCTCGGAAAAAATTGAAAGATAAAAAATAGATTATTCTTCCATTATTATCTTTTCAATTCTTGCATTCCCTCATCAAACAAGCAGACCATAGTCAGGTAAAAGGAAAGAAAATGGTATTGATTAGAGATGAAATTACCCGTCTAGTAGAATTTTCATTTGGAATTCTAGAGTTAGTGTGCATTACAAAATTGTTAGTAGGGTATCCAAAGGGCCCTGCAGATGGTTGCAATAGCCTATGATGGTTGTTGACAACCAAGGAAGGCGGCACAAATTCCTCTGTGGCCATTGGGTTCAATTTGGAGAGCGTTTCCTCTAAATCCCTCATCTCTCTTTTAAACCCCTCCTTATTGTTATCCATGTCATGTCCTTGACTATTCCATTTCTCATCATATCTAAACCATTATTTGATGACTTTTATTGTTATTGTGATTCCTATCTAGCAATCCATTCCAATTGATGTTGTGTTGCTACTGTTGTTGAATTACAATGCACATTTGGTGTAGCGGCTTCCGATTAGCTGCCTGCTAACCATTATATGCAACGTCTTGCTTAGGAGTGATCATCATATGTTGCTGCTACACCATGAGGTTCATGTGGAAGTTCTAATCGGTAGATGGTAATGGCTTCGTTGACCGAAGCATAGAAGGGTTTTGATGGTTCGTCGCTGGCACAGTCTTTGTCAATAGATGGGTGGTAGTGGTGGTGGTGATCGCCACAACCGTCGATGTCGTTTGGTATATTTGCATTCAAGTCCGCCTAATTCGATGAGCCAATGCCACTGGAAGATGACAAAGTATAATTTCTTATGCAAGGTTTGGATTGGTATTAGATGAGAAATTTGCCAATCCAAATCCTAGAAATCCCTAATGGAAGCCTAGACATAAATTTATTATGACTATTGTTTTAAATATAATTCTAACTCAGCTTTCTGACTGAAATTTTGTACTCTAAAGGGGTGGTCATGTATATGCGACAATTGGAATTTCAATGTGAGAGGATATCACCAGGAAAAAGAAAAAATAATATGACTGGATCAAAGAATATGAAGAGGTAAAGTTTGTTCATATTTTGTAAAGTAATATGATTGGAGCAAGGAAGGAAAGGGGTAATGTTTCTTCTTAATGTGTTAATAAGAATAATATAGTATTAATAATAGTTATAATACAATAGACAATATTATATATATATATATATATATATATATATAATGTTAAATGTCTAATTTATCTATGATGACCAAACCAATCTTAACCATTGAAAAGCCTAGCTAAAAATATTGATAAATTACCACAGTCCATAATGAAATAATTAAAGGGTTATTGTTTTGTAGAGTTCAAGAGTCATGTAACATTAGAAAATGAGGAAGTCAATCATGATTACAAACTTATCCTAATGTTCATAATTAAGAAAGTAATAATTTTATAATTAATATTCATAATTAATAATAATTATAATATTCATCATTTAAAATAAAAATATCATGAAATGTCTAATTTATCCATGATGACCAAATGAATTTGATGCATTAAAAGTAAAATAAATATGTTAATTATATCAAAACCATTGATAATAAGATAAACAACTTTTCATTAGATTTACACCATTGATTGTAAAAGTTGGAGAAGTAAAAAAATTTAAAATTATTCAAATAATATGTGAAGACAATTTACTTCCCTCTTCACTATTAGTATATATATTTAGAAGAGTGTGAGGTATTAGAGTTTTAGTTTGGAAGTGGATAATTAATTTAGATAAAATGAATTGAGGGTATTCTTGAAATAAATTGAAAAATAAAAAATTATATGTGCTAGTATTCGCACTACCATTAACCTTTGAATTGAACCCTAAAATAGATACCTAATTGATAATTTAAAATATTTAGGTATTTAACTAATAATCGACCCAGAGTTCAGGGGTGTTTTTAGAATTAACCCTTTAAAATATTTAGGTGTTTTTAGTATTCTTTTTGGAGGTCAATACAAGATAATAGGGTGGGGTCGAGCAATGGTGAACCCCCCCCCCCCCCCCCCAAAAAAAAAAAAAAACCTGAATCGTACCATTATAATACAATGCGAAATAATTCATCTCACACTTTGCATAGTGTTGTTTCAGTTTTAAATTTTAAAATCAAATAAGTTACTGCTGTTTTGAGAAACGAACCTTTATATATAAACGATTAAAGCTTTTAGAACATTTATATTAGGAAAAAATTTACCTTGTCATTTTAAATATAGTCAAAATTCTTGTCATCTAAATTTCATTTTGAATTTAATTGCCATCTGAATTATAATTTTTTCCTACATTACCATTCAAGCACCTCTAATCCTTAAATTAAGTTAATTAATATAGTAAATTAAATATAAAATAGTATAAATTTCTCACATAACCAACTTAAAAAATAAAAAGATTAAATTATCTATAATTTTAAATTTAAAAATAGAAAATATAATATAATAAAACTAATTTAACTTAATTTAATCAAACTTATTTAGTCTTTTTGTTATTTAAGTTAGTTAGATAGAAAATTTATATTGTTTTATATTTAATTTATATGTTAATTAACTTAATTTAAGGATTGGAGATGTGTTTGAATGGTAATGTGGAAAAAAAATCCTAGTTCAGATGGAAATTAAATTCAAAATAAAGTTTAGATAGTAATATAGAATTTTGACTATAGTTAGGATGACAAAGTAAATTTTTTCTTTTATATTATATTGGATCGTATTAATCTTTTAAAGTAATTTAAACAACAGCTCAAATATTGTACCAATTCCATACTATTTCCGCATTAAAAATGCAGAAGTAGGAGGTCGTATGAGTGGGATACAAGTGAGTCGAAAATCCCAATTGGAGAAGATAAAGTCAAGTGATATATAGATGGGAAAGACCTACAGACTTAATGCCTTAGGCTTTTGAGTGAAGATATAACTATCTTACTCTATGAGTTTGTTTCTTAATCAAGATTCTGTTGTCTTGATAGCATAGAAGATTGTTGTGGGAGGACATTGAGGAGAAGATTGAGGAGACTCTCCATTCTCAATAGATAAAGTTGTATTGATAGTAGAGGAGATTGAGGAGAAGATTGAGCAGATTCTTCTCAATTTTTCTCTTATTTGAAGCTCCTAATTAAACTTCGTTCAAAGACCGAAAAGTACGAAGCATCCAATGACATGCAGAATATATTGAGCTGCCTTCCATTTTTTCAATGCATGGGACCTGAGAGACAAGCGCTTGAAAGCTGCAGCCTCAAAAAGAAGAAATTGATTGGGTCATGACATGTATGCACTTGCTCACTAAGTCCAAACTTACCCACCACGGCCAACCGGAAACAGTTCTTTCAATTTCTGTTTGCCACTTCTGCATGATTTCTATATCCAAATATAAAAAACAGGAATAATAGAACAATTATCTTTAAATAATTTCATTATTATTTTTTTTACAATTATATGTAATTGTATAAAATTAATAATATATTTATTATTTTAACTACACTCTTATTATTTGTTATTTAACTCAATTATAATATTAATTGACTTTTAATTTTTAAATTAACTTTATAATTTTTTATAAAGATATTTCAATCTTTTTATTTTTTTATACTATATAGTTTGGATACTTGAGAATCTTAAACAAGTCTTGTCATGCCCTAATATATATATTTTGGAAGTTTAATCTCTTAACATTTATATTTTGGACGTTTAGGTTCCTTTTCTTTTCTTTTTTTCCAATATTTTAGGTTCCCTGCCTATAATTTTTATACAGTTTTGATCCTTTTTTTAGGGTTCCGTTAGTCAAATCACTATCTAACAAACAAAACCTTAATAAAAGGATCAAAATGGCATAAAAAGAATAGTTATGGAATCTAAAAAGTTTAAAAAAAAAAAGAAAAGGGACCTAAATATCCAAAATATAAAAGTTAAGGGATTGAATCGGCTAATTTTTCTTTAAATAATAAAGCAATTAAAAAATCCACCTCCAAATTTGGAAGGATTTCGGATGTATTTAAGACAAATTCTTGAAATTTTATTTTTAAAAATAATAAAGTAACAAATGTATTCGTTACAAATCTATCCCAAATTTAATTAAAATTTAGAACAAATTTGGAATAAATTCTTAAAAATAATATTTAATAAAAATTAAAAATAAATTAATAAAAAATCCATTCCAACTTCATTCCAAATTTGGGATGGATTTAGCATAAAAAATTTTTTTATAGAGGAATCCATTCTAAGTTAAAGACAGTTAGTTAATAAAAAATTCACAAAGAAATTAATAAAGGAATTATTTCCAACTTTGAGTAGAATTGGGGATAAATTCTTTAGAAAATTTTATTATTTAATGAAAAATTAAAAGAAAAAATTAATAAAAGAATCCAACCCAAATATATCTCAAATTTAGGAGAAATTTTAGAATAGAATCTCAAGAAAAATTTATTATTTAATGAAAAATAAAAATAAATAATTTAATCAATGAATACTTCTAAAATTCAATTAATTTGCATTATTGATGTTCTAATTTCACTTTTAATTGATCCAACAGAATGGTTAGCATAATCATTTTATGAACAATTTTTCTTTTTTTTTTAAGTCTTAGATACGATACAAGTTATTAATTTGATAGTCACATATTTGAAATTAAACAAACGTCACAATGTAACATTATTTAAACACTTTGATAAAATGACAAATTATATCCTGTGTGATTAAAATTTAATATATTTACTTTTTTTAACTTTTGTAGAAAGTCTAATAATTATAAATTATTAATTTGTGAAATTTATATATACTTTACAAGTATACTTGGAAAATTAACCAATTCAGTCCTTTAACTTTTATTGTTGACGATTTTGATCCATTTTCTTTTTTTTTTTTTAACTTGTTAGATCCTCTAACTATTATTTGTGTACCATTTTGATCCTTTTATTAGGATTCCGTTAGTCAAATGACGGTTTGAATAAGATAACCCTAAAAAAAAGGACCAAATCACACAAAAATAATGGTTACGGGTCATAAAATGTTGAAAAACAAGAAAAGGGACCTAAATCTCCAAAACATAAAAGATAAGTGATTGAATCGGTTAATTTTTCTTTTATTTTTTTATACTGTATAGTTTGGGTACTTGAGAATCTTGAACAAGTCTTGTCATGCCCTATATATATATATATAGAGAGAGAGAGAGAGAGAGAGAATTATAGAGGTATTTTGTGTCACTGCTTTACTTTGTAAGCCTAGGAGCTCCTCGTCATATATCAGGAAGCGGTGCTGGTGGTTCTTTCTTTCGATGGAGGACCAATAGAAGTAGTTGTCGCCTTATACCAAATAGTAGTCCCTCAAGTAAGTTCTTTTTCGAGCAAGGAAGGCACAGGAACTACATGCGAGTGAAACGAACGGAATCCCTGTAGCAAGCATAAAGCTAGGATGTATATATATATATATATATATATATATATATATAATTATATATATACATATGCACTTACATCTATCAATCACAGCTTAAAATTCTTTCTACTCTTGATTAGTTTTGATCAAATTCTTTTTTCATTAGCTTGAGTTAGTCAAATTTCTTTGTAAAACGAATCCCAACAACCGATTCTCTTGCATATCAACTTAGTCTCAAAGTATAGATGAATGTAATAGATATCTCTCGTGTTGCAGAAAACATAATATTAGACACAGGATACTTACGAGCACAGACAGGCAACTCAACTGAATTGAACAAGTACTGCCTATACCCGACCTGGGCTCTAACAAATGCAATTATCAAATATCAATAAAGTCAGTAAGGCCAAACAGTTCAACCGTAAAGTAACTAGATAGAATTCAAACTTAATAGATAAGTCAGTAATGGACCTGAGAGTCTGGACAAGCTGCGACGCAACAGACAAAAAATGCTGACCGAATCACCAATTCAATACTAGTTTGCCTTCAAGAAGTTATTCACCCCACTTCGGTGAAATAGGTATAGCGACTCTCTTTGCAGGATAAAACGGTCTCAGATCGTCGTTGACGCACACCAACTGCGATCACCTCAAAAGTCTCCTCAGTTCACCGGTCCCGTTCAATCAAAAAACTATGGGGTCATGATAGGGAGAACGGAAGAAGCGATTTTTCTCTCAAGGAAGTAAAACACGAAAAACAGAACCCTAGCGGCAGCTTTGTTCGTTTTCTTTTAATCTCGCCTCTAAGGAAAATCAAAACCCAATCCAAATTAGGAAACCCTAATTCCCAATCAGATTCTATGTTTCTTTCTTTCTTTCTTTCTTTTTAAGTTAGAGTTAATTGGGCCAAATAAAAAGAGAGGACCGTGAAAACATAGACCAAGCCCGAGCCCGGGCCGGGGCGAGAGGACGGTACGCGTCCCCCATACATTGGGCTTTTCTATCAAGTCTATAGAAAAGCCTTTTGGTATATATATAAAGGTTTTCACACTCCTCAATTTTTCCCATGTAGGACTCATGTCTAACATGAGTTCCCAAATGGTTAACCACCCAACTTTAACAACATTTAATTATGAATTCCCCACCATAAAAATGGCTTCTACCATAATCAAAATAATTTCTAACATGTCAAGAACAACTTCCATTAATTGTTTTAGGCTAACTAATCATGAGTTAAAAGTTATTAACTCCCAAAGTTGCCATTATCAACAATCCTCCACAAATCTATAGTTAAAGACTATCCAGGATTTACATAATCTGCTTTCGATAATAGTACCTTCCTTTTTGAACCACTACCTAAGTTATCCAACTTATGCCCCCTACAGGAACAGATGGACTTAAGCCTTGAACCTGAACCTTGAGTGTGACGACGTCTATTGGTAACAATAGACTATCGGCTATGGAGATAATCTTTAGGGTTGACACGTTATGGCCATGTGTCCTGATTCTGTCTCATGAGTGTATTCAGAGAAAACCCAATTCCCTTTAGTTGCGGACACACAACATCACTCACATAGTTAGCTATCTCCAAGGATGTACTACTAGCATCCTGTCTAAAAGACTTGATCCCATTCAGAGTCAAAACTCTTACTAATTGCAGTAATCGCATCACAGGCTTTCAGGGAAAGGACCTAGATACAAAGGTATCAGAATAGGTGCTAGATTCACTCAAACAACTTGTTTATACCACATTGAACTGCCTTGTGGGATCTTCACTTGGTCAGTTGAGTTGTCACTGTTGGTGAATCATTCATGGGTTATCAGTCCCATTCCCAACCTAGATTTAAAGAATAAAGAAGTTTCTAGTCCCTTAGTTAGGGGGTCTACAATGTTATCTTTAGATCCAACAAAGTTAAGAGGCAACACCCTTTTAGACACTAATTCCCTTATAGACTTAAGTCTAACTTGGATATGTCTCTTAGTCTTTTGAATATACTTGGTACTCTTTATCTTAGTGATTGTGGTTTAACTATCACAATGCACAAATATAGCAGTAACAGGCTTGCTGATCATTGGCAAAGAGAACAATAGTCCATACAGCCATTCAGCTTCCTTTCCAGTAGTATCCAAGGCATATAACTCAGCCTTAAAATTTAATTGAGTTATCAAAGTCTGTTCATAAGACTTCCAAGCAACTGCTTCACCACCTAATGTAAACACATATCCAATGCAAGCATTGCTACCAGAGTTCTTGGCCACCTAGCTTGCATCACTATACCCTTCAAGTACATGGGGGAATTTCCCATAATACAGCCAAAAGGACACTGTTCCCTTCAAGTACCTTAGTACTCTATCCAAGGCCTCCTAATGAGTCTGATTTGGAACACTAGTATATTTTGCCCGCTTAGATACAGAAAATGAAATATTTGGTCTTGAGCTGTTTGCAAGATATTGCAAGCTACCAATAATTTGAGAATATCTTAATTGAGACACAGGAACTCCACTTTCATTCTTGAACAAAGCTATAGAAGGGTCACTTGGAGTTTTAGCAATTCTACAATTTTGATAACCATATTTCTCAAGAACACTCTCAACATAGTGAGTTTGAGAAATGGTTATCCCCTAAGTTGAGCGAATCAACTTTAGGCCAAGAGTCACATTTGCTACTCTCATATCCTTCATTTCAAATTTACTTTTCAAGAATGATTTAGTCTCATTAATTATCTCAACATTGGACCTAAATAGCAAAATGTCATCCACATACAGGCATAGTACAATACATGTATTACCTTTAACCTTAGAGTAAACACACTTGTCATTCTTATTTTTTATGAAGCCAAATGATGAAATAGTTTTATCAAAATTTTCATGCCATTATTTAGGTGCTTATTTTAGACCATATAGGGATTTAACAAGTTTACAAACTTTTCGCTCATTTTCTTTGGCTACAAATCCCTCAAGCTGATCCATATATATCTCTTTTTCAAGATCACCATAAAGAAAAGCTGTCTTCACATCCATTTGGTGGATGGTGAGACCATATATAGAAGCCAATGCAATTAGCACTCGGATTGTAGTCAAACGACCAATAAGAGAGTAGGTATCAAAATAATCTATTCCCTCTTTCTGTCTAAACCATTTGGTAATTGATCTGGCTTTATACTTATCTATGGTCCCATCTGATTTAAGTTTCTTCTTAAATATCCATTTGCATCCAATTGTAGTGCACCCAGGAGGGAGATATACTAGTTCCCATGTCCCATTGGAGACAATGGAATCCATCTCACTTTTGACAGTTCCTTTCCACTGCCCTGCTTCTGAGGAAGTCATGGTTGCTTGAAAGGTTAAAGCTTCATCTTCACCATTGTAAGTGACAAAATCACTTCCAAAGTCCTTGACTACCTTAGCTCTCTTACTACTTCTAGGTTCTTCCAATTCCCTAGTTTGAGTGTTGAAACTATTTGGACATGTCCCCACATCTTTCACCCTTTCCACATTATCAGGAATGGAATCAGATGTTAAGGCTGAATCTAAAATAGAAATATCTTGAGACAAACCAGTTTTTCTGGGAAACACATCATCAAAAAATGTAGCATTATGGTATTGAATAATAGTGTTAACGTCTATGCTAGGTATTTTAGACTTAATTACCAAAAACCTCATAGCATAGCTTGTTTTCACATAACCAATAAAGATGGCATCAACAATCTTTGGTTCTAACTTCTTCCTCTTGTGTTCAGGGATTAGAACTTTTGCAAGACAACCCCATACACAGAAGTATTTTAAGTTAGGTTTCCTATCTTTCCAGATTTCAAACGAAGTTACCTTTTTATATTTGTGAGGGACTCTATTCAGAATATGGCAAGCCGTATTCAAAGCCTCATCCCACATATACTTAGGCAATCTAGAATTCAAAAGTAAACTATTGATCATATCTTTAAACGTTCTATATTTTCGTTCAGCAATCCCATTAGACTAGGGAGAATAAAGGGTGTCTCATCATGAATTATGCCATTACTTTGGCAATATTCAACAAATAGATTATACCCATACTCTCCGCCTATGTCAGATCTTAACCTTTTAAGTTTCTTGTCAGTTTGAGTTTCAACTTCATTTTTAAATATGAGAAGTTTTTCAAGTACTTCATCTTTATGTTTAAGTAAATAAACATAGCAATATTTACTGCAATCGTCAATAAAAGTAATGAAATATTTCTTATGATCCCTAGTCAACAAACCATTAAATTCACAAATGTCTGTGTGAACTAAATCAAGTATTTTTGAATCCCTTTCAATTGAATGATAGGGTTTCCTAGTTGTTTTAGCTTCCATACACACTTAACATTTGTTCTTCTTATCAATTAAATGTTTAGGGATCAAATCTAAATTCATCATTCTTTTAACAGAATCTAAATTTAAATATACAAGTCTACTATGCCAAATATCAGTGGATTCAATAATATACACCATAGGATAAACAGAATTCTCAACAAAAGAAGCTTTATTCAAATCAAAAGTAAATGGTTCAACTCTTACTTTAAACAAACCATCTGATAAATAACCTTTGCCAATAAAAGAATTGTAGTGCATAATCATTACTTTATTACATTTGCAAGTGAATTCATAACCCTCTCCAACTAAACATGAACCACTCAGAATATTTCTACGAACTGTTGGAACATGCTATACCCTATGAAGAGAAAGAATACGCCCTAAAGGAAACTTCAAGTCCACGCGTCTAATCCCTAACCTATTGGCTGCAACTGAGTTTCCCATCTTCACAATTTTTCCTTTAATAGGCTGGTAAGACACAAAAAGCAATTTAACAGCACAAACGTGCACATTTGCTCCAGTATCAACCAACCATTCAAGTGGCTCATAAATAGTAAAGACTTCTGGGTTAACAGAAACATATCTTTGCAGTGTATGACTTATAACAGTAGACATCAAAGAGAGTATTTGTCAATGCTGATAGTATTGCCCATCTGCCTACATTGTTCTATTCATCCCATGTAGCAATCTCAGCTACTCTAGGATGCTTATTAGTTGGTATGGGCTTGTCTACCTGCACTGCTGACAATAAGCCCCTCATGGTCAACCAAATTTTCATACGTTGTTGCTAACGCTTGAAATTCTGCCCTGGACCAAATTTGTCCGGCTAGGGTTCTGTAATGCTGGATAAGGCGGCTCTGTTGGTTTTCTTTTAATCTCACCTCTAGGAAAAATCAAAACCCAATCCGAATTAGGAGACCTAAATTCACATTCAGATTCTATGTTACCGTGAAAACATGGACCAAGGCCGAGCCCGGGCCAGCGGCTCGCGCATGTGGCATCCCCCATATATTGGGCTTTTCTATCAAGTCTATAGAAAAGCCTTTTAGTATATAAAGGTTTTCACACTCCTCAATTTTTCCCATGTGGGACTCACGTCTAACATGAGTTCCCAAATAGTTAACCACCTAACTTTAACAACATTTAATTATGGATTTTCACCATGAAAATGGCTTCTACCATAATCAAAACAATCTATAACATGTTAAGAACAACTCTCATTAATTATTTTAGACTAACTAATCATGAGTTAAAAGTTATTAACTTCCAAAGTTGCCATTTTCAACACATAATGTTGACGAGAGTGCTTTTGCATTGTCTTTTCCTTGAACTCTTGACCATTCCATTGGCATTGGCAAACACAGCCTCCTCTACTATGGCCAACACCTCTCTTAAGTCCATTACTAGAGGTATAAACATCACCAAGTTGGGTTGCCAAATTAAGTGTGGAAACCTGACCGTTCCTTGCCCATTTGGCGTTGGTTTAGGTTCAGGCTGTTCTATTGGCACCGGTTTTAACATCAACTACGACACTTCTTTCAACCCACATTAGACCTTTATTGGCATTAGCAACCTTGAAGTAGTCGACATATCAGATAACGAAATACGAATCAAGAACCGGGTCGCTTCCAACTGCTACGACCATAACTGGACCAACGGGAACCCAATATTGTTCAATTTATCAGCAACCCCATACACCTTCTCAGATACAAATAAATTCGTAGTCGTCAGGTGTAATGACTTGGCAATGATCCTTGGAACCGATTCAACCGAAGGGCAGAATATGTTCTAGAGCGGGTATGTCTCCCTCTGCTCTAAAATCGAAGATGTGATTGATGGATATTGTGCAAGTGTTGGCTGTTGCCAAAGAGACATACCTGAAGATCTAAAGCAATGCATTTTTGGCATGCGCAATTTGAACAATCTCACTAAAGTGTGGAGTTTCCACCTTTGTGGTTATGCCTTTCTTGGAGAGCAGGACAGCTTTGTTTTTCACCCATCGTACTTCTCGGATACAACCTTTTATAACAGTACCAGAGAAAATGTTCCAATGGTGCTTATGTCATGCCCTGTGCCCGCAGACTCGAGAGCGCGACTATGGGCCTGGCAGTACCAACGGTCAACTACTTGGCCGCCGTCCTCGTTGGGCCAAAATGGATATTGCAAGTTAACAATGGATACTTAGGTCCATTCTTATATACCATTCATACTTTTCATCCCAATCCAATGTGGGATTGGGGCATCACATTCACCCCTCCTTTTGGCCCAAGCATCCTTGCTAGGCCCATACTTTAGGGGCCAAACCCAGGACCAACCAGGCGGCATAGGATTCTAGAGGTGGCTCCCACTGCTCACGGTGTAGTACTTAGTTCCTATACTTAGGGCTGGTTATCTTCTCTGATACCAAATGTCACGCCCCGTGCCCGCGGACTCGGGAGCGTGACTATGGGCCTGACAGCACCACGGTCAACTACTTGGCCGCTGTCCTTACTGGGCCAAAATGGATATCCCATGTTGATAATAGGTACTTAGGCCCATTCTTATATACCATTCATACTTCTTATCCCAATCCAATATGGGATTGGGGCATCACAGCTTAACTGGGTGATTGGAAACCAAAGTTGCAGTCAAGCTCAGAAGTCTCCCAACTATGCTTGCCAACTGAACAACCACTGCATCTAAGTGCTGGCTGCTCTGGTTCGTTTAACATATTCTTTTGTTTTCCAAACCAAGAGCTAAAGTTTACAGATTTTGAGTTCTCTGTTCATCTCCAGACGAGTTCTATATTTTGTGCTTTTCTGATGGCAGATATCAATGAATGCGTGGTTAATAATCCTTGTAATGGAAATGCGATTTGTACTAATACTTGAGGTAGTTTCATCTGTTCTTGTCAGCATGGATACACCGGTGATGGCAGAAAGGGTAGTCGAGGTTATATTGCTTAGAGCTCGCAGTTTCCAATAATTAAGTTATGTTTAGGTAATTCTTAGCTAAGTTCTATTCTTATTTGGGATGCCACAGCCTTCTTATAAAACAAGCACGCATAGAGACGTTTAAGAATAATGCAAGTATTGGGGATGACATGAATGGGGTGATTTTTTAATGCATCAACTGTAGCACGGTATCTTGTTGCAATTATACATTTGATACTTTTTAGTGACCCATTGATCCATTGATTGATTATATCTTGTTGGAAATCATTGCAGGTTTCGGGTTTGGCTTCCTGTGCTTAGTAATTAGAGCAAGTTGGATTTATTTTAACATCAAACAGGGGCGGACCCAGGACTAACTCATCGGGGGCCAATTGATGCGTTTCTCATCAATTTTTTTTTTACAATTTTTTTTAATAATACTATTCAAAAATCTAGAAAAAAAATCAATTTCCATCTTACTTCAAAACTTGTTTTTTACCATATTCATAACTGAAAAAAAATTGTTTCGTGGTAATTGTAGAAACTGAAAAGGTAAGAACAACGGTTAGTTCATAATATATATAAATTTTAAAACTTCATTATCTTGATACAATTCAAATATAGTAGATAACTTTTCAAAATCAAGAATTCGTACGACATGATGAAAATAATTAAATTGCATTCTTAATTTTATCATTTCACCTTCAATAAAGTCTCACGTTCAATGAATTATTTTTACTTTTATATTATTGTAAAATTAATTTTATATATTTGGAGGGGTCAATTTATTTTAAATTTTAAATATATATTATACATACATATTGTTGTTGTCAAGATGATGAGTCGATGTAACCATGTATCGGCTACACTTCCGATAAACACAAACGATCCGATATGGTGAAACAGAAAATGGTATCAGATCTTTTTTGAATCAGAGACAGGGTTCCTTGAACTTACTATAGAAAGGGTTCAAGAAAGTCAGCTAAAAATGCACAATGGAAGAACTTTTCGAAACAATAAACGGATATGTGTATTGATTTGCTTCAAAGAAAATACATAAAAGATTTAAATTCTAAAAGAAGAACAGAAAGCTATAAAGAAAGTGGGAAATAAAGCTGTAAAGGAAAGCTATAATAAAGTGGTAAGAAAGCTGTAAGAAATTGAAATCTTAGACTAAAAAGCTGTAAATGACGATAAAGTAGAAGAAATTGAAATTTAATGTTGTTGGTTGATGATGGTCGTGTCTGGGTTCTAGGCAACGCTCTCATTTTATGCTTGCTATAATCGAGCCACTAACAGATCGTGGAGTTTCTTCTGGCCTCCCAACGGTCGTAGATAAGCTCGCAGAATTCTCGCGCTAAAAGATCAAGAATTCGTTTTACTTCTTATCGGTTTTGTAGTGCCGATGTTGACTATGACTAACGGCTGCTCAAAACGTTGACTTTATCTGCTAAAAAAAAACTTATCAAATCGGCAACAGCTCAAAGTAACCGTTGCGTCAACTCGGCAAAGCTAACATCAACACATGTCCTCCCAAGTCCTGTTGTTTTAGGGGACGCAAGTCAACGAAGCGACGGGAATGTATAGTCATTAATAGCAATCGTTCCTTTTTTGATAAAAAATGAAACGTCCTAAACGTTGTGGAATATTTGTGGCGTCTCAGCTTTGGAACATGCGAACGGCTTAATTTCAAACTCCTTTATAAGTAGCAGTGGTCCCCAATCGGAACTCCTCAGTTCCTACAACTTCTATTTTCTTCAAAATTCTACTGCCTAAGTGATTCATCGATCCTTTACCTTCTTGCGATTATCCTTTGCGATCTGTAAATTTTCTCTCAGTAAAAAGAACAAACTGTGATGGCAACCCATATTGACAAGAACATCCTGTCCCCAATCCAAGCCGATGCCAACCTGTTCACCTTATGCCCCCGTCTTTTACCTACAGAGGTTACCGCTGAACACTTGCGGTTTGTCTTGCCTGTCAATTTTACCTTTCCTCTGCAATAGAACACCTTTAAAACTGTCAATCTTCCCACCTCCTTCCGTCATTGGCCCCGTAAGCTCAAGAATTATGGATAATAGCGGGACCGCAGCCATGCCCAATTTCGGGCCATCTAGGAACAGTGGAGGATTCCGGATGCCATCATGATGAATGACTTTGAAATGGCATTTGACCGCAACCTATTGGTCCTCGGCAATCAACGGCTTTATCTTTCCGCACGGGATGTTTTTCCCTACCATCCTCGATATCTGCACCATCCTCTACTTCTGATGCGATGGTGATGAAATTTCGAGGCTCCACGATGAAGAGAATCTACTAGGCATTGAGGCTTGTCTCGACAAGGCCTCTTCTTCATACAGCAACTTCATTGCCGCTTAGAGAGGAATGGATGACACTCCTTCAAACCAGGAGCAAGCGGCCTTCTTATGGCTCCGGTTGTGTAAGTATATTATCTGCTCTCATTCTGCTGGCGTTAGCAACGAGTACCGATGCTACGTATCGGCTCTCCTACGAAGCAAAAGGCATTGCAACCTAGCCTCTTTGGTCCTCACCCTGGTCTACCGCACCATCAATCAGCTGATAACCACTATTTCCGCTGGAAATGATCCGACCAACCTTGGGGGTCCACTCTGGATTGCCCAACTGTGGCTGTACTAGTATCTACCCAATTTTGGTGTCAGACGAATTACAAAAGCCTCCACGAGCCCTTCTAAACAAGCAACAGGCTATCGACTACTGCGGGTCCCCCTGAACACTGCCTCTGCCGAGACCATCGTCTCGTATCTCCACCAACGTCGAGACTTCCATGTTGCCACTTTCTTTCCGTATGCTGGTCGCAAAGAAAGCCCCCTATGGTTGAAGAGCCTATCGGAAGGCCCTGAAGTAACTCAAGAGACTTTATGGGCCTGACTTTTGTGCCCTCGAGAAATTTTCTTGGGGGCCAAGCTTGGAGCCCGAAGTGCTAAGATCTCCTGTGAGAGGTATAATCCTCACTACTTCTCCCGTTAACTTGGGCTGATACAAGACATTTTTGCCGATTCGGGGCACGTTTCTTTCTTTTTTGTGAAGCCCGTGTTGTTAGTTGAGGATGTACAGACCTTAGCCGATAGCACCCTGGCCATCCTGCGGACCTTCGAATTCAAGCCCTTTCAAGTGGTGCTGGAGACTTCCCCTAACTTCAATTCATGGTGGAGATTGCTGAATGAGGCCCTATTTTCCAACCACGTAGGTGTTTGGCTTCTGCAAATTCCTGGGTTGACCACCACTTTGCCTGAGACATCATCGGCTAAGAAGGAAAAACAGGTAAAACCTCCTGTAAGCCCTATAATAATGTCAGCCTTATGCACTCCCTTGGTGTAGAAAACTGCTGCTGCTACTTCCGTTGTCCCAGAGGAAGTAGAAGAAGAGATAAAGATTCTATCCGTACTTCGGCGATCAAAGAGGAAGCATGAAACACCGACTCCTTCCATTTCCAAGGTTTTTTTCTATCAACCTTGTTTTGCTCAGCTTCTTCAATACTCAATTTGTCTAACTACTATTTTAATCCTTTCTGCAGAAGCATAAACAAAGGATAAGTCATCCCGTTGCCATCAACACTTCTTCTAACTCAGAGGAAGACATTCTGCTCCAATCTTTAGCAGAAAGAGCATTTGAAAAGGCTGTTCTTTTGATGACAGATATCTCATCGGCTGAGGCTACGGCTCCTCTTTCAACGGCTGAAGTATCGGCTTTTCTTCCAGTGGCAAACCTTCCATCGGCTGAGGCATCGGCTCCAAGAAGCCTATCCCATATTCTGCTAGGGCCTGATATTAAAGAATCAGTGGCCACTATTACAAAAACAACTCTGCCTCCCCCAAGTTAGGGAACTAAAGAGACTGTTGCTCCTCTACCGATGACGACATTACCTTCAGCGCTGGACTTTCTCGATAGCCTCATCGGGACCTCTTTGCCTACTAACAAATCCACCCTTGACAATGTGAGTCGCGCCCTTTTGCGGATTGTACAATCATCCGACCCGGATATGCCCCTATGCTTCGGGACCTGGCAATTGGGTGCCTGGGACAAATACGCTTCACGGGGCGCTTTCTTTTAGATACGTAAAATCATCGGAATGAAGCTCATGATCAGTTAAAACTTCTGAAACTGCATCGACAAAATGCAGTATTCTCAGAGAGGAACCGCTAAGAATCCGTTAACCGTCTTATGCTTCTTTAAGCTGATATTATGGAGAGAATAGGGAAGATTGAACGGCTTGAGTAGCGGCTATTCAAGAAGAACTTGACTCTGAGAAAAGGGTCTTAGAGCAACGGTTTGAATCAGAAAAAGGACTTCAGGAAGCTGTCAAAGCTATTGATGACTCCAACATCAAACATAATGATGAACGGCTAATGCTGGAAGCGGAAGAGGAATTTCTTGAAGCTGAACTGAAAAGCTCAATTGTTCTGCTGAATGAGATGAAATCTGGATGGGACCGCTTCGTGGCTGAACTGAACTAGATTCTTCATCCTCCGACCACTGATGGAGCCGGTCCTTTTGGAACTCAAACTGAGGAGACTGTCATCACGGCGGCTAAAACGGAAGTTCTAAAGACAGCTTCCGATGAAGTAGACTTGCCCCCCAAGAAGGAACCAGAAACTGAGCCAGAAACGACTGAAGTAAGGCTTCCAGTCCTTGATTCGTAGCCAACGAGAACTGACATGGTGACTAGCCAGGATTCCGAATCAGAAGACCCTAATCGACTAGCGATTGTTTCGTATCGGCCGATACAAATGCCTAACTTCCCCTCTGATGATAGCTGATCCACTTTGTAATGAAGCTTATGGCTATCTGATCGGCCTCTTGTGATCAACTTATGACCACTAATATATCAGAACCTTTTTCCAACAGAACTTCCTGTTCAAATTCTCTTATTCTTTTCATTTTTGTTATTTTATAAAATCTCCCTCTTCTCTCTTTTTTTTATAAAATTTTTATTCTCTAGTTCCTTGCCAAAACGTCGGATAATAACATTTCAAGAACTTACCGTTAATCGCCTTGCCTACTTTTTTTCCATTGGGTGTCATCAGGCGATAAGTCTCTCCATAAAAAACTTAAGTTATTAAGAATGGACCTTCCCATGAAGCAGACCACTTGCCATACCTTGGATCTTTTGGTGCAAGGGGCAAAATAGTCTTCCATACCATGTCTTCTTCTTGAAAACTTCTTTCACAGACTTTCCGATTGTATGCCCTTGCTACCTTCTCCTTGTGCCATTTTGTGTTCTCCAAGGCAATCCAGTGATCCTCCTCCACTTGATCTAAACTCAAGGCCAAGGCTATTTGATATTCTTCAGTCGTTAGACCATGTTGATAGGCTATCCGGGCTAATTGTAGCGATAACTCCACAGGTAACACAGCGTCCTGTCCATAAGTTAGTCTAAATGGGGTAAAACCAGTAGCAATCTTAGCAGCATTTCGATGGACCCATAATACTTCCTGCAATGTCTCATGCCACCTCTTCAGATTGTCTTCTATTGCCTTACGGATCATGTTGATTAAAGTTTTATTCGTTGCCTCTGCTTGTCCGTTAGCCTGTGTATAATAAGGAGAAGAGTGAAGCAACTTAACTTTGAATTGGGTTAGAAAGTTACATACCTTATCCCCTGTAAACATCGTCCCTTGATCCGTTGTCACTGTCTCTGGGATTCCGAAACAAAAGAGAATGCTCTGCCAGAGAAAGTTGATAACTGCCGTTTGTGTCATCTTGATCAATGGCTGCGCCTCCACCCACTTGGTGAAGTAATCTATTGCCACCAGTATGAATGTGTGTCTTTTTGCTGAAGGTGGATAAATTTTTCCGATAATGTCCAAAGCCCATCCACGGAAAGGCCAAGGTTTAATGACCGGAAACAATTCCGTGGAAGGAGTGTGTAATAGAAAGACCATGTTTTTGGCAAGCTTCACAGCCAACATCATAAGTATTACAATATGTGGTCATCGATGGCAAAAAAAAAAAAACCATGGCGTTGAAGTGTCCATTTCAGTTTTGGGCCCGCCTGATGTGCTCCACATAGGCCTTCATGTACTTTTGCCATAGGCCGCAATGCTTCTTCTTTTGAGAGATACTTTAAAAGAACCCCGGTATGACTCCGTCGGAACAAATCATTCCCTATCAAGGTAAAGCTGAGGGCCTTCCGTTTTAAGTCGTGAGACGCTTAACCAGTCGGGTTTTGTAAGTACGTAACAATCTCCTATCGCCAATCATCTTGATACTCCGTTTCTGCTATCTGTTGGCACATTACGGCTTTCTTAAAACCTGAGGCCATTTGAGCTAAATCATTAGCGCCTTGATTTTCTGATATGGGAACATGAACTAGAATAACCTCCTGAAAATGCTGAAGTAACCTTTTTACCTCCTATAATCTGTCTGACAAAAACGGGTTAGCACATTTATAATCTCCTAATACTTGTCGGATAACCACCTAAGAATCTCCTAAAATTTTGACTATTTGAACCTCCAATGCTTTCAGAATTCGTAGTCCTAACAAAAGGGCATCATATTCCATCTGATTATTAGTTGTTCCCTTCTTTAACTCAAAGTGGATCTTACCCTGATGTCCATTTGGAGATTCAATAACCAAACCAATACTAGCCTTTTGTTGGGTGCTTGAGCCGTCAAATCGCAAAACCCAAGGCTTCAAAGAAATGTACCTCTGTGTTGTATTTCCTTCTGTTTGTGGTACTTCCAAAGAAGGATGTTTGGCTAAGAAATCTGCAATAGCCTGTCCTTTGACTGCCCTTAATGGCATATAAGTTAGGGAAAAAGCATGTAATTTGACTGTCTATTTCATAAGCCGTCCATTTAACAGATGATGATTTAACAAGAATTTAATTAAATCTACCTTGCACAAGACATGTACTTCCCTAAATAACAAGTAATGTTCCAACTTTGTGCACGCATAGTGAAGAGATAAGCACAATTTTTCAATAGGGGTGTACCTGGTCTCTGTGTCCGATAGATTTCGACTAAGATAGTATACTGCTCTTTCAATCCCTTGTCGGTCATTCTGAGCTAATAAACTGCCGATGGATTCTTGTGCAGCTGAAATGTATAATTTCATAGGAGACTAGTTGTGTGGAGGTGCTAACACCGGTGGATGTGATAAAGCTATCTTTATTTGATCAAATGCTACATGATACTCAAGCTACCAAATGAAATCTTGAGATAACTTTAATCGTAATAAAGAGGAAAAAGCTTTCTGTTTACCTACAGAGTTTGCCAAAAAACGTCGTAGGAAATTGATCTTCCCTAGGAAACTCTGAAGCTCCTTCTTCGTCTGAGGAGGTCTTGCTTGTAAAATGTCTCTAGCTTTGTTTTGATCTATTTCAATCCCCCTCTGGTGTACTAAAAAACCAAGGAAATTCCCAGCAGTAACTCCAAATGCACACTTAGCGGGATTGATCTTCAAATGGTGCTTGCGCATTCAGAGAAACGCTTGTTCCAAATCAGCCAAATGTTGTAAGAAAGCGGGGGACTTTATGACCAAGTCATCTATGTAGACCTCTATTGTGCTGCCGATAAGATCATGAAAGATGAGGTTCATAGCCCCCTGAAAAGTGGCACCAGTGTTCTTCAAACCAAATGGCATGACTACCCACTCGAACAAGCCGATAGATCCTGGGCAATTGAACGCTGCAGCTGAATCCACTAACATATCTGCCATAGCATAGTATATTTGTCTTCCAGAGTAGCCAAGTTTATGTTTCTGAAGTCTATGCAAACACGTAGTTGACCATTCTTCTTAATGACCGACATAATGTTAGAGATCCAATATGCATATCGGCACGTACGGATGAATCCACATTGAAGTAACTTTTCTATCTCTTCCTTAATCTTGGGTAGCAATGCGGGATTAAAACGTCTTGTCAATTGTTTGTGAGGCTTAAAACCCTCTTTGACAGGTAGACGATGCTCCACAATGCTTTTGTCAAATCCTAGCATCTCATGATAGTCCCACGCAAAGCAATTTTTATACCCGTGGATTAGACAGGTCAACATATCTCTCTGCACAATAGACAAATGTAGACTAACCTTGATTGTTCTATTCTCCCCAGGTTCTCCTATGTCTACTTCTATTAACGGATCTTGAGCAATAAAACCAGGAGCTCGCCGGACCTTCGGATCCTCAGGTCGTAAGCCATTTTCCCTTGGCTCTTCAGTCATGATAAGGTTATGAGCCATAGTTAGCTTGGCATACTGGCTAGGGTTAAAGGCCGGATGATAAAATAGAGCTTCATTCATGTGAATTTCTGCTAAAAATGGATTAGGATCGGCTGGGATTTGCTCTACCCGTTCTCCATCCCAGATCAACATCATTTGATGTAAAGTGGACGGTGCGCAGCAGTTTGCATGAATCCAATCCTTGCCCAATAAAATGGATTAAGCTGGCTTTGCATTAATTATAAAAAAGATCGTCTTACTGGTCTTAGACTCAATTGTGACTTCAAAGGTGATAACACCTTCTGCCACAGCTGCTTCTCCAGTAAAGTTAACCATCTACACATTGGTAGGAGACAAATCCGTCCTATCTTTTCCCAATCATTTCAATGTAAAAAAAAGGCATTACATTCAAGACAGCTCCACCATCAACAAAAATATGAGTAATAGGCTTGCCGTTGATATATGCTTTGATATATAAGAGCCTGAGGTGGTTAACACTCTGGGCTGTCGGAATTGGAAAGAGCATCCCTTCTGATGGGACCTTGACATCAACCAATTCCACTGCAGTTTTTTTCTCCGCATGAAAATCCTCTTCCATGGACTCTTGACGAGAGGTAGCTCGAAAACTTGATGGCGAGGATGCTGAGCATATTTTGGCCATTATCATGGGATAATTGTTCTTCGACCCAAGCATCAAGAAGCCGCCTTTGTTGTGCTCGCTTCCGTTGTTCTCATCTTTTTGGGGATTTTGATGGTTGGGAACAACGGCCAGGTAGAAATGGCTTCTCTTGGGGTACCTATACTATTAGTTTCTCTTCTTTGCCATGGAAATATGCTACAAATGAGGGAGGAGATAAACGAGTAAAAACAGATGGTTTACCATCCAATCTTTGGAATCTTTTCCCTATCACCTCCGGTTTGTTGCTTTCTGTAGGTTCTTCATAATTCCTACCCTCTTCTGTTTGCAACATGTATGCATCGGCTAACGAAAATGGATCCGTTATCTGCAAACTTTAATCTTCCGTCCTAGATAGCCTTTTGAATGGTATTCCTGAAAACAACACAACTATTAGTATTATGAGAAAAAGAATTGTGCCATTTACAGTACCTTTTTCCTTTCAAATCTTCTTGGCTTGGGATCCTGTGTCCATAAGTCAGATGGATTTGTTTATCTGCCACTAGCTGGTCAAAGATCTGTTCAGCTTTTGAAATATCAAAAGAGTAAGATGGTCCTACTGTGGCAACTTCTTTTTTCCCTTTGCCAGGCTTCAAATATGGACACGTGTAGGAGGAACCCTTTACCAACTCAGCCACCATTATCTCTATAGCTTGCTCTTTATCGTCCTCATTGGTATCATCTATGACTGATATCATTATCTGGCCATGGGAGAACTTAACGGAACACCTCTTCTCCTCCTCCTTGATCATCTCTTCTATTCTGACAGCATGAGATAATAAACGGGATAGATCAGAGAAATCTTGGAGAAGGAGTCGTTCTTTGAGTTGCGGATGCATCCTGCTGATAGTAATTCTTGCACTTTCTGTTTCTGGCAACTGGGTTGTGCACTTTAACTTAGTTTGCCAGAAATGCTCAATAAAATCCACAACATCTTCTGATCCCTTTTGTTTTATTACTAAGAGATCGGCAATGGAAACTTCCGATGCAGGTTTAAAGAACCGTTGGTGAAAATTCTTTCTATGTCAGCCCATGAGTATACAGAGTTAGGAGCTAGATTGGCATACCATGTGAACACTGCTCCTTGTTAAAGACAATGAAAACAGTTGTAATTTATGCCATTAATTATTTCCCAACTCACCATATTGTGCTATAAACCTTCCGATGTGTTCTATGGTGGACTTATTATCTTCACCAGAGAATGTAGTAAACTCTGGTAGCTTAAAACCTTGAGGGAGTACTGTCATGGAATCCACCCAATCAGGATAAGGTTTTTGGTATACGAGCCGATCCCGTAACTGTCGACGAAATGCTTCCATCATTATATCGGACGGCTAGTATGGTTGTTGTCGTTGCCAGATATACAGGAGGATAAGAAGCAAAGTAATTCGGCTGCCCCCCGAAAGGTGGCATGTTTTCCTTAACAAAGGTTGGGGCTACTTCATAAGTTGTTGGTAATCCTGTTATCGGAACAGGACTCCTTCTTGGAAACACTTCTGCTGGCATAGTGTTCTGAGCCAC
Organism: Voacanga thouarsii; assembly: GCA_026120185.1. NCBI lineage: Eukaryota > Viridiplantae > Streptophyta > Magnoliopsida > Gentianales > Apocynaceae > Voacanga > Voacanga thouarsii. The sequence goes on along the minus strand of JANUWF010001289.1, from coordinate 112,150 downwards.
TACTCCTGGAATAACTTGATGTCTCCCAGTAGCAGGGAAAGACATTTCTCTACGCAGAAGGTGAACTGATCCATAAGATGGTGCGCCATCAGCTGATGGCATGGGGTACACATGTGCCATGGTTGTCCCTTGTGCAGGGTAACCCGGTGCCTGAGTGAAAGTTTGCACATTTTGCTTCTATGCAAATTGTTGGAGCTTGTTCTGAAGCAGAGGTCGAAAAATAGTAGCAAATTGTGGGATAAGACCCTGCAAAAGCTCACCAGTACATTGTTTCATAGTATGTCGGATGGCAGTCAGAGAGGTAGGTGTTGACTGAGACACCTGTGGTGGGGATGAGGACTGACACCCTTACTCCGGAGAAGTAACCTGAGTATAATTGGAAGTAGTAACAGAAGGATCAAAAACTCCCCGGAGAGCACGGGCTGGGAGTCGTTCAGATGACTCCGGTGCAGGTGGCTGCTGTGAATTGTTCACCATCAAACGACCTGACCGCAATTGCATACGAAAACTGACCTCGAGTCTCACTGGGCGTGCCAATCTGTGTTGCTGTCAAAATGATGAGCCGATGTAACCAGGTATCGACTACACTTTCGATAAATACAAATGATCCGATACGGTGAAACAGAAAATGGTATCACATCTTTTTTGAATGAGGGATAGAGTTCCTTGAACTTACTATAGAAATGGTTCAAGAAAGTCAGCTAAAAATACACAACGGAAGAAATTTTCGAAACAATAAACAGATACGTGTATTGATTTGCTTCAAAGAAAGTACAAAAAAGATTTAAATTTTGAAAGAAGAACGGAAAGCTGTAAAGAAAGCGGGAAATAAAGCTGTAAAGGAAAGATGTAATAAAGCGGTAAGAAAACTATAAGAAATTGAAATCCTAGACTAAAAAGCTGTAAATGACGATAAAGTAGAAGAAATTGAAATTTAATGTTGTTGGTTGATGATGGTCGTGTCTGGGTTCTGGGCAATGCTCTCATTTTATACTTGCTGCAATCGAGCCACTAACAGATCGTGGAGTTTCTTTCGACCTCCCAACGGTCATGGATAAGCTCGCAGAATTCTTGTGCCAAAAGATCAGGAATTCGTTTTACATCTTATCGGCTTCGTAGTGCCGATGTTGATTATAACTAACGGTTGCTCAAAACGTTGACTTTATCGGCTAAAAAAAAACTTATCAAATTGGCAACAGCTCAAAGTAACCATTGCGTTGACTCGGCAAAGTTGACGTCAACACATATGTATATAGTTTTTTAAAAATTCTTGGGGGGCCATGGCCCCCCACCCCTATATGTAGGTCCGCCCCTGGCATCAAGAAGAGGAAGCTAATCAAACAAAGGGAGAAATTTTTCCAACAAAACGGTGGTATGCTATTGAAGCAGCAAATGTCCACTAGAGAGGGCGTTGTAGAATATGCAAAGATCTTCACAGCTAAAGAACTCGAAAAGACCACAAACAATTATGCAGACGATCGTATCCTTGGCAAAAGAGGTTATGGTACAGTTTACAAAGGAATTCTACCTGATAAGCGAATAGTTGCAATCAAAAAGTCCAGAATAATGGATAAGTCTCAGATTGAGCAATTCATCAATGAGGTGGCTATCCTGACTTAAGTAAACCATCGAAATGTGGTGAAGCTGTTAGGCTATTGTCTGGAGGCTGAATTTCCTTTGCTCGTTTGCGAGTTTGTCTCCAACGGTACACTCTTCCATCATATCCATAACCGTAGGGAGATGACTAGGTTTTCTTGGGAAAATCATCTGCGGATCGCTGCTGAAGTAGCCGGTGCATTGGCTTATCTTCACTCTGCCGCTTCCATGCCTATTATTCATTGAGATGTCAAGTCAGCCAACATACTTTTGGATGACTACTATATTGCAAAAATATCAGATTTTGGAGCTTCAAGATTAGTGCCCTTGGATCAGACACAAGTCACAACTATAGTGCAGGGAACCTTGGGTTATTTGGATCCTGAATACTTCCATTCAAGTCAATTGACAGAGAAAAGTGATGTTTATGACAGGGAGAAAACCTGTTTCCACTCTGAAAGCAGAAGGGGAAAGAAACTTGGCCACATATTTTACCACTTCCCTCGAAGAAAACCGTTTGTTTCAGATTCTGGAGCGGCGAATTCTGAGAGAAGGGACTTTGGAGCAACTCCACGAAGTTGGGGAACTGGTGAGAGGATGCCTCAAGTCGGTAGGTGAAGAAAGACCAATGATGGAAGAAGTGGCAACGGAACTGGAAAGGCTGAGGAAATTAGTTAGAGATCCCTGGGTTCAACAGGAAGGCCATGAAGAAACCGTGGCTCAAATGACTGAGCAGTAGGACCTTTACACAGCATCCTTATAAATCCCAAGCAAATCGATCTCTGCACAGGGTCAACGAACATGTGGTCATCGGGAACCAATACTTTGAACTGTCCCATTTGATGAATGAACAGCGTAAACGACGGCGAGGATTGTGCATTGTCCCCCTACTCTCTTCCCTCTCTCTTCGTCTTTTTCTCTTGGGTCCCATCTTCTATGCATCTAAAATTGTTGGGCTATTTTTTCTTTGCACTAACATCTGTCGTGTAATTGTAACTGTAAATTGGCCACCTATTTGGCACCATTAATTTGCATCTTCTTCCCTTCAACACTTTATGTTGCATATTCTCAGAAGACTCTACTTTTATATGATCAATTGTATCGTTTTTAGGGATATATTAGTCTAAATTTAAGAAAATAGCCAATCCCTTTTTAGTTCTTTACTAGTTGACACCTTCACGCTATGCGCGAAAATCTTGTCCGACGATTAAATAAAATTTATTAAATACTTATTAATATATAAAATTTTTAAATAAATTATTAGTTAGAGAGTTTCAAAAAAAAGTTAATGTTAAAAAAATAATTTAAATTATTTTTTTAATCATAAGTATTATATGATTTTACTTCTACTATATTGATAGAACATATACATTTAAAAAAAAAATCAACAACTGACCTTATACTTTTTATGAGTTTTTCTATATTTATTGTTACTAACCTAGAGACATAATTTAAAAAAGAATAAGTATAAGTTTCTTCAATTTAATAATCAATCTCAAAATAATAAAAATAATAGATCAATTATCTTCTAACTGTGTTTATTTATGTATTTGTACGAGATAGAGAAAAGAGATTATACAAAATTCAAAACGTGTGAGACAAACTATTCTTAAGTTATATTATCTCGATTCATGAGAAATCAATATATCATTTTTGCAGTTGTATGAGTTGCTCGTTTTTTGATCAAATATCTCATGCAGCAATAAATATTGAACCAAAAAAAATAAGAGTTTAGTATAATGTTGTGCTAAAAAGTGGTAGATAAAATAATTTTTCAAGTTACTCGTAAAATTGGATAAAGATACTTAAAATTGCAGACTTACAGTTAATATGAGAAATTCAATTATAACTTCAAAGTATGTCTAAGAGTACCAATTTAAAATATGTCTAAAAAATCTGTTTAACATCACCTTTTATAGTACTACCTAACGAGAATAATTTAATATCTTCTTCCAACTTGTATTCTTACCATATTTCCACTGTTGTTTATGACAAAAATATCATTCTCTTCACAAAACAATAAAATCTAATGCACCCATGCAAGAAGAATAAAATAAATAAGGTTCTAACTCTTCTTTGGTAGCAATTGACTCTTTGAAATGAAAGTTAGAAAAAAGAATTTTCAAAGGTATCAATATCTCTCCGCCACCAGATATATTCATCACTAAATGAAATATAAATTTAAATTTTACTATCAAAACTGTATGCTCTCAATATAAAATTAATTTTTTCAAGACTCTGGGAGCCTCTTCCATACCTTCATTCCTTCTCAAGATTTGTTTACCTACAATCATAGACAAAGCAGTATTATATGATATAAATAATTAGTTTTAGTTCTTTTCTTTCTTTCTTGCCTCCGCCAAAATTGAAGGATAATGATAAGCAAAATTATGTAGTAAATGATTATTATCACTTGGTATACAAACTCCCTTAAAAAATAAATAAATAAGTAAATAAAATCCACATAAATGTATCCCCACAAAAAAAGGGGGAATAGCCAAAAATGAAATAAAAGATTACCTTGGGATGCATTCTGATCATCAGTCTTGTTGTATCCAAAATGAAAAGAACAAAGAATTATCACATATATATATGGAAGAGATTTCTCAAAATTATATCAGATAAAATGAAAAGAGTCGATGATCCAAAAAAAGAAAATAATAAGTTGAATACGAATAGACAAATTAAAAATTTATAGGTGATATCTTGATACCTTATACGTTAATCCTCATCTACTATAACTACATCCATAAATTTGCCCATTGTAATAGTAACAATCAGGTTATACTTCTTCTATGTTTCTCTACAAAGATGAGTTAAATGACCATGAACACTAGGAAAGAGACATTTGAGAGTTTCAACCACTTGAGAAAACCTAACATTCCTCTCATTTTCATGTCTGTCAGCCTTTAGTTCATGGAGTTGGTTTTCTAAGTCATCAATTTTTGTCTTCGACATTTCATACTTGCATCCATAGACACAAAAAATGCATCTTATCATTAATAATGAAAACCCAAAATCCTAATTTCATTCAAATGAAGAATAAGTGCAAGAAAATAGTAAGCAAATGCATCGCATGTCCTTCCATGAATGAATCAAAAAATGAAATTTTTTTCAAAGAGTAATTATGTGTAATAAATTAAAAAATGAAATTTGCATGCCTATATTATTATGAAATAATAATGTATCTCTTCATTTTTCTTATTGAGTTTCAAATTATGTGTCTCTTCATTTTTCTTATTGACTCTTAAATTATCTTTCTCATTTATTTCATAATAATAGTTATAATAATATTCATATATTTTTTTTTATACAATACTATGAAATATTTTAATTTATTCATGATGACCAAATCAATCCCAACTATTTAAAAAAAAAAATTTGATGGAAGCATTGAAGAGACTAACACCATCATAAAAAAATTGATGGAAGCATTGAAGAGACTAACACCATCATATTAATAGATCTATACCATTAATTGGAGAAGATGAAAAAGTAAAAAAAAAAAAATTGCTATGAAAATTTACTTGGATAATTTAATCCCCTCTTCACTTTTAGTTTTAAGAGTAATAATGTGTAATAAATTAAAGAATGAAACTTGTAGGATTATATTATTACGAAATTAATGTGTCTTTTGTTTTTTTTTTATCTGACTCTTTAATTTTTTTTTTCATAAATTATCTTTCTCATTTATGTCATAATAATAGTTATAATAATATTCATATATTTTTTTTATACCATATGTTAAATATCTAATTTATCCATGACGAACAAATCAATTTCAACCATAAAAAGAGTTAGATAGAAGTATTGATGAGATTAACACAGTCCATAATAAAATACAAAAAGGTTTTAATAGATCTATACCATTAATTAGAGGAGATGAAAAAGTTAAAAAGAAATTAATTTGAAAATTTACTTGGACAGTTTAATCCCCTCTTCATTTAACAATAAAAAGTGGTAATAAAAAATAACAAAAGAAACAAAACCGTAATAGGCAGAAAAGAAACTCAGAAAAAGAACGAAGAATCAAATTGAACTAAACGAAATACTTTTTAAAAAAAATCAAAACAATGCTACAAAAATAAATATGAAGAAACCCAAAACTTCAAAAGAAATAATAACAACCATTTAACATGAACTGATAGAACAGATGAGCTAACTAATTAACCACAAGAGGATATACCCATAGATAAACTAAGAAATCAAAAAGCCATAACAACTCAAAAATAGTAGAAACATTTGTTACCACGGTTGTAGGTTGATAAATATTTGCAATATATTTTCAATAATTATTGTCCAAGGATTTTCCTTTTTCTATTCTCTCTTTCTAACATTATTCTAATTATATTTGTTTTAATTATTTTTTGTCATAAAATTATATTAAATTGGAGCATTTGTCTTGTTGACCTGTGAAATTGTTGATGATATTTTACTTTTTTAATGTTATAAATATGTTTATGCATATTTTTACGTATCTGATTTATTTTCTTGAGTTTTGTTGCCATTTTGCTTCCTCACCTCTTCTTTTTTTGTGAACTATTCGTTTGGTTTTTGAGGTCATGATAGTATCTTTGCTTTTGAGTAATTTTTATATTTAATTTTTCTCATCAAAATATGTGTGTGTGTGTGTGTGTGTGTATTCTATAATCTTTGTTGAACTAATTTTTATTGTCTTTTTAATTTGAATGCCTTTTTTTTGTTTGTTCTTATTATGTGCTATTTTATTTTTTATTTTTTATTTTTTAATTTTACATATGCCAAAATGCTAAATTTTTTTTGCCACTTACTCAAAAGCAACCTATTGATATTCTAATTATATTTATAACAGAATTTTCATATTATAGGCTGTCCAAATTCTCTATGCATTTTAGCAAATTTCATTAATATGATTGGCTTTTTGGCATTATTGTGCATGAGTTATTAATTTGGTTATTAATATTTAATAATAAAATAAATGAGTGTATGGTTATTAATAGTTATAATAGAATAAATAGGTTTCATAATTTTTTTAAAAAATAATATTATATATGTTCAATGACTATTTTATCATTGACGACCAAATTAATCTCAACTATTGAAAAGTTTAGGTGGAAGGATTTTAAAATCTATACAATTCATTAAGTGTTATGATATATTGTGAATTAGTGGAAGCTCCACTAATTATGAATTTTTATAGATGTCCATCATTTAGTGGAGACACTACTAATTAAGATTAGTGGAAGATGATATATTCCATAATGTATTATGGAAGATGATGTATTCCATGATGTATTCTACTTGGAAGATGATGTATGCCATGATGTATTCCACTTATTAGAGCTCTATAAATAGAGATATTCTTTAAACTTGTAATACACCATCATTTTGTGAAAGAAAGAATTGTGATTGTGAGAGAAAATTGTGAGAGAAAGAAGGAGAAAGATTTGAAGAAATTATTCTACAAAAATAGTTAGAATTTTATTAGTGTGTAGTGTGTAGATTTTTATTCTAACACTACCCAAATTTTATAACACGTTATCAGCACGAGTCTCTGCCGGTACAAAAGCCAGAAGACTAAAGCACGAGTGTCTACCGTTACACAAGCTAGAAGACAGGTACACGTTTATTAATCTCTATGGCTAACTTAGCTAAACTCGAATTTGTAGCCCTTGATATTTCTGGAAAAAATTTTATGTCATGGGCTCTCGATGCAGAAATGCATCTAAATGCTGAAGGCCTTAGTGAAACTATTCAAGCAAATAATAGTGCATCTGCACAACATAAGGCTAAAGCTTTGATTTTCTATTCGTTGTTATCTCAATGAAAATTTGAAAATGGAATATCTTACCGAAAAAGATTCATATGTCCTGTGGGTAAATTTAAAAGAAAGATTTGACCACCTGAAGATGGTCGTACTACCCACTGCACGGTATGAATGGTTGCACCTGAGGTTGCAAGATTTTAAAACCGTGAATGAATATAGCTCCGCAATGTATAAAATTACTTTTCAGTTAAAATTATGCGGAGAAAAAGTGACTGATGAAGATATGTTGGAGAAGACATTCTCCACCTTTCATGCCTCGAATATTGTCCTACAGCAACAATATCGAGAAAAATGGTATAACAAATTTACAGATTTAATTACTACCCTCCTCATTGCAGAGAAAAATAATGAGTTATTATTGAGAAATCATGAAGCCAGACCAACTAGCTCAACAGTACTCCCAGAAGTGAATGCTGTTGGCTCCTGCAGAAGCCATTGTTATAGTCGTGGTCGTGGTCATGGTTATGGTCGTGGACATGCTCGATATTTTCCTTATCACAATCATAATCAAACTGTGAGAAATACTGGCCATCTGAAGTGGAATAGAAAAGATTATAAGGGAAAAGAAAAAGAAAAAGAAATGAAAGAAAATTATGAGGATACATGTTATAGATGTGGCATGAAAGGTCATTGGTCACGTACCTGTCGTACGGCTAAGCATTTAGTTGAATTGTATCAAGCTTCATTGAAAAATAAAAATGTGGAAGCAAATTTTTCTCAACATCCAATAAATGATGCTGCAGATGATGATATTGATCCTGAAGATCTTAATATCAATATTATACATATGGATGTATCGGATTTTTTTGAATACCCAGACGGTAGGATAGACTATTTAATTGGTGATGGCAGTGTCCAAAAGAACTAAAAGCCTCACCCTGATATTTTTGTATTTTCATTATATTCTAATAATATTTACGTTTGCATATATATATATGTGTGTGTGTGTGTGTGTGTGTGTGTGTGTGTGTGTGTGTGTGTGTGTGTGTGTGTGTGTGTGTTTAGATGGCTATTGTTAATGATGATGTATGCATTATTGATAGTGGAACTACACACACCATACTAAAAAATGAGAAATAATTTTCTGATCTCAAAATGGAAGAAATAAATATTTATACGATACACGGTAGTACAAATGTGATTGAAGGCTCTAGAAGAGCTAGTATATTGTTGCCTGAAGGAACAATAATTATTATTGATAAGGCCCTATTTTCTTCAAAATCCAGAAAAAAGTTATTGAGTTTTAAAGATATCCGTAGAAATTGGTATCATGTTGAAAAAAATGAGGAAAATGGGATTGAGCATCTTTATATTACTCAATTTCATTTGGGTAAGAAATCTGTATTAGAAAAACAACCATATCTTTCTACTGGCCTATATTTTGCAAAAATACGTACAATTAAAATTTATCATTTTGTAAACCATAAGTTTACTGATCCTATTACTTTTAACATTTGGCATGACCGGTTGGGTCATCCGTGATCTACCATGATGAGAAGAATCATTGAGAATACACATGGCCATCCATTAAAAAATAAAAGGATATTGACATAAAAAAATTCTCATGTACTGCATGTTCCCTAGGAAAATTAATTGTTAAACCATCACCAGTAAAAGTAGAAGCTGAAAGTCCTACATTTCTCGAACGAATTCACGGAGATATTTGTGGACCTATTGATCTACCATGTGGACCGTTCAAATATTTTATGGTCTTGATTGATGCATCATCCCGATGGTCACATGTATGTTTAATATCTACTCGCAACCTGGCGTTTGCGAGATTACTTGCTCAAATAATTAAATTACGAGCACAATTTCCTAACCATCACATTAAAAATATCCGTTTGGATAATGCAGGTGAATTTTCATCACATGCTTTTGATGCATATTGCATGTCAATTGGGATTAATGTTGAACATCCTGTAGCTCATGTTCATACACAAAATGGTCTTGCTAAATCTTTGATTAAATGATTACAATTAATTGCTAGACCATTATTAATGAAAACAAATCTCCCAACACCTGCCTGGAGACATGCTATTTTACATGCTGCAGCACTTGGCATCACTTGTACGCATAAGACCAGCTAGTTATCATAAATTCTCTCATTTGCAATTGGCTTTTGGGTCAGAACCAAATATTGCTCATTTAAGAATTTTTGGGTGTGCTGTATTTGTTCCAATTGCACTAAACCAACGTACAAAGATAGGTCCTCAAAGAAGAAAGGGGATATACATTGGATATGATTCCCCGTCTATTATCAAGTATGTTAAACCCCTGACAGGAGATGTATTCACAGCAAGATTTGCTGATTTTCATTTTGATGAATCATTATTCCCTAAATTAGGGGGAGAACAAAAACAACATAAAAAGGATCTTGCTTGGACAACATCATTAAATTATCTTGATCTGTGCACAAGTGCATGTGAACTTGAAGTTCAAAAGATAATTCATTTGCAAAGCATTGCAAATCAAATGCCAGACGCTTTTGTTGACTCCAGAAGAGTTACAAAATCGCATATTCCAGCTATAAATGCTCCTATTCGAATTGAAGTTCCAGCAGAACAAAATATTATACCTATAGCTGCTGAGTCAAAAGCACGCCAGAAGCGTGACCGACCTCTTGGGTCCAAAGATAAAAATCCTCAAAAGAAAAGAGGATTAACTGATCTAGAAGATCATATTGAAGAAGAGAATGATAAAGACCAAGAGAAAACTGATGACAAAGAACCAGAAGTTGATGAAAGTAACACTGAAATTTCTATCAATTATACCACTTCTGGTAGAAGTTGGAATTGGATAGAAACTATTATTGATAATATATTTGCATACAATATATCTCTTGATGTTACACAAGATAGTGATGATCCTGAACCAATATCAGTTGATGAATGTCGGCATAGAAAAGATTGGCTACAATGGAAAGATGCGATTCAATCGGAGTTAAATGCACTGACAAAACGTGAAGTCTTCGGACTTACAGTCCGAACACCAGAAGGTGTAAAACCTGTTGGCTATAAATGGATATTTGTGCGAAAATGCAATGAAAAGAGTGAAATCGTACGATATAAAGCACGATTAGTAGCTCAAGGTTTTTCACAAAGACCATGTATTGATTATGATGAAACTTATTCTCCTATTGTTGATGCTATTACACTCTGATATCTTATCAATTTGGCAGTACATGAAAAGATAGATATGAGCCTATTAGATGTTGTCACTGCTTACTTGTATGGAAATTTAGAAAATGATGTTTACATGAAAATCCTCGAAGGATTCCATATGCCTGAAGCATATAAACATTATCCTCGTGAAAATCACTCCATCAAGTTACAGAAATCATTATATGGCATGAAGCAATCTGGGCGCATGTGGTTCACTCGTCTTAGTGAATATTTATTGAAAGCGGGATTTAAAAATGACCAGGTATGTCCATGTGTTTTTATTAAGAAATCTGGTTCTAAATTTGTGATATTAGCTATATATGTTGATGATATTAATCTTATTGGAACTCCTGAAGAGCTCCAAGAAACAATTGATTATTTAAAAAGAGAATTTGAAATCAATGATTTTGGTAAAACTAAATTTTGCCTTGGTTTATAAATTGAACATATGGAAAGTGGAACATCTATTCATCAATCAACATATACAGCAAAAGTGCTAAAAAGATTTTACATGGACAAAGCACATCCATTGAATATTCCAATGGTTGTCCGGTCATTAAATGTGAATAAAGATCCTTTCCGACCTCAAGAAGATGATGAAGAACTCTTTGGTCCTGAAGTACCATATCTCAGCGCAATTGGTGCATTGATGTACCTTACTAATAATACACAACCTGATATTGCTTTTGCTGTCAATTTATTAGCAAGATTTAGTTCTTCACCAATACGACGACATTGGAATAGAATTAAACAAGTCCTTCGATATCTCCAAGGTACAATTGATCTCGGATTATTTTATTCAAATAAAACTAGCCCAACATTGATAGGTTATGCAGATGCTAGTTATTTATCTGATCCACATAAAGCACGTTCTCAAACGGACTATCTATTTACATGTGGAAATACTGCTATATCATGGCGTTATACAAAACAATCTATAGAAGCTACTTCTTCAAATCATGCTGAAATTATAGTCATTCATGAAACAAGTTGAGAATATGTATGGTTAAGATCCATGATTCATTATATCCGAGAAAGTTGTGGATTATCATCAATCAAAGATATTCCAACTCCTCTTTATGAAGACAATGCAGCTTGCATAACTCAATTATGAGGAGGATATATTAAAGGAGATCGGACAAAATATATTTCACCAAAATTCTTCTTTACTCATAAACTCCAGAAGAAAGGTGAAATTGATGTGCTACAAATTCGGTCATGTGACAACCTCGCAGATATTTTCACAAAGACTTTACCGACTGTAACATTTGAAAAGTTGAGATATAAAATCGGTATGTGTTAGTTTAAAAATTTAAAGGAATCATCTTATCAGGGAGAGTAATAAACAGACATATAGAATAGTGTACTCTTTTTCCTTCACTAGATTTTTTTCCCACTGGGTTTTTATCTAGTAAGGTTTTAACTAAGCATATTCTTTATGTCATGGATGGACATCCAAGGGGGAGTGTTATGATATATTGTGAATTAGTGGAAGCTCCACTAATTATGAATTTTTATGGATGTCCATCATTTAGTGGAGACACTACTAATTAAGATTAGTGGAAGATGATATATTCCATGATGTATTCTACTTGGAAGATGATGTATGCCATGATGTATTCCACTTATTAGAGCTCTATAAATAGAATTATTCTTTAAACTTGTAATACACCATCATTTTGTGAAAGAAAGAATTGTGATTGTGAGAGAAAGAAAGGGAGAGATTTGAAGAAATTCTTGTACAAAAATAGTTAGAATTTTATTAGTGTGTAGTGTGTAGATTTTTATTCTAACACTACCCAAATTTTATAACATTAAGGAAGTTGAATTTTTTTAAAAAAAAATTCTTAGTAAAACAATATGGACAATTCAATCCCCTATTTATATTTAGAATATACATTTAGATTTTAAAAAGAAATACAATTAGTGGGGAAAACAAGATCAGAATAGATGCATTCCTCCTAATCACCAAGGAGTCATGGAAACTTTTACTAATTGAGCCCTTAGCTCAATCCTATCATCCTCATCCTTAATTTCTCTATTACTTGGGTTATGGAATGTATAATAGTAAAAATAGATGCGAGAAAAATAAAAATTCTTAACAATTTTCCTCCTGTGAAAATGTAAAATTGCCAAATATAAATCCACAGTAAATTGTCTATCAAGCAACAACTCTAGAACAAGCAAACAAGGGGCAATCAAACCACTTAATTAAGTTATTATGTCAACAATATAAGAGTGATTAGTAATTCGTTCTCAAACTATTTTGCTTATTTTAGAAAAATCTCAAATATTTTTTAAACATTTTTAGTACCTAAAATTATATTTTTTAAAACACTTTTGGTCCCAACCACCAATATCAGCATTGGATCCTGCGGGTTTTAGTCATATGACAACCATGTCTAATAGTTTTAAGGGCAAATCTACCTACTTTTCAACTTTTGAAGGCAATTCAAAGACTATATAAATGACTTGCGGATACAAGGGCAAGGACTAAGGTTTGAGCAATGTACCATTTTTCAATTGCTGTCAAAATGGTACATTGCAACATATCTAAGTTGGATTCTTACGAAGATGAATAGCACTCTGACTATCACAATGTTCCAAAACAACTCTTTACAAGTCTCTGTAGCTGCAATAAATTTAGCTTCTATAGTAGACAATGCAATATATCTTTGTAACCGAGATTGTCATGATATAGCTCCTGCTGCAAAAGTAATCAAGTGACCAGAAGTAGACTTTCTCAAATTAATATCTCCAACATATCTAAATTTGTATAGTCATCGAGAACATGTTTCTTATTGCCAAAACAGAGTCTCAAATTAGAAGTACCATAGAGATATCTCAAAATCTACTTTACAGCATCCCAATGTTCTCTTCTCGGATTAGAAAGAAAACGACTAACATTACCAATAGCATGAGCTTTATCAGGCCTCGTACAAACCATAGCATACATCAAACTACCAACTACTGAGGTATAGGGAACTTTTTGCATATCTTGCTTCTCTTCTTGAGTGGAGGGACATTGTTTTATACTTAATTTGAAGTGACTAGCAAGAGGAGTACTCATAGCTTTGGACTTATCCATCTTGAATCTCTAGAGTACCTTCTGAATGTAGCTTTCCTGAGATATCCAAAGTTTCTTGGCATTTCTATCACGGGAAATATTCACTTCAAAAATCCGCTTAGCTGGTCCTAAGTCTTTATAGTAAAGGACTTGCTCAACTCTTGCTTTAACCTGTCAATCCTGGGAGTATTTTTGCCAACAATAAACATGTCATCAATATAAAGCAAAAGAATAATAAAATCATCAGAAGAAGACTTTTGTACTAATACACAATGATCTGAAGTAGTCTTCCTATATCCTTACTTCCTCATAATAGACTCAAACTTCTTATACCATTGTCTTGGTACTTATTTCAAGCCATACAAACTTTTTTTCAATTTGCAAACATAATCTTCTTTACTTTTCACTTGAAATCCCTCTAGCTGTTCCATATATATTTCTTCTTCAAGATCGCCATAAAGAAAAGCTATCTTCACATCCATCTACTCAATCTCCAAGTCAAGACTAGCAGCTAAAACAAGCACAACTCTGATAGTTAATGTGATACCCTAATCCCACATGGGATTGGGATGAGAAGTGTGTATGGTATATAAGAATGGGCCTTAGTACCCATTATCAACTTGGAATATCCATTTTGACCCAGTGAGGACGGCGGCCAAGTAGTTGACCGTAGATGCTGCCAGGCCCATAGTTGTGCTCCCGAGTCCGTAGGCACGAGGCATGACAAATAACATTTTTACAATAGGAGAAAATATCTCTGAGAAGTCTATACATTTTCTCTGATTAAATCCCTTGGCAAATAATCTAGCTTTGTACCGTAGATGAGAAGAATTCTCTTCTTGCTTTAATCTGTAGACCCATCTATTCTTCAAAGCCTATTTACCTTTAGGTAACTTCACCAAGTAAAATGTGTAATTGTCAAACAAAGACTCCATCTCATCTTTTATTGCATTGAACCACTGACATTTCTGCTCACTTTCCATAGCTTCCTAATAGCATTCTAGTTCTCCCCCATCAGTCAGAAGCATATACTCAAATGGAGAATACCTAGTGGAAGGCTGTCTATTTGTGATAGATCTCCTGAGTGGAGCATCCTGTGATTCTTCTGGCAAATATGCAATTACTAGAATCTGAATATCAATAGCATCATCATCTGGGATGTCTAAATTAGCAACACTATGGTCATCAATGTAACACCCCGCTACCTAGGCCCAACAGGGCCGGGGATGTCGCCCCGTCCAAAGGACAAGGAGTCTTTATAACTAGGTCACACAAATAAAATAGCAAAATAAAAATAATAACTTAACTTAAAATTTATTTCAACCCAAGAATAAATCCACGAATAAAACCATGAAATCCCAAAAGAGAAACAAATCCATAAATAAAATCATCCACTCTCAACTCCCCAAAGCAATACATAAAAATAAAAGACAACATTCTCTTCCAAGGCAGATAACACTAGCTACTCATCCCCACAGCAGGATTGGCCTGAAATCATGGTAAAAAGGTGATGAGACAGAAATCTCAGTAAGTCCGTGTGTGCTTTGGGTGTTCAGTGAAAACAGTTCGTGGATGTAAAGTGTGAAATCTTTATAAGAGAGATATTGGCAAGCAATAAACATTAGTCAAAAGCAAGAGTGGTGTTTTCCTCTTTTTGAAACCATACAAGTGCACAATAAAATCAACCACTCAAAAAGGGTGGTCATGGGTTACCACACGTTGGGCCCCATGTCCACATGGTCAGTATGTCACACTTTATGCATATTGCCGGTCAGAATGCCACACTTTGTGCAGACTGACAAAAGGTAAGTGATCGGCCTACCGGGTAAGATACTCCTCCTTCTCTATACCCAAACAACAACCGGATGTCTATTCTGGCAAAACACAGTCACTTGACTGAAAAGAACACTGCTAGCTTGGATCGGCATGACTAAGTAGTACTGACGTTTCTCTAAGTTGAGCTTATTTTCTGGAGGTGGCCTCCTACCAGAAGACTTACTCTTGCTCTTCAAAACTAGTACTACTAGCCTACCCTTATTGAGTACTCAATGTAACGTATCCCACTTGGGAAAAATGAACAAAACATAGTTCCACTTGAAAATGGCAATTAAGGTTTTCCAAAGTTTGGGGCAAAACTGGTTTTAGAAAGAGTTTTAGGTTTTGAGTAAAACCGCCCCTTGATTTGCAAATAATTTATTTGTCTGAAATGAGAATGGAAATATTCCTCAATTGCCTTTACAAAAATGAGTGACCATGCACTCTACATTTGGCTTGCCATAAAAAAAAAATCATTTTTCATCAAACAAGTTTTATGCAGGAGCTTACCTGATCCTTGCTCACAACAAAGGTCTCCAACAACTGACCTAACCCTGCATGGGGTAAATACAAACCACAATCAAACTCAAGCCAAAGATTCACTTTCACAAATAAAACTAACTCAACTTACTACAATCATGTCCCTAGTGTCCCAAGCTTTAAGACTCGATAATAAATAAAATGGTTTATAAAATAAATCTAGTTTGATATTAAAATAACTAGAGTTTGGGAAATAGGTACAATAAATTGAAGGTTTAAATCTTGCTAAAATAATTTAGAGTTTATTTGATGAAAAGTCCTAGGTAGTACTAGGTAAAATAATAATTTATTAATAATTAATTGCTAGAAAATAATTGATAATTAAAATTAGTTGAAAATAAAATTTAATGAGTCTTGCTTGAAAGATAATAAATAAATTTTTAATGGGTTTTGATTAAAAGATAATAATTAAATTTTTAGTAATAAATATTTTACTAATTATGATTATTTCCATGAAGGCTTTATTTGATATTATCATTTTATATATAATATCTATATATTTTATTTTTCTAGCAAAAGCTATTATTTATTTGACTAAAATATCCTTATTATATATAATAATCCAAATTTACCCCTCCTAGGGTTTTTTTTTTTTTTGGAAATTACTAGCAAAATCCCATTATGAAATATTTTATTCATGAAATAAAAATTAGCTTAGGTACAACTAGATCATGATCATATTTCTATGGCTAACCACAATCAAGGACATATACAATCCTTCAATTCATCGAATCATCCAAATCATGCATATAAGCATAGATCTAAATTTATCAAGACATGATCTAACCCCTACTAGCATAAATATGATCATGGCTTCAACAATCCAACATGAATGTAAATCCTATTCACCAAAGGTGACATAATCTCTAGCATACTTCATCACAAATACTACCTATAACATGGAGACATGCATTAAACCTCAAATCATCATACAATCAACCAAGATAATCCATCCATGCATAAATCCCATCTCCTTCATATTCATACATACATTCATGCTTTAACCTCAACAATATATACTCAAACCTTATCCGCAATCCATCTTCTATCAATATCATCCTAGAGACATGAATCTAGAATTTAAAAGATGGGTTAAAATGGCTTACTTGATTGATGAATTCCTTGAAGGAGTTTCGAATGGATCTCAATTCCTAGAGGTCTAAATTTGTCCAATAAAGATGAAGAAAACATGGCCATGGAGAAGGAACCATTCGGCCAAGAAGGTGAGTAGTTCGGCCAAGAGAGAGAGAGAGAGAGAGAGAAAGAGACCATTAGCATGTTTATTCACATATGTTCTCACTAGAGATCAAGATTGGAGAAGATGAAGTTGTTAGAACAAACTTTACCTTGAAGGTGTTCTTGAACCTTCACAGAATTTTCTGGTTTTGATCCGAAGCAGCGAGTTAATTTGTGGAGTTTGATGTTAAGAATGGTGTTGATGGACTCACGGCAGTGAGTAGGTCAAATCTGGAGATTTTAGAGAAGGTTTGAAGTGGTTTGGAAGGGTATTAGGTGAAAGGAAGAAGTAGGTGTTCTTGGTGTAGTGTGTGTGTTCTTGAAGGTTGAAGGAATTTGAGAGAATTTGATTTGCAGCTGCCAAAATTCTGTGAGAACTAGGGCTGGCCGAATTTCTGTAGGGTTTAGGAGGTTGATTCTCTGATTTGGAAGGGAAAAGGAAAGGCTAGTTGTTACACTCCTTGAAGAATATTTTTGGGAAGCAAATTTGGAAACTAGATATCACATAAATCTCTTTGATTATGGAAGAGCTTTTGGAAGTCTGCCATGGAGGAATTTCTGGCAGTGTTTTGGCTAAATCAGAGTTGGTTGAAGGAATCTTAGGGTGGCCAAAATCATGGAGTATAATGGTGAAGAGAAGGTCTAGTTGTTTGAGATATATTTTATGGAAAGTTGCTAAACTATGGTGGTTGGAATTTTGGTAATCAATCAAGCATAATTGTAGGGATTTGTTGGAGAGATTTTCGGACAACCATGGCTGAGTTTCGTGCAAAAGCTTAAGGGAAACAATGGAGCTCTGTTACTGGAGGTTTAAGGAAGGTTTATACAGAACAAGGTTGGTGTTTCAACTGGAAGAGAAATAGGCAACAAAGCTGGAAAATTTTCCTGCACAGAATTTTCGCTGGGCAGAATTTTCTGGACAGATTTTCGGCTGCCATTTCCAGCCATCTTGCAGAGAGTTTGAAGGGGAATTTTAGGGGCTTTCAAGGCTGGTTTCCAGCCTACTTCATGGAGAAAAAACATGGCTAAGGTGCTGAACAAAATCTGGAAGAAAATAGCTTGGTTTTGGACTCTCAAAGTGGCGATTTGTACAGGAATTTTTCCTGTTTTTGCTCCAGCTTTGAGCCATCCGAAAATGGCCAAGAAATTCAGATTGCAAACTGATCCTAAAGACATTTTTCTGGCAGCATTTGGGAGGGAATATTAGCTAAGGAACTCAACACTTTGAAGGCACAATAAGCTGGAAAATTTCAGCTCATTCCAAGAAGGAAGATGAACTAGCTAGAGTGAATTTTAGCAAGCTCACTAGAGGGATTTTTCCTCTTGGAATTTCCCACAACTCTTCCACATTTTTAGACCATGAGAAGTCTTTTACTAAGACATTTTGATCCTAAAAGACCACAGCACTTTACTGAAATTTCTGGAAAGAAAATGGCTAGAACAACTTGATCAAACTAATGAGTTGAGAAATAAGGAAAATCAAAGATCAAGGGAAAATGAATTCCCTTTAGGAAATTCAAGTAGGGCAAGGGAGTAGAATGAGGTTACTCTTAACATGTCTCTCTTAGGACATCATCACTACCTTACTCTAAGCTCATAAGGCCCAAACTATTTCTCCTTAAGCAAAAATAAAATTTAATCAAGCTAAAGTTCCTATGATGGAATTCGAACCCAAGACCTCAAGAATTAATTCCAAAGCTCCAACCACTAAACCACAATAACTCTTATTCTTATTTTCCCCCTAAAAATATTTTCCTATTCAATCCTCAAGCAATCTCCCTTTTTCCACCTCAAGAAAAAATTACTATTCTGCCCTTCTCACTCAATAATCATAATCAAGCCCTCTAGACTATAAAACACAAATCCAAAGCACATAAAATCATACAAAATATGTTTAAACATGCAAATAAATATGCTATACATCCCAACCCCCTTACTCTAAGGTTGGTTTTGACTGGGGTTTCACAATCAACATCAAGATTATCTTATCTATCTGTGTACAATCCTCAGTTGTATCAGGTAAATGATGTCTAGTCTCTGAATCCAAATCAACTAGATCATATTGAACCTGTGACTCTATCTTTTAAACTTTCTCAATGTCATCAGTGGTCTAATCCTCAAAGAACACCACATCTCTCCTTCTAACTAGCTTCTTCTCAACTGCATCATAGAGTCTATATCCAAACTCATCCTGCCCATATCCAAGAAAGATACACTATCTTGTCTTTGCATCCAATTTTGACATTTCATCTTTTGGAATATGAACAAAGGCCCTACAACCAAAGACACACAAGTGATCATAAGAAGCTTTCTTACCAAACCAAACATTCTTAGGAACATCTCCACCTAGAGCAATAGTGGGAGATAGATTAATGGCATGAGCCACTGTATGCAATGCTTCACCCCCAAAAAGAATTTGGTGACTTGGCCTCTAAAAGCAAACATCTAACTCTCTCAACTAGAGTTCTGTTCATCCTTTCTGCCAAACCATTCAACTGAAGGGTCTTAAGAGGAGTTTTCTGGTCTCTAATACCCTATTGGTTGTAGTACTCATCAAACGGTCCACTGTACTCACCACCATTATCTATTCAGATGCGCTTAATCTTCTTTCCAATTTCTCATCCAACAGAACCCTGAAATGCTTGAACTTATCTAACATTTGATCTTTAGTTCTCAAGGTATAAACCCACAGTTTTCTTGAATGATCTTCAATGAAAGTCACAAAGTAAGATGCACAACTAAATGACTGTACCTTTAATAGACCACAAACATCAGAATGAATCAACTCTAACAACTTAGATTTTCTTGAATGAAGTTTAGTCTTGAATAACACCCTATTTTGCTTCCCTACCAGACAATGAGTGTAGTTTTCTAACTTTGCAGTATTGCCTCTAGAAAGTGCATTATTTCTGATTAAACAGTTAAGTCCTTTCTTACTAATGTAACTGAGCTGCTTGTGTTATAGTTTGTGAGATTTTGTTGTCTACCAGCACCAGAAATTGAACCCTGCATCAAATACAGATTAGAATACTTTTTACCTCGAGCCACAACAAGAGAACCCTTGAAAAGTTTCCATTTTCCACCATCAAAGTTGTTATAGAAACCATCACTGTCAAGTCTGTCAATTGAAATCAGATTTAGTCGAACATCTGGAGTATGTCTGACATCTCTAAACAATAACTGATTGCCATTACTGGTCTTCAAGCAAACATTACCTATGCCAATAACTTTAGATATACATCATTGTTCATCCTTAAAACTCCAAAGTCACCAGGCGTATATGTAAGGAAGAAGTCTCTCTTGTCTATAACATGAAGTGAAGAGCATGTATCTACTACCTAATCAGTGTTATGAGAAGCGTAATTTATCACATTCTCATCAAACACAACAAGAAGATCTCCTGAAGAAGTAGTATGTGGTAGCAACTTGATTTCCACTGTCGTCCTTTACTTCTAAAGTATAAGCACATTTCTTGTTTTCCTTCTTCCCTTTGAAGCAATTTCTTTTAATGTGTCCCTTCTTGCCACAGTGATGACATTCAACATCCTTGTACCTAGACCTAGACTTACTTCTGCTCTTGTCTCTGTTTGTCTAAACCTCACTTTTACTCCTTCCTCGACTTTCAGTAACAAGAACCTCAGACCAAGAAGATGAACATACCATGAAGTTCTCTTTCTAACCTCTTCATTAAGGATACCATCTTTAGCATATTCCAAAGACATGGCACTAACAGAAGCAGAGTTAGTGTAAGAAACCCAAAATGTCTCCCAAGAATCAGGCAAACTACTAAGCAACCAGAGTTTCATAATCTTATTATCAAATTTAATCCCCACATTTGGCAACTGATCAATAAGACACTGAAAGTCATTTACATGGTCCATCACAGGAGTTCCTTCTTTGTATTTCAAATTTATCATCTGTTTTAACAGGCACAGCTTGTTGTTACCAGTTTTTGAAGCATACAAATTTTCAAGTTTCTTCCATAATTGCTTGGCATTAGTTTCATTTGCAATATGGCTACGAACATTCTCCTCAACCTAACATCTAATATAACTACAGACTTGTTGATGCTCAGAGTCCCATTCTTCATCAGATTTATTTTCAGGCTTTTGATAAGCAAACATGGGCAAATGAAAACTCTTCACAAATAATAAAATTTTCATTTTTCCTTGTCAACTGTGATAGTTTGAACCATTTAAACTAATCATTCGACTAGAAATATTCTCCACAATTCAAACAAGTAAAATTCACCAAGCACTAATCAAGAGCACTCTAATACCACTTTGTTGGGAGAAACAGACCAAGGACAAGGGCATGCACAAGCACCGGAACTAAAGAAGCTAAAATTCAACTACAAATCAAACCAAGCTTCAAAAAAATCCTGTAAACTCCTACTCCTTTTCAACCCCACACTTGAATGAAAAATAGGAGCACCAAGGAAAATGAAAATGGTAGCAATAATGGAAGACAAGAAAATATAGCCAAAATACAAGAACAAGGCATACCAAATTTTACATGGAAAATCTCTCCAGTGTGAAGAAGAAAAACCACAGGATCTTCATGTCCATGTTAAAAGCTCCACTAATCAACAAAGAGGAATAGAAGATAGAGTTCCACAACATAGAATTGAAAATACAGCCATAATAAAGCTATAACTTTATCTAAAGCAAATAAAGAGATGAAAATTGAAGAGAATGCACCATAAATTTCGTCACTATTTCGGCACTCAAATCTCTGATTTAGGTCGTTAAAAACTAATCACCACCATTAGAATATAGAGCTATGTCTCCTCTGAAACATATCCGAAATTGAGCCAAATAAGAGAAGAAATTGCCATCTGAATGTCTAGTAGAAATAGATTGCTCAAATAGTTTTTTTTTTTTTTTCTAAAACTTCCTCTCATTTCTCTCTCTTTTTTTATCTGGCTATTTTTCTATTTGTCTCACACACGCACTCACTGACTGTTGTTTTTCTTTTTATATCTTCTGTCAATCTCTTGTATGTTGACCAGAGGACAAAATATTTACATTTTGTTGCTTTTACTTGTATGGGCTATGAATATTGGTTGGCTCATTTATTGAACATAGTTGGGAGCTAACTACCAACAGGTTACTCAGAGGAAGTTTCTAGAAGCTTAAAATTTTAAAACAAGGAGGGCAAAACTCAAAATTTTTAAAAGTTTAGGGGAAACCCTGGCATTTTTCTAGCAAATTTTGATTGAATAAATTTGCAGAGAAAATTATTCACATCTTCGATGCTCTCTTTCTATGTTCTCAAATGTGGTTCAATTTTCTGCCTTTGATAATTGAATTTCAACAAGAATGTGGGGGATCGAAGAACCTGTTGGATGCCTTGCATCCATTTGAGTTTGTCCCACATCGGAACCACCAAACATCATCTATCACCATTTAAGCTTTGTTAAGCTCCAAGTCCCACATCGATTATTCAAGAATTCTAACCACCTCAAGTTGCCTGAAAATAAAGGCTTTGGTTTGGTTCTTTGATGTAAACAACAACACCAACACAAGAGTTTGAATAGCCATTGAGGTATTTGTTCATTGTAATACTCTTGTTCTATATTAGTGGTGTTTAGTGGCTTAGGAACACTTTCCTAAAGCCTTGTAAATTATCGTTTCCATAGTGAAATTTTGTTCTGCCTCCGCCCGTAGACGTAGGTCATTTGACCAAATCATGTAAGTCCTTGTGTCTCTCTCTTTTTTTTTCTCATTATTTAATATTATCTCTGTATTATTTTCGTTATTATTTCTTTGTTATTGTCTTGTATGGTTTTGCCATTAGATTTTTGGTTTATTCATAGGGCCTATCCCAAACAAATTGGTATCAGAGCTACTAGCTCTTAACTCTATGGCAATAATGATAACAAAGACTAAGGTGGAGAAATTCGATCGGGGTGTCAACTTTGACATGTGGCAACTCAAAATGGTGGTCATCTTAATTCAAGACGGGGTTGACTTAGTTTTGAAAGGAATAGAGGAGAAGTCAGCAGAGATGATAGTAGCGGCATTTGAAGACCTAGATAAAAGAGCGAGATCAGGTATCATTCTAAATCTCTCCAATGAGGTTTTAAGAGAAGTTGCTGCAGAGATTTCTGCCAAAGCTATATGGGAAAAGCTAAGGCTTTGTATATGAAAAAGACAGTAGAGAATCGGCTCTACCTGAAACAAACTTTGTTTACTCTTTGAATGGCTGAAAGTACATCTAGTACTTCACATCTTGATACATTTGATTCTCTTATTATGGATTTAAGTAATATTGATGTGAAACTAGATAATGAGGATTAGGCCATTTTATTGTTGTGTTCCCTTCTCCATTCCTTTAAGCATTTTTGAGATACTATAATGTACGAAAAGAAACTATCTCGTATCAGGAAATTAAATCTACTTTAAAATCAAAAGAAAAGATTGACAGAGATTTAATTGGGGAGGTTAGTGGAACTAGGGCTAAATGTCTGATAGCCAGGGGTAGATCCGAAAATAGAAATTGTGGCAGCAGTAAATCAAAATCCAGATCCAAATCTGGATATAGAAATTTGATTTGCAATTATTGTCATAAAAAGGGTACACTAAGTCTGAATGCTTTAAATTGAAAAATAAGGATAAGTATAAAGAAAAATCTACTCATGTTGCTAAAGCTAGTGTTGTAGTAGATGAGAGTGAAGGAAATATTTTCTTTGTGACTGATAGTAGGACAAAGTCTGAAAATGAATGGATTTTAGATTCGGGTTGTTCTTACCATATGTGTCCTAATAGGGATTTGTTTTCCACATATGAAGCTTGTAACGGTGGAGTTGTTTTGATGGGTAATAATGTCATTTGAATGTTGTGCATTACAAGAAAATAGCAATTTAGCGACAGTCAAATCCGTCGCTAATTGAGTTTAGCGATGGATTTTGACCGTCGCTAAAACTAGTGTCGCAAATAGCGACGGAACGAAAATCCATCGCTAACAGTGACGGATTAGTGATGGCTATTTAAGTAATGATATTTATAATTAAATTTATAATTAAGGCTGTCGCTAAACCGTAGCTTAATTTAGCTACGGATTAGCGATGGCCAACGAATTTTATTTTAAAAAAATTAATTAGTCGTGACCCGTCCTAACCGGTTCGGTCGGCAACTGACCCAACCTAACCCGCCAGATAATTTTTTGAGATTATGTCGGATGCGGAACTCGAACTCGCGTCCTTGTTGTGGGGGAGCACGTACTCCACCACCAGTCTATTGAAATTCTTGTAATTTTTTGTTCTTTATATTAATTATATAGTTTTTTTTTTGTAGATTAGCAACGGATTTGCAAGGAATTTGCGATGGATTAGCAATGATCCAATTTGCCATCTCTAATGAGCGACGAATTAGTGACAACAATTTAACAATTATTTAATGTTAATGAATAATCACAAATGCCGTAGCTAATCCCCCACTAATTAGTGAGGGATTAGCTACTGCATTTGAACAATTAATTTAGTGTTATTGTGAATTATGTACGTCGTAGCTAATCCCTCGCTAATTAATCATAGCTAATCCATTTCTAATTAGCGTGGGATTAGCTATGGTATTTGAACAATTAATTAATATTAGTGTTAATTACGTACGCCGTAGCTAATTCATCGCTAATTAGCGAGGGATTAGCTACAGCTATCTGATAAATGTTTAAAAATAAATTTAAATTAAAAATTTTTGTTTGCCGTCGCTATTCTGTCACAAATTAGTGACGGCAACAAAGCCATCGCTAATTTCCATCGCTAAAATGCATGATGGCATTTTGAGGACTCTCACTGATATTAGAAATGTTCCTGATTTGAAAAAGAATTTCATCTCTTTGGGTACCCTTGAGGCTCTTGGGTATAAATATGTAGCTAAAGGTAGAGTTATGAAAATTTGTAAAGGTACTCTTGTTGTTATGAAAAGTTGCAGGTCCGGTAGTTTGGGAATTGTATCCTTGCTCACCAACAAACTCTAGCACAAAAATGAATTAATATCAATTTCCTACAATAAATTGTATACTTAATAGAATTCCTCTTAATTACTCACAATCTTAGGCAAACCTAACTCATAATCTAACTCTCACCAATCCTCAACATCATACAACACATTATCCCCAAAATTCAACCTCAAATCATATGGAATTAAGTCATATATATATTCAGCAAATTTGCATTAACACATAATATTCAATTTCTTAAAGTGTTATCATAATAGATACATAGAAATCATAATCTAATTAGCAAATCGAAACATATTATAATCACATCATCAAATAACATATAATCTTCACAAATTGAGTTCAAATAATAAATAATTAAGGCACAATTATACTCTGTAAATTAAGCTAACAAGTACTTAAATAAAGAAACAAAGGATCTCTACATGCATTTCAATTATATATGTAAGCTGTCTACATATACAAGTTCTAGCATTTATAGACTATCAATTTAACATCAAGCATAATGATAAATATCTCTAATCACACTCAGTACATCATATAATCAACCCATATCAAGTTCATATAAGAGTCATGACAAATTCATAAGAAAATCTTAATCATATACTATTCAGAAAATCAGCTTATTTGAGTAAAACAGAGCATCACTTTGGGTAATTGGATCAATAAGAAATACAACACAAAATGCCATGAAAATTTACAGGACACAACTTCAATATGTATGGAAGCTACTATATAAAGTTCATCAAAATCTAAGGTGTCTAGGTAGGTTAATTATTTGCTCAAAGAAACAGTAACTGTACAGTAGCTTTCAAATTCTTTACTGGCAGTTTTATTAAGAAAATCATTTAAAATAAATTACAAGTACAAATCAGGTGATTCAAAATTCTAAATGCTTCCAAGACATATAGGTTTATTTTATTAAAATATCATATCCAAATTCAAAATAAAAATGGTTCATTCGAAGGTTGAAATTCAGTCTCGATGAAATACTAAACAGGGTAATTTTGAAAAATCATATAAAATAAACCACAGGTCCAAATTGCATGATTCCGATGCGGTTTTACTCTGAAGGTGCAGAAGAATTTGGATCAAAATCCCCGAAGTAATTACACACCTCCATTTGAGCGAGTTCAAGATCCAAACATCAAGCTCAATGGCTCGAGATATTCCAATTAATTTTGGTGACGGCAAAAGAGATGTGATTGTCTGTTGTGAAGGAGAAGAGGGCATCGGCCATCGGTTTTCTCTGTCTCCCCTTTGCAAATAAAAAATCTAATAAAAAATTCAATCTTTGTAAATAAGTTAATTTAATAAGTTAAATTTATTTTTTTATTCTTTATAATTAAGAATGGTAAAAAAGAGTTATATAAGGAACGAAAACTCTTTTAAAGGATCTCTAACATCTATTATTTTATATTGATAATTTTATAAAATTATCCTTTATTTTAGTAAGGTAAAAAAATTACAAATTTTAATTTTTTTTCCAAAAAATAAATGCAATATATATAGTTGAACATATAAAAATAATCCGTTAAGGATGTGCATGTGACATAAAATGATGAATGAAAGAAGATGGAAATGGTGTCGACAGTAAATAGATGACCAATTAATAAATTTACAATGACAATTACACGATAAATCTTACAAGGAGAGGATAGAAACAGCACAATTTTAGGTGCATGGATAAAACAACGAAAAAGGAAAAAAAAAAAAAAAAAACCTCACGATATTATTTACGGTACTGACTGATCATCAAATAGCTAGTATTTAAGTATCGAAAGAACAATTCTCCAAAAACAATGCACGGAAAGACTTAAGTTTGTTCCTTAAAAGGGTCAAAACATCCGATTAGCGAGGCAATGGATTCACCATGCGACTGTCCAATCCCGAATCAATGTTCATGGACACAGTGTAGAGATCAGATTGCCCAAGATTTAAGGATGCTGTGTAGAGATCCGACTGCTCACTGATTAGAGCCACGGTTTCTTCATGGCCCTCCTGTTGAGCCCAAGGATGTCTAACTAATTTCCTCATCCTTTCCAGTTCCATTGCTACTTCTTTCATCTTTGGTCTTTCTTCACCAACCAACTTGAGGCATCTCTTCACAAGTTCAGCAACTTCGTGGAGTTGATTCAAACTCCCTTCTTTCAGAATTCGTGGCTCCAGAATATGAAACAAACGGTTTTCTTTGAGGGACGCGATAAAATATGTGGCCAAGTTTCTTTCATCTTCTGCTTTTACACTCGAAAGAGGTTTTCTCCCTGTCATAAGCTCTGCAAGAACGACCCCAAAGCTATAAACATCACTTTTCTCTGTTAGTTGACTTGAATGGAAGTATTCGGGATCCAAATAACCCAAGGTTCCTTGCACTAGAGTTGTGACTTGAGTCTGATCCAAGGGCACTAATCTTGAAGCTCCAAAGTCTGATATTTTTGCACTGTAGTAGTCATCCAAAAGTATGTTGGCTGACTTGACATCTCTATGGATAATAGGCATGGAAGCAGCAGAGTGAAGATAGGCCAGTGCACCAGCAGCTTCAACTGCAATTCGCAGACGATTTTCCCATGAAAACCTGCCATCTCCCTGCTGTTGTGGATATGGTGGAAGAGCGTACCATTGGAGACATACTCGTAGACAAGCAAAGGAACTTCGGTCTCCAAACAACAGTCTAACAGCTTCACCACATTTCGATGGTTTTCTTGCGTGAGAATAACCACCTCGTTTATGAATTGCTCAATCTGAGACTCATCCATTATTCTTGACTTTTTGATTGCAACTACTCGTTTATCAGATAGAATTCCTTTGTACACTGTGCCATAACCTCCTTTGCCAAGGATGAGAACTTCTGCATAATTATTGGTGGACTTTTCGAGTTCGTGGGCTGTGAAAATTTTTGCACTTTCTACGTCCCCTCTAGTGCACATTTGCTGTTGCAATAGCAAACCACCATTTAGTTGGAAAATTTTCTCTCGTTGTTTGATCAGCTTCCTCTTCTTGATGCTAAAATAAATCCAACTTGCTCCAATTACTAAGCACAAGAAGCCAAAGCCGAAACCTGCAATGATTTCCCAATAGATATCATCAATCAATACACCAAAATAGACACTAAAAAGTAACAAATGTATATTTGTAACAAGATACAATCTCAGTCCCAAAATACTAAAATATTCAAAATAAAAAGTTAGTGTGTTTTACTTGATTGACGTGATATATGATCATAGTGAAGGAACACGTAACATTGGACTTGTGCTAGGGTGGTCATTTCATCAAGAACAATGTTATCTACTTTTCCCAAAATTCATCCTCTAGTAGAAAACAAGTAATTTTCAATATCACCAATAGAATCAAAATTTCTTTGGGGACGATTGAACATTGTCTCAACTATACCAAGCTATCTAGAACAAAAAACCAAACATTCCTTTGCCATATAACCTTCTGCAATAAAACCCTCTGGTTGTGCTCAGTTTCATACATGTAATTTTAGATGAACCAAGTTCCTAGATTAAATTAAAATTCAACAATAACAAGTATTAGTATTTGTAATCTTAAAAGTAATTGGTTTTGAAATATTTGTGATGAAAAAATAAATTGTTCAACCTCTATATAGGAAACATCCATCTGTATTGTAGTTTCACTTCTGCAACAAGATGTACGGTCAAATGAACCATAATGGTAAAAAAAAAACTTCGAGGAAAAATCTTCTCCAAGTGACAAAGTGTTAAAGCCACTCTTGCTTCCAATTCATCAATCTTATCTAGATCCAGGGTTTTACAGCATAACTCCTTAAAAAATAATGATAACTCAGAGACAAGTTAAACGACTTGAAGTGGCATGCATGCTTTTGTAGCTATAGGAAGAACATCCTGCATCAGAATATGACCATCATTACTTTTTAGATTTGAAATTTTGTGCTCCTTCAAGTTTATACAACTTGAGATATTTTATGCATAACTATCAGGAATCTTCAAATTCTTCAAAACCGTTAGGAAAAGTTTTTTTTCTTTTGAATTCATTGTGTAACAAGCTGGAGGGTAACAAATCTCATTATTATCATTATGGAAGGGATGGAGATCATGGCTAATATCCATATCAACTAAATCAAGTCTTGTTTTGTAGTTGTCTTTGGTCTTACCATCAAGATTTAATAAGGTACCAATCAAGTTATCACAAACATTTTTCTCAATATGCATGACATCTAAATTATGACGAACGAGATTGAATTCCCAATAAGAAAGATCAAAGAAGATGCTCCTTTTTTCCCCCCATAAACAATGAGGTACTGCACTTGTAGATCCCCGACATCTATCTAATTCTTTAACAAAATTATCAGCATCTTCAAATATTCTTGCTTCATTATTAACACTAGATTACTCCACATTCGATTGATTAATTCTGGAGCTATCAGCTTCTTCCCTAGCTCATTTATTATTTAATTTTGATGCTTTTCCATAAGAGAAAGGAACACCATCCAACTATCTTAATATTTCAGTACCAGAAATCAATGATAGTGCTAACCATAACTCTTTAATGCCATCAAATTCATCTTTTCTGAATCTATATGGATGATCATGATCCAACCATCTTCAATGACCCATGTAACAAAATTTTCACGCATTACGTAACCACCTAGAATCAGTGGATTACCCACAAGATGGATAAGCTACACGTCCTTTAGTGCTCCAACCTAATAAATTGGCATATGCAGGAAAATCATTAATTGTCCAGAAAAGCGTTGCTCATAACTTGAAGAATTCATTACCACCTACATCAAATGGATCCACACCATACCATAATTGCTTCAATTCTCCTATTAAAGGTTGTAAAAAGACATCGATATTATTTCCTGGTCCTTTTTCTCCAAGAATAACCATGGACAATATTAATGATGACTATTTCATGCATACCCAAGGTCCCATGTTATATGGAACTAATATAACTAGCCAAGTGCTACATGTGGCACTCATAGTTCTAAAAGGATTAAAACCATCACTGGCTAGGCTAAGCCTCAGACTACGAGGATTAGCTGCAAATTCAGGATGTCTCTGATCAAAGTCTTTCCATGCTATAGAATCTGCTGGGTGCCTTAGCTCCCCATCTTTGTTCCTTCCATCAGCATGCCGCCTCATGGAAAAAGTAGTTTTGGAAGACATATAAAATCTTTTGAGCCTTGGTATCAAAGGAAAATACCGTTAGACTTTGGCTAGTTTTTTCTTCCTATATTTGTCAATCTCTTCGTCCATTGCATCACTTTTAGGAGGATTGTCATGTATATGATCTTCAGAATGTTGCATATCAATACGTTGACTCATTACTGCATAAGCTTCATTATTAGCATGAGAGTTCTCATTATTTTCTTGCACTGGTAGAATTCCTAATGCATCTTGAAGAAGTCCTCACATTTCATATTCCCCGTCCAATCTTGATGGCACACTACCAATAGTTGGATTAACCGAATTAGGTTGTTCATTTGAGGATGAAAAAATGGATTCTCCATGAAACAACCAGTTATCATAACCTTCTATTATACCATTCCATAACAAGTGCTCATGAACGGTTTTTGAATCCATTGAGAACCTATTAAAACATTTCTTACATGGACAATAAATTGCCCCATCGATGGCTGCTTTCTCAAGTGCAAATTTGATAAAATTATTAACTCCATCAAAATAACATTTGGTTGATCTAGACTCCTTCATCCAACTTTTATCCATTTGAGCAAATGCCATCTGATTATTCCATGCACACATATCCAAAAATTAGGCAAGTGAAATTGTTCAGTAACAAAAGAACTGAAGCTACCCAATATGCATCCACTACAAACTGATGTTTATAAAAAAAATATGCAAAAAGAGGGGGATGAGGAAGATGGGGGGGAAGCACAATAACAATAATAGAGGAGGGTAGAACACATCGTAGAGAATTCAAAGTGGTTTCCCTTGATATTAGCCAAATTAAATAGCCTATTAAGAATCGTTGAAACTTTTCTTTAAAAAAAAAAAAAACTGTTGAAATAATGGCATCATCCATGAGTGGAGACAATAGTGGCTTGTCTTCTGACTCCCCATCCCATTGAAGTGTCCATAAATTTAGCTTTAATAGACCTTTGAATCCAATGAATATGTTACACCTCATGTTTTCAAAATCCAATCTTTTCCAGAGAATTCAACTTTGTTCATCTATGACTTGAGAGAACTATGCAAAAGTTAGTACCGTAGAACTATCTTCTCTTTTGTTTTTCAACCCTTTCCCCTCATGGAAAAGAGTACGTGATGTAAAAGCGAGTACCAAGTACCACAAAATTATCACACCTCAATTACAAAAGATGAGGTAATATGGCAGCTACATGAGTTTATCTCTCTTCATCTACTAACAAGTTTCACCTGCCAAAGTATACCAGTTTCCTAGAACAAATGCAAGAAGTGATGCAGATGCAGATGTAGATGAAGGTAAAGGACAATCGGAAGAATTAGTAGGTTTCAGAAAAGATACAATTTCTCCTACATTTTGACTTGAAAAAGAACAGAAAAAAATATTGTGTAACCTAAGTGATTAGGCTGTTAACTGTCTTACTCGAAGAAAGAAGACTAATGCTCAAAATTTCTACTGTTGGATTCTTTGCCTTGGTTTTGACAACAGAAATAAGCTAAGAGTTACAACAAGACAAAAATTCTAACCAACCAAAAGATGAGAACAACAATGTATATGAGTTCATAACTCAAATTGGTTGTTCATAGGCTAAAAGGGAATCAACTATATACTAAAAAGTTCCATAAATAAAAGGAAAAAAGAACAAAAAATGAATAGGAGTTGAAGATTGATCCATGATTCTTTTTAAGGAGAGATTTACTATAAATCTAACAAGTAACATCAGTTGGACAATGGCTAGAATCAAGAGACTACAAATCTAAAGCAGAATTTCTTTACTTCCTAGTTTACACAGAAAACAATCAAGAATGCTGAACAAGGTTTTGCCCTATATGATTTCTAGCAAGAGAAACTAAACAAATTCTAATGTCTCATAAGAGGGATAAACCCAAAATGTATGATAATGTTCAATCTTTTACATCAAAAAATGCATCAATAATCACAATTCACGTATGTATTTCAGTGATCTACAAATATCTCATGCACCAAAATCCAACTTTCCTTTTTCTAATATGTACAAATGTTGCCAAAGGCTATTGTTCCTACCCTATTACAAAAAGAATCACATTTACCACAATATGAGCTTATGTGAATGAAATCATTGGTACCTCACCTTGACAACTATTATTAATTGCCTTAAGGAAGGAGCATGGATCTCCATTGGTCTTAAAAACCATTCGGGAGGTATGCCCAGCTTTTGGGATAACTAAAGGCCATGATCGTAGTTAACAGAGTTTTAAATAATGCAATGCCAAAGGAACAGCTCATACATGGAAAATTTCAACATACAACATTCAAATGAAAAGGAAAGAATGGAACATGATTAGAAGAAAATGTTGTATAGAGTTATGACAAAAAGTAGTCTTAATGTTAGCTCATATGGATTATGATTATGGAAATACTATGGGGACAGAGATTCACAAGTTATAAAGCAGAGTCTCAAGAAAATTTAGAAGTTCAATGCTACACTAATTTTATCAGATAGAAGGTATTATAAACATCAGTCTACATATTTATTCCCATTACTAAGTAACTGATGTTTATTCCCAATATGCATCCACTAATTGATCAAGTCATTCATCGGTTTTGAGAATTCAAAAACTAGTGTTACTACAAACTATTTTAATATACCCAATACTAAGTTACTTAGCTTTATGACTACTCATTTAATATCAACTACATCAAAGAAATAAGGTAAAATACATGTTAAAGATAGGCAAACATAGAAAAGATTATTATTGTGCTCCATTTCATGGAAATGAACAAAGGGCCTTACTATGGCGATGACGAGTTTCACGCGCTTTGAACTACTTCTGCTCCACTGTAACAGATTCCAATGCCTACCTCAATTCAGCAATTTAAACATTTATGGGATCCAAATGCTCTGCAGAAATAACAAAGCGATTGTGCTTATTTATAAAAAAGAGAAAGAAAGCAGAGGCATGGTGTATATTTACTTCTAACTTCATAATCAGAAACACAAAAACCTAGAAACATAGAAATACATAAAGCTTAAATAAAAAACACAGAAAGAAAGCAGAGGCCTGCTACAAGAATGTTCTCGTCACTGGCACATTATCTATCATAATTAGAAACAAGTAAAGCTCAAATCAGAAAAAGGACTATAACCTGATTTTGTATTCACTGCTGCACTACCAAATTCCAATAGCACGCTTGGGCACACCCAACAATGATGGACCAACAACTTGGTGATTACAGTAGTGATGGCGATGGTAACGATGTCGTTTTTACTTCTACAGCAGCTGCAATGGTGGTGCAAAGCAGTAGTGATAGGTCGGCGGTGGTGATAGGGGCATGAGAAAGGGAGTGAGTTTTCTTCTAAGGTAGCTGTGAAACTCGTTCTCATTCTACTTTTCTATTTTGTTAATTGTTAAAAACATATTTTTGAAACTTCAACTGAATATGCTTTCACTTACTTAATATCCTTATTTGGAGACACTTGTGATTATTGTAGATTTTAAAAAAATTATGACAATTATTTTTAAAATGTTCTTAAAATTTTAAATGAGACACTTTATAAATTTTAAATTTAAAATTCTATTAGTAAACATTACTAAATTGTTACTATTTCAAAAAAATGTAGAAAATATTTATATATTCCGACACTTTTTTTCAAATGTCAGGTATATGTAGAATATGTCAACACTTTTATTCTATGTCACAAAATTTTTAATTATTCAATAGTTAATATTAAATGTCGAGAATATCCATATTATGGTGATGTTTTTAATTAATGTCGGCCAAAAAGATCTCTTTTGAATAAGGACAATTAATTTTAAAGTATTCTTATAATTTTGAAAGAGACGACACTTATATAAAAAAATGTCATCGTTATTTAATATTATTTAATTAAATGTTGCTTTTTTAAATAGTGTCAAATTTTTTTTAATATTATGAAAAATTTTCATTAATGTCGGGGAAAATATATAACATGCCAACGTTTGAATTAAAAAATGGCATGTTATATTTTATTTGTCGACATGCTATTCTAAACGTCAGGAATATTGCTATCATAGGAACACTTTTAAATAATGTTGGCAAAAATTTCCTTTTAAAATTAGACAAATAATTTTAAAGCGTCCCTATAATTTATAATAAGACGACACTTATATCAAAAAGTGTCGTTGTTATTTGATATTTTTTAATTAAATGTTACTTTTTAAAAATGTGTTGGAAATTATTTTAATATTACGACGCATTTTTATTAATGTCGAAAAAATATATAACATGTCGACGCTTAAAAATGACGCAATATTTTTAATTTGACGACATTTTATTCTAAACGTCGAGAATAACATTATTATAGGGACACTTTTAATTAATGATGTAAAAAAAGTGTAGCTAGAAGAGACTTTTGTTGTAAATATTGCATGCAGAAGCCAATAGAGACTGGAATCAGTGTATTTCGATTGATCTTGATGAAAAGGAGTACAAAATTATTGGACTTTAAAACCAACATAAAATGAAACAGAAAGCTGGTAATAAAGAAATAAAGGAAACTTCTGAAAATAACCAAAATTATGAATAAAGACAAGGAAAATGCATAATAAAAGAGAATTAAAAACTTGAAACTAATAATCTTCTGGATGTATTGTTGTTGTTGTCCCCTATTTTGAGACTCCTTGTCCATTTTATACTTGCCGTGGCGTTATAATCGACTATCTGTACGTGGAGAAAATCTTACTTCATGGCTCAACCTTAGTGATTAGGTAGAGTAGTGTTTTACCGATCATGCTGAGACATGGGGGTAACGACTCTTGGTTCTAATGTTGACTGAGTATATTGGTTAAAAAATACTTGACATCATCATTGGATTGGAGAAACTCTTATTATCATCGGCTCAAAGTTAACGTTGCAATGACTCGATTAAAGCTGACGTTAATATATCGTATTAATTTTTTGAAGTAATTTAAACAACAGCTCAAATATTGCAACAAATTCCATACTATTTCCGCGTTGAAAATGCAGAAATTGGAGGTCGTATGAGTTGGGATACAAGTGAGTCGAAAATCCCAATTGGAGAAGATAAAGTCAAGTAAACGATATATAGATGGGAAAGACCTATAGACTTAATGCCTTATGCTTTTAAGTGAAGATATAACTGTCTTACTCTATGATTTTGTTTCTTAATCAAGACTCTGTTGTCTTGATAGCATAGAAGATTGCTGTGGGAGGAGATTGAGGAGGAGATTGATGAGAAGATTGAGGAGACTATCCATTCTCAATAGATAAAGTTGTATCGATAGTAGAGGAGATAGAGGTGAAGATTGAGCAGATTCTTCTCAAATTTTCTCTTCTTTGAAACTCCTAAACTTCGTTCAAAGACCGTAAAGTACGAAACATCCAATGACATGCAGAAAATATTGAGCTGTCTTTCCACTTTTTCAATGCATGGGACCTGAGAGACAAGCGCTTGAAAGCTGCAGCCTCTGAAAGAAGAAATTGATTGCGTCATGACATGTATGCACTTGCTCACTAAGTCCAAACTTGCCCACCACGGCCAACCGGAAACAGTTCTTTCAATTTCTGTTCGCCACTTCTACATGATTTCTATATCCAACTACAAAAAACAGGAATAATAGAACAAATTATTTATTTTTAAATAATTTCATTTTTAATTTTTTTACAATTATATGTAAATTTATAAAATTAATTAATATATTTATTATTTTTAACTATACTATTATTATTTTTTAATTAA
Organism: Voacanga thouarsii; assembly: GCA_026120185.1. Classification (NCBI taxonomy): domain Eukaryota; kingdom Viridiplantae; phylum Streptophyta; class Magnoliopsida; order Gentianales; family Apocynaceae; genus Voacanga; species Voacanga thouarsii. The sequence continues at coordinate 76,094 of JANUWF010001289.1, read as the reverse complement.
CTCAATTATAATATTAATCGACTTTTAATTTTTAAATTAACTTTATAATTTTTTATAAAAATATTTCAGTCTTTTTATTTTTTAATACCGTATAGTTTGGATATTTGAGAATCTTGAACAAGTCTTGTCATGTCCTAATATATATATATATATATATATATATATGTATGCACTTACATCTATGCACTTACATCTATCAATCGCAGCTTAAAATTCTTTTTACTTTTGATTAGTTCTGTTCAAATTCTTTTTCATTAGCTTGAGTTAGTCAAATTTCTGTCTAAAACGAACCCCAACAATCAATTCTCTTGCATATCAACTCAGTCTCAAGGTATAGACTGATGTAAGAGATATCTCTCGTGTTGCAGAAAACATAATGTTGACGAGAGTGCTTTTGCATTGTCTTTTCCTTCTACTCTTGATCATTCCATTGGCATTGGCAAACACCGCCTCCTCTGCGACGGCCAACACCTCTCACAAGTCCATTACTAGAGGTAGCAACATCACCAAGCCGGGCTGCCAAATTAAGTGTGGAAACCTGACCGTTCCCTACCCATTTGGCGTTGGTTTAGGATCAGGCTGTTCCATTGGCACCGGGTTTGACATCAACTGCGACGCTTCTTTCAACCCACCCAAGCCCTTCATTGGCACTAGCAACCATGAAGTAGTCGACATATCAGATAAGGAAATACGAATCAAGAACTGGGTGGCTTCCAACTGCTACAACCGTAACTGGATCAACGGGAATCCAATATGGTTCAATTTATCAGCAACCCCATACGCCTTCTCAGATACAAATAAATTCACCGTCGTCGGGTGCAATTACTCGGCAATTTTCTTTGGAACCGATTCAGCCGATTGGCGGAATATCTTCAGGACCGGGTGTGTCTCCCTCTGCTCTAAAATCGAAGATGTGATTGATGGATATTGTGCAGGTAGTGGCTGTTGCCAAAGAGACATACCTAAAGGTCTGAAGCAATGCACTTTTGCCATGGGCAGTTCGAACAATCGCACTGAAGTGTGGAGTTCCGACCCTTGTGGTTATGCCTTTCTCGGAGAGCAGGACGGCTTTGTTTTTCACCCATCGTACTTCTCAGATACAACCTTTTATAACAGTACCAGAGAAAATGTTCCAATAGTACTTGACTGGGCGATTGGAAACCAAAGTTGCCGTCAAGCTCAGAAGTCTCCCGACTATGCTTGCCAACTGAACAGCCACTGCATCGATTATGAGGCGGGCGACGGTGGTTATCGCTGCAGTTGCACAGAAGGATATGAGGGACATCCGTATCTAAGTGGTGGCTGCTCTGGTTCGTTTAACATATATGATTCTTTTGTTTTCCAAACCAAGAAGTTTACAGATTTTGAGTTCTCTGTTCATCTCCAGACGAGTTCTTATTTTGTGCTTTACTGATGGCAGATATCAATGAATGCGTGGTTAATAATCCTTGTGATGGAAATGCGACTTGTGCTAATACTCGAGGTAGTTTCATCTGTTCTTGTCGGGATGGATACACCGGTGATGGCAGAAAGGATGGTCGAGGTTGTATTGCTCAGAGCTCGCAGTTTCCAGTAATTAAGTTCTGTTTAGGTAATTAATTCTTAGCTAAGTTCTGTTCTTATTTGGGATGCCAAAACCTTCTTATAAAACAAGCACGCACAGAGACGTTTAAGAATAATGCAAGTGTTGGGAATGACATGAATGGGGAGATTTTTCAAAGCATCAACTGTAGCACGATATCTTGTTGCAATTATCCATCAACTTTTTAGTGTCCCTTTTGATCCATTGATTGATGATATCTTTTGGGAAATCATTGCAGGTTTTGGGTTTGGCTTCCTGTGCTTAATAATTGGAGCAAATTGGATTTATTTTAGCATCAAGAAGAGGAAGCTAATCAAACAAAGGGAGAAATTTTTCCAACAAAATGGTGGTATGCTATTGAAGCAGCAAATGTCCACTAGAGAGGGCGTTGTAGAATATGCAAAGATCTTCACAGCTAAAGAACTCGAAAAGGCCACAAACAATTATGCAGACGATCGTATCCTTGGCAAAGGAGGTTATGGTACAGTTTACCAAGGAATTCTACCTGATAAGCGAATAGTTGCAATCAAAAAGTCAAGAATAATGGATAGGACTCAGATTGAGCAATTCATCAACGAGGTGGTTATCCTCACTCAAATAAACCATCGAAATGTGGTGAAGCTGTTAGGTTGTTGTTTGGAGGCTGAATTTCCTTTGCTCGTTTGCGAGTTTGTCTCCAACGGTACACTCTTCCATCATATCCATTACCGTAGGGAGATGGCTGGGTTTTCTTGGGAAAATCGTCTGCGGATCGCTGCTGAAGTAGCCGGTGCACTGGCCTATCTTCACTCTGCCACCTCCATGCCTATTATTCATAGAGATGTCAAGTCAGCCAACATACTTTTGGATGACAACTACATTGCAAAAATATCAGATTTTGGAGCTTCAAGATTAGTGCCCTTGGATCGGACACAAGTCACAACTATAGTGCAGGGAACGTTGGGTTATTTGGATCCTGAATACTTCCATTCAAGTCAATTGACAGAGAAGAGTGATGTTTATAGCTTTGGTGTCGTTCTTGCAGAGCTTATGACGGGGAGAAAACCTGTTTCCACTGTAAAAGCAGAAGAGGAAAGAAACTTGGCCACATATTTTACCGCTTCCCTCGAAGAAAACCGTTTGTTTCAGATTCTGGAGCGGCGAATTCTGAGAGAAGGGACTTTGGAGCAACTCCACGAAGTTGGGGAACTGGTGAGGAGATGCCTCAAGTCGATAGGTGAAGAAAGACCAATGATGAAAGAAGTAGCAACGGAACTGGAAAGGCTGAGGAAATTAGTTAGACATCCCTGGATTCAACAGGAAGGCCATGAAGAAACCGGGGCTCAAATGACTGAGCAGTCGGACCTTTACACAGCATCCTTACAAAACCCAAGCAATCTGATCTCTACACAGGGAGGGTCAACAAACATGTGGTCATCGGGAACACATACTGTGAACAGTCCCATTTGATGAATGAGCAGCGTAAACGACGGTGAGGGCTGTGCATTGTCCCCCCACCTCCTCCCCCGCTCTTCCTCTTTTTCTCTTGGGTTCCATCTTCTATGCATCTAAAATTGTTGGGCTATTCTTGTTTTCTTTGTACTAACAATTGTTGTGTAATTGTAACTGTAAATTGGCCACCTATTTGGCACCATTAATTTGCATCTTCTTCCCTTCAACATTTTATGTTGCAGATTCTCAAAAGACTCAACTTTTATTTGATCAATTGTATCATTTTTAGAGATATGTTAGTCCAAATTTAAGAAAATAGCTAATCCCTTTTTAGTTCTTTACTAGTTGAGACCTCCACCCTATGTGCGTAGATTTTACCTGACAATTAAATAAAATTTATTAAAAATTTATTAATATATAAAATTTTTAAATAAATTATTAGTTAGAGAGTTTTAAATAAAGATTAATATTAACAAAATAATTTAAAGCATATTTTTTTTAATTATAAGTATTATATGATTTTACTTTTGCTATTGATAGAACATACGCATATAAATATAAAAAAAATCAACAACTGACCTTATACTTTTATGAGTTTTTATATATTTATTGTCACTAACCTAGAGACATAATCTAAAAAGAATAAGTATAAGTTTCTTCGATTTAATAATCAATCTCAAAAATAATAAAAATAATAGGTCAATTATCTTCTAAATGTGCCTATTTATGTATTTGTACGGGATAGAGAAAAGAGATTATACAAAATTCAAAACATGTGAAACAAACTCTTCTTAAGTTATATTATCTCGATTCACAAGAAATCAATATATCAATTTTGCATTTGTATGAGGTGCTGGTTTTTTGATCAAATATTTCATGTAGCAATAAATATTGAACAGAGAGAGAGAGAGAGAGAGAGAGAGAGAGAGAGAGAGAGATTAGTATAATGTTGTGCTGAAACGTGGTACATACATTAATTATTTAATTATTAATGTTGCTCGTAAAATTGGATATAGATACTTAAAATTGCAGACTTACAGTTAATATGAGAAATTCAATTATAACTTCAAAGTATGTCTAAGAGCACCAATTTAAAGTATGTCTAAAAGATCTGTTTAGCATCACCTTTTGTAGTATTACCTAAGGATAACAATTTAATATCTTCTTCCAACTTGTATTATTACCATATTTCCATTGTTGTTTATGACAAAAATATCATTCTCTTCACAAATAATAAAATCTAATGCATTCATGAAAGAAGAATAAAATGAATAGGGTTCTAACTCTTCTTTGGTAGCAATTGATTTCCTTGAAATAAAAGTTAGAAAAAAGAATTTTTCAAAGGTGCCAATGTCTCTCCTCCACCATATTCGTCACTAAATGAAACATAAATTTAAATTTTACTATCAAAACCTAGTGTCTCAATATAAAGTCAATTTTTTCAGGACTCAGGGAGACTCTTCCATGTCTTCGTTCCTTCTCAAGATTTGTTTACCATCAATCATAGACAAAGCAGTATTCTAAGACATAGATGAAGGCGTGGAAAGCGGGAAAACACGGAGCACGCAGTGGAAGTGAAAATAAAAAAAAATTGGAAAAAACAAGAACAGGGAGTCTAGGGCAGGGCCGGCGCTGGCTCCAGCAACCCTAGCCGGCGCCGGTTGCGCCTTGTCCCAATCCCGAGGTTTTAAAATTTTTACTTCTTTTCCTCGTTCTAAGTGTTGGCTGTACCGGAACGTGTGCAACCGGTGTAGGTGTGCTGGTAGAAGCCTTTGGTGTGATTAATTCCTGCAAGCCTCCTACTCCGCCTTTGCATGTATATCAACGCCGAACTCTCAGTCTTTCAGTATATGGCCTGCCTAACTACCGTTTGGTGAACAACTAACAAGCTAAGGAATTTTCTGGAGAGAGAGAGAGAGAGACGGCTCTACAGAGAAGAAGCCGTCACCCTTGTGTGGTAAAATAACGATGATTATTCTCAACCCTAATCCCTTTGTTTAACCTAAATAAAAACCCCTAGGTTAAACTGGACTGGGCTATTGGACTCTTAGTTTAACCTATTGGGCTTAATTAATTATTCTAGTTAGAACCAACATAATGGCCCAACAAATAATTAATTTTTTCAACCCAAATAAACTAGTCTAATTAAATGAGCCTAAATCAGTTTAGTCCTAGATTAATCCCTAATTATTCAAATTGGACCAAAGCCCTGAATAATTAATTAACCCACTAAACTAATTTAATTAACTTTCTCTTCATGGACCTTTATTTTATTCTAGCTCAATAATTAAATCAAGCTACTTAAATAAAATAAATTCCATCTCATTTAATATCAATTCCTTAGCCCGTATTTAATTAGAACTCACGGTCTATACTGGGGACCAAAAGACGCACCGCCTTGGCTACTAAAATGATCAAAATACCCTTGCCATATAAATACTTATATTTTGCATTTTAAATATTTCCTAATATCACCATAAGGAAATATTGACCCTAAGGACAACGCTGCGTTAGCAAAGTCTTCGACATATAGGTGTAATGACTAAAATACCCCTCTATACATCGCCATACATTTAGAGAGGAAGAAGTGTACTAACACCTCTCTAAATGACATCTACCATCCTTAAGTCTCTAGTCCAATAATTCACGACCTCCTAGATTGTTTCCACTTTTCAAGGGAGCTACCTTAAAGCAAACATCCAAGTCATGTTTCCCAAGACTCTGGATATTCAGATCATTCAAACAACCACAATGGGCGATATAGTATAGAAACTATCTTGTACAAGTCTGTCTTAACTAACTAGTCACACATACCCAACATGCAAGTATATTGGTCCTACGATAGAACCTCAACTATAGCATATCAAAGTATAAGCTTCCAGTTTCATCAGACCACCAACTCATACTCAAGTCGTAGAGTACTAGTTCAGGCTGTAGCGGTAGTAGTCTAGGTTTCTACCATATAGTACTTTTAAGAAACCACTACTACAGGCCATGTTTTACGTATTCAAAATATACTTATGTCATGAAGTGAGTGGACTACTCACTGGTTAAAGGTAAGCCATTCCCCATCTAGAATTCACAATATAATAACTTAAACATGATGAGATTCTCATTCTCATCAATCGGTTAAGAACAAAAGTTTATGTGCTAAGTAACCTGTGATCCATACCTTACTGTGAAAGACCTCCATTCACATGGACTACTTACTTAAACACAATGGGCCTTTTCCAAATGTAATTATGCACAAATAAAATTGTAAATTCACAAATAATTTCTGAAAATAAATTCTTTTATTAAAACATTCAATTTTTACATCAGAAACCTAATCTAAGAGGGCATACATCCCAACAATAGATAATTAGTTTAAGTTCTTTTCTTTCTTTCTTGCCTCCACCAAAATAGAAGGATAATGATAAGCAAAACCTTAGTAAATGATTATTATCACTTGGTATACAAACTCCCTCAAAAAATAAACAAATAAGTAAATAAAATCCATAAAAATGTATCCCCACAAAAAGTAGGAAAAAAGCCAAAAAGGAAATAAAAGATTACCTTAGAATGCATCATGATCATCAATATTGTTATATCCAAAATGAAATAAACAAAGAGTTATCACATATATGGAAGATGTTCCTCAAAATTATATTAGACAAAATGAAAAGAGTTGATGATCCAAAATAAGAAAAAAATAAGTTGAATATGAATAGACAAATTAAATATTTATGTGTGATATCTCGATACCCTATATGTTAATCCTCAGTTATAATGACTACATCTATAAATTTGCCCATTACAATAGTAACAGTAGGGTTATACTTCTTTTATGTTACCCTACAAAGATGAGTCAAGTGACCATGAACACTAAAAAAGAAACATTTGAGAGTTTCAACCGCTTGAGAAAACCTAGCATCCCTCTTATTTTCATCTCTATCAGCCTTCAATTCATGGAGTTGGTTTTATAAGTCATCAATTTTTGTCTTCGACGTATCATACTTGCATTTACAGACAAAAATTGTATCTTATCATTAATAATGAAAAACCAAAATCATAATTTCAGTTAAATGAAGAATATGTGCAAGAAAATAGTAAGCAAATGCATCTGCATGTCCTTCCATGAATAAATCAAAAAATGAATTTTTTTTTTTTTCAGAGAGTAATAATGTGTAATAAATTAAAGAATGAAACTTGTAGGCTTATATTATTATAAAATAATAATGTGACTCTTCATTTTTCTTATTGACTCTTAAATTATCTTTCTTATTTATTTAATAATAATAGTTATAATAGTATTCATATATATATATTTTTTATACAATAGTGTTAAATGTTTAATTTATCCATGACGACCAAATCAATCTCAACCATTAAAAAAAATTAGATGGAAGCATTGAAGAGATTAACACCATTCATAAAAGAATACAATAAGGTTTTAATAGATCTATACCATTAATTGGAGAAGATGAAAAAGTTATAAAAAAAAAAAGTTTGCTTTGAAATTTTATTTGGATAATTTAAGCCCCTCTTCATTTTTAGTTTTTTTTTTTAAAAGAGTAATCATGTGTAATAAATTAAGGAACAAAACTTGTAGGCCTATATTATTACGAAATAATAATGTATCTTTTTATTTTTCTTATTTGACTATTTAATTACTTTTCATAAATTATCTTTCTCATTTATGTCATAATAATAGTTATAATAATATTTATATATATATATATTTTTGTACAATACTATTAAATGTCTAATTTATCCATGACGACCAAACCAATTTTAACCATAAAAAGAGCAAGATGGAAGTATTGATGAGATTAACACCATCCATAATAGAACACAAAAAGGTTTTAATAGATCTATATCATTAATTAGAGGAGATAAAAAAGTAAAAAAAATAAAAAAATTAATTTGAAAATTTACTTGGACAATTTAATCCCCTTTTCACTTAACTATAAAAAAATGATAATAAAGAACAAGAAAAGAAACAAAACCGTAACAGGCAAAAAAGAAACTCAGATAAAGAACAGCGAATCAAATTGAACTAAACAAAATATTTTTAAAAAAAATCAAAACGATACTGCAAAAATAAATATGAAGAAACCTAAAACTTCAAAAGAAATAATAACAACTATCTAACATGAACTGATAGAATAGAAGAGCTAACTAATTAATCAAAAGAAAATATACCCATAGATAAACTAAGAAATCAAAAAGCCATAACAACTCAAAAATAGTAGAAACATCTGCTACCACTGTTATAAGTTGATAAATATTTGTAGTACATTTTCTATGAGTACTATCCACGGTTTTCCCTCTTTTTGTTCTCTTTTTCTGGCATTATTCTAATTATATTTGTTTTAATTATGTTTCTGTCATAAAATTATATTAAACTGGAGCATTTATCTTGTTTGTGTATTGTTGACCAGTGAAATTGTTGATGGTATTTTACTTTTTTATTGTTATAAATATGTCTGTGCATTTTTTACGTATCTGATTTATTTTCTTGAGTTTTGTTGTCATTTTGCTTCCTTACCTGTTCTTGTTTTGTGGACAATTCGTTTGGCTTTTGAGGTCATGATGGTATCTTTGCTTATGAGTAATTTTCCTCATCAAAATATGTGTGTGTATTCTATAATCTTTATTGAACTCATTTTTATTGTCTTTTTGATCGGTATGTCTATTTTTTTTCTATTATGTGCTATTTTATTTTTTCTTTCTTTATTTTACATATGTCAAAATGCTAATGTTTTTTGCCACTTACTCAAAAGCAACCTATCGGTATTCTAATTATATTTGTAACAGAATTTTTGTATTATAGACTGACCAAATTCTCTATGCATTTTAGCAAATTTCATTAATATGATTGGTTTTTTGGTATTATTGTCCATGAGTTATTAATGTGGTTATTAATAGTTAATAATAGAATAAATAAGTGCATGGCTATTAATAGTTATAATAGAATAAATATTTTTCGCGATTTTTAAAAAAATAATATTATACATGTTCAATGACTATTTTATCCTTGACGACCAAATTAATCTCAACTATTGAAAAGTTTAGGTGGAAGAACTCTAAAATCTCCACAATTCATTACAGAAGTTGAAAAGATTTATTTTTTAATTCTTAATAAAACAATATAAACAATTCAATCTCCTTTTGACATTTAGAATATATATTTAAATTTTAGAAAGAAATACAATTAGTGGGGAAAACAAGATCAGAAGAGAGATGCATTCTTCTTAATCACCAAGAAGTCATGGAAACTTTTACTAATTGAGCCCTTAGCTCAATCCCGTCATCCTCATCCTTAATTTCTCTATTACTTAGGTTATGGAACGTATAATAGAAAAAATAGATGCGAGAAAAATACAAATTCTTGAAAATTTTCCTCCCGTGAAAATGTAAAATTGCCAAATATAAATCCACGGTAAATTATCTATCAAGCAACAACTCTAGAACAAACAAACAAAGGGGCAATCCAAGCGCTTAATTAAGTTATTATGTCAACAATATAAGAGTAATTATTAGTAATTCGTTCTCAAACTATTTTGTTTATTTTAAAAAAATCTCAAATATTTTAAAAACATTTTTAGTACCTAAAATTATATTTTTTTAAAAACACTTTTAGTCCCAACCACCAATATCACCATTCGATCCTGCGGGTTTTAGTCATATGACAACCATGTCTAATAGTTTTAAGGGCAAATATACCTACTTTCAACTTCCGAAGGCAATTCAAAGACTATATAAATGACCTGCGGATACAAGGGTAAGGACTAAGGTGTGGGCAATATACCATTTTTCCAATTGCAGTCAATGTCTTCTTTCTTCAATTTATTTTCCTAAGAAAAAGGGGTTGGAAATCTTGTCACAGGCAATGCAGGGAGAGAGTGTGTGTAAATCGTTCCTTAGGGCGAGGCATAGTGGAATGAGCTTTGAATGGAGAACCTCATTGAAGGTGATGCCTCTTTCTCGTGTTGTACTTTTTCTTCTCGCAATGATTGTATAGGCGTTGTGGGATTACAGGGTTCAATCTGCAATATGAACAAACAAGTGAAATTTTAGGCTGATGCACACGATTTACCTCAAGCGGGACCGCAGTGGAAATTCGTTCATAGATAACTAAGAATAGTAGGGTAGGATAAGAGTGCAGCCGAGAATTGTTGAGAATATAGCATAAACAGCTGAGATTGAAGAAACAGAGGACTTGAAAGCAACGAAAAATGCAGAGAGGCAAACTGAGAGAGAAATCTTCAGAATTTTATTTCATCTTCCCAGAGAATAAATCAATACAATGTTCTATCTCTCCTATATATATACATCAAGAATATCTATTTACAAATCTAAATCTGATAATCAGAACAGAAAATTCAAATAAGAATCTTGATCATCAAGCTATCCTCAATGCATAACCGTCTGCAGCATGCTTGGTGTGAGTGCTTCTGTTTCCCGCGCATGTGTGTAGCTATCCTAGGCGGCTCCAAGTCGATTGGTGTTCTGATGTGTATCTGATTGTGAAGTTGAGCTGGCAGCTGTTTCAACACCCCCCTCAATCCAGAACGTTCAGAAGAAATAGCAAACAAGTTGATCACAGGCAATGCTGATAAATTTTTGTAGAATTGTGTTGGGGGTAAAGCTTTCGTGAAAATCTCTGTTATCTGAGTTGATGAACGGACTGGCAGTGGTTTGATGAGACCTGCTTGCATACTGTCTCTAACATAATGACAATCAATCTCTTAGTGTTTTGTTCTTTCATGAAAACTGTTATTTTTTGTAATCTGTAGAGTCCCTTTGTTGTCACAAAAGAGAGGAGTAGGCTGGTTGTGAATAATCTGCAATTCCTCAAGCAAATAAGTTGGCCATTGTATCTCACATGTGACTTGTCTCATTACTCGATATTCTGCTTTTGTTGAGTTGAGTGAGACAGGTTGTTTGTTTCTTAGATTTCTAGGAGATTAATGACTCTCCAAAGAAAACACAAAAACCGATCATCGATTTTCTTGTTTGTTTGCATTCTCCCCAATTTGAATCACTATAGAGCTGTCATACATTTGTTAGGATTAGCGAGAGAAAAACGATCCTTGTCCGGGAGCACCTTTAAGATATCTTAATATCCTGTGAACAGCTTGCAAGTGGCTTGTTGTAGGACTTTCCAAAAAGCGAGAAAGTCTGATGTACACTATAGGAAATATTTGGTCTAGTGGTTGTGAGGTATAATAATTTTCCTATGATCGCACTGAAAACCTGGTTTGAAGACAAGGCCTCGGAATCAATTGTGTTCTTACCACTATATTCCATAGGAGTGGAGATCGGCTTGCTTCCAAGAAATCCAAAGCTGTTCTAGCATCTCAAGAGTATATTTCCTTTGGCGAGAGGAAATCCCTGCTTTTGACCTTGCTATTTCCATCCCCAAGAAATATTTTAATGTTCCTAAATCTTTGATGGTGAATTCTTGGTGCAAGCTTGCTTCACTTCACTAATGTCTAGAAGACTATTCCACTGCTACAATCGGGTCATCTACATAAACTAGAAGAAGAGTAAAGTTGCCTTCATGAATCTTGATAAACAAACTAGGATCACTTATGTGCATTTCTGAAATTTTGCTTGGAGCGAGAAATTGGCTTAATCTTTGATGCCATTGTACGCTTACTGCTTTAGCCCATACAATGATTTTTGAAGTCTGCATACCTGGTTTGGTTGCTTGTGGCTTGAAACACTGGTGGTAACTCCATATAAACTTCTTCTATCAACTCACCATGCAAGAAGGCATTGTTAACATCTAATTGATGAAGAAACCAGCCTTCTTGGGCTGCTAATGCTAGTATAAGTCGATGGTTGTCATCAGGACAACGGGAGAGAATGTCTCAAGAAAATCTATCCTGCTTGTTGTGTATATCCTTTTGCTACCAACTCTGGCCTTATACCTTTCTACTTTGCCATCTGCCTTGTGTTTAATTTTGTACACCCATTTGCAACCAATTGCTCTTTTATTTGTAGGCAATGATACTAAAGACCAGGTGTGATTATGCTCAAGAGCCAAGATTTACGCCTCCATAGCTTTCTTCCACTCTTACGACTACAAAGCTTCTGAAAGGTTGGTTGGTTCTCTATGCGGTGTCATATTCATCACAAAGGATTTATGCTCGGGGTGTAAATGATGCAAAGTGTAAACGAGAATGTATAGAATGAGGAGTAGTGTGTTGTGAAAGGTTACGAGACATAATCACTAAGATATCTTTGGTCTATGTCTTTCTCTAAGAGTCTTTCTTAGAGGAGAGTGAGATGGAGAGTTTGTTGAGTGGATTAGTTGGAAGTTCTCCTATATGAGGAGGCTGTAGGTAAGGCTACGAGGCATTTGGTTGTTTGGACAATCATCAAAGTATAAGAGGGTATTAGTATTTTGGCTATGTTGAGCTTGAGAATTGACCAAGTCGGTTCCAGTCTTGATCTTGAAAGGAAAAACAAACTCATGAAAGATGACATCTCTAGAGACAAAAATTCTGTTGGATTTAAGGTCAAGAAGTGTATACCCCTTCTTGGTAGGTGCAAAACCTAGATGCACAGAAGGTTTTCCTCTAGGATCAAATTTAGAGTGATGCGGCTCTAAGTTTCTTTGCAAAACAAAGACAACCAAAAACTCTTAAATTGTCATACTTAGGGGTTTTTGAGTACGAAAGTTCATAAGGACTTATGTTTTGTAAGAGAGGTGTAGGAGTGATATTGATAAGGAATGTGGCATATTGAATACAGAAACCCCAGAGTGAGATAGGAGTATTAGATTGTAATTTTAATGTTCTTCCAACATTTAGAAGATGTTGGTGTTTTCTCTCTGCTATCCCATTTCTTTGTGGAGTGTAGGGGCAAGTTTTTTGATGTATGATACCTCTTGGTGATAGAAGTTGGGCATGTTGAACTCAGCCCCATTGTACTATTCTTATGACTTTGATTTTTTTGTTGAATTGAGTATCAACATAGGCATAGAAATCATGAATGAGTCTGTTGTGTTTACTGCTTTTGTTTTCATAAGAAAGGTCCAGGTATATCTAGAGTAATCATCAACAATAGTCAAGAAATATTTTTGAGCATGAAGAGTGTTGTATCTATAAGGCCCCCGGATGTCGATGTGGATCAAATCAAAAATTGCATTAGAGGCGAAAAAGCGACAGGAAAACTTAGTCTATCTTTGTTTGGCAATAGGACGAGACAGTACAAGTGTTTTCATCGGAAGCTATTACGGTTGAAGTGGTATCTATTACATGTCTAAGCACTCTATTAGACACATGTCCAAGTACTGTAATGCCACGGTAGAGATTTAGGAAAAGCGGAAAAACAATGATCTTGAAGATTTGAAATGTCTGCAGATTTTGAAGAGTTTGTGAAAGAGGAATTGTTGCAGATTTTGTCAAGTAGTAGATGCCATGATGAAGACTAGCTAATCCAATCATCTTAAATACGGTAGTGTCTGAATAAGACAGAGATTAGATTGAAAAATCAAAGCTGCATTTTGTTTGATCAATCAACTTAGAAATAGAAATAAGATTGAAGTGAAAGCTAGGAACCAGGAAAACATACGTGAGGGTTAGGCCATCTAACGAGTTTGATGGTTCCCTTGTGAGTGACTTTAACGGTTTGTCCATTAGGCGGACTCACGAGATGTATTGCTCACGGCGACATGGGAATCAAAGAAATTAAGAGATGTACAAATATGATCGAGATGCCCCTGAGTCTAAAATCCGATGCGGTGAATTAGGATTGCAAAAAGAACCTTTACCTTCCTCTACGAAGCTAGCGGTGAGAACGGTGGCTTGATTAGCTACGGGGTCATTGGTTGCGGTTCCCAACTCGGGTCCTTTCTTCTGCGGCAATTCAACCAATTGCTGATCTTGCATTGCGGTTAATCCATAAACTCCATTTGTTGTCACATTATTATCCTGAGTTTTAGGTCTGTTGCATTCCCATTTACGCAAAATTGATTGTTCCCTCATGTTGTAAACCGACATTCCTCTTTCCCTTATAGCCTACGGGATAGCCATGTTTCTTATAGCATTTATCCACTTGTGTGTCCATTCAAGCCACAATGTGTGCAATATAGCTGTTTTACGTTAAACCTCCTGAATTGCCCTCTTTGCATTAGTGAATTGAGCGAGGCTGAAAATGAGAACAATTACCACTAGACGGTAGATGTTTGTTACGGGCAACGGGAACCACGTTTGATTCAACATTTGGATTCATGTTTCCAAGCTGACAAATTCTCATTCATTCTACTTCCCTCTTTGTTAAAAGCGAGAATGCTCTATAGGCGGAGTAAAATTGCATGTATTTGTGTTTTCTGTTCCTCTTTCTGTTTTCAAAGCCATAGAGAAAACCTGGTTTATACTTGGTAATGGAGTCATTAGCAGAACTTGTGATTTCAAAGTAGTATAGTTATCATTTAGGCCTTTCACAAATATAATCACACAATCACCTTCCACATATTTCCTAACATTACTTGTCTCAGCACAAGTGCAACAAGGAATAGGTCTCAAACTTAGCATTTCATCCCACAGTGATTTTAGTTTAGTGAAGTATTGAGTGATAGAAGAACAACCTTGTTTCAAATTATGAATTTCCTCCAGCAGATCAGATAACCTGAGCATATACTCTTGATTGAACCTCTCATTCAGTTCCTTCCAAATGTCTGTTGCAGTCTGGTTATACACCACGAATCTAGCTATTTCTGGAGTGCATGATTTCATCAGCCAAGCCATCACAAGGTTATTGCACTATCTCCACGGTTCATGCATCCGATCTTCTACTACTGGAATTGGATTCAATGGATCTATGAATTGTTCTTTGTGCTTGCAGGACAATGCTATTCGCATAGTGTTGGGGATATGCCCTAAAATCAATTTGTACTTATACTATTGTCATTATGTTTTATATAATAATATGAGGCTTTCCTTTTTGTGAATAGTGAGTTTTGTTTTGCGGTCATCAAGTACGTGACTTGATAGAAAAACCCTACAATGAATACAATAACTATTCTAAAACTGTCCCTGATCGATTATTATTATTGGAATAATAATAAATTAAGATTAGTATGTTTGTGACTTGATGGCTATGTTTTATTGGCCATGGATATTTGTGATATCGAGTCAAGACATAAATAAATGTTAGAGAACATTGTATTGGACATGACCCACTGTGAAAGTACTTCATGGAATATGTCATAAGTACTTTCTAGCCATAATAATATTGAAAGTCTTTCGACCTAAATTAATCATAGTTTCCTACTTGATAAATTTTATATTTTGACATTGTCTAAAGTTGTCTTTAACCAGATAATAAATTAGACTACTGTTGGATATAGAATAAATCAAGGAGAGGAAGATGATTGATTGTGAAGGAATTTGTCGCTCTCAATTTTGGGAAAGATATCGCCCCTTGATAAGTTAGACTGTTAAAAATGCATGGCCGTTCTCAAATATATCAATCTAAGATATTGATATCATTTGTTTGAACAGTCTACTATGAAATCAAGAAATAATTGATTAAACTTAATAAGGATGACATGCTCCGTGTCTTATGCTTAATCTGGATATCGTGTGACAAAAGGACTAAATATAAAATTATGGTTTGGTTCAAAGAGATCACCGATCTTCATTTAACCTGGATAGTTATAATATTTTGCTAGAAATCGCTTATAACTTGTGGGCCATTTAAATATGACTTAGGTACACTACCAGTGCTAAATGAACCTATAGGGTCACACAATAAGCGAACTTGTTAGGTTATTTTTCTGGTGACCAGATTCGATGAATCTGAAAATATGTCTAAGTTAATCGTACTTAGAAAATTTACCAGATACAATGAATCTGGAAATATGTCCACATTTGATGTATCTGGATGATGTCCAGATTATAAGAATCTGACTCGGTAAATTAATTAGTTAAATTACCGAGATAATGGCAGAATCTTATCATATCAGTTTTAATTTAATTTGAATTTAAATTAGAATATGATAAGATATTATTAGGGTTGGACTCTAAGAGGTTCGGGGGTTTTTAAGAAAACCCTAGCCGTCTTTTCAATGGTCCAATTTTTCGGTTGAGAACATTCATGCCATTCTCTACCAGAAGAAGAAAAAAAAAAACCTCTCAAACCCTAGGTGCTAGCACTCCCCGGGTATCAAGTGAGCTCGCGGTGTGTATCCGATAGAGGACGTTCGCATACTGCAGCGTCTGGTGATTGTTCGGATTGAACGTACAACAGCGCAATCAGAATCGAAGGATTTCGATTATAGCACCAGAGGTAATTCTTAAACCTTAGATATTCTTAATCGTTTACTTGGATCCTCGGGAAGGATTTGTGGATGTTTTCCGCGTTTAGGAGTCCACAAATCCTAACACATAGAACGACTCCATGTTTGATAGTTATTTCCATCTAATGGTGGTGTAACCAGCACAAGAGATGGACAATCACTGGGATGGATGTAATATGGATTGGGAGCGATGAAATTTGCCCTAGTATTTATGAAAATCAAGGAAAACGGGACTTCTATGAGTCAATTTGAGCCCAGATCAACCTGGAAGCTCTAATACCATGAAGAAACAGAAAACTTGAAAGCAAGGAAAAATGCAGAGAAGCAAACTGAGAGAGAAATCTACAGAATTTTATTTCATCTTCCCAGAGAATAAATCAATACAATGTCCTATCTCTCCTATATATATACATCAGGAATAGCTATTTACAAATCTAAATCTGATAATCAGAACAGAAAATTCAAATAAGAAGCTTGATCATCAAGCTATCCTCAATGCATAATCGTCTACAGCATGCTTGGTGTGAGCTGCTTCTGTTTCCCGCGCATGTGTGTAGCTATCCTAGCTGGCTCCAAGTCAGTTGGTGTTGCTGATGTGTATGCTGATTGTGAAGTTGAGCTGGCAGCTGTTTCAACAGAGATAATAACAATAACAGCTGAACCGAATTTCAACGTCTTTGAACCGGAAGGAAACGGTCCTGAACGCCAACTCACAATTGATAAAAGCTTTACAGCTTTTCCCGGCCATCTAACAAACTTAATGTTCATTTTTTCATCTCTGTCAAATGAGGACGATGTATAAGGAGTGAAATTAGATAATTAGTTACAAGAAGCTTCTAGAAGTAGAATTCCATGTATACATATACTAGATTCACATATTGTGTAAATAGATTTTGATTGAATATATTTGGAGAGAAAATTCTTCAATCTTTGATGCTCTCTTAATTCTGTATTCTCAAATCTAGTTCAATCTTCTCATTCTAATACTAGTCTTTTATGATTTAAGATATATATAGGAGTTATACTGATAAGAAACATAATATAAAGAATATTGTAACTCTAATAAACTAAAGGGATAGAAGACTGAAATCTAAGAGCACTAACAATATATATATATATATATATATATATATATATATATATACACACACACACGTGTGTGTAATATGTTATTGTTTATGTTCAACAATACCAATTCGTTCGGCGTATTGAGAATATAGTAAATATAGCTAAAAATATAACAATACCAGTTGGACCGGATGTCAAAGCTTTTGAACCGGGAGGAAGCCCTGAATTGTCGGCTTACAACTGCTAAAAGTTCAACTACTTTTTCCGCCCATCTAACTAACTTCATGTTCATTTTATTCATCTCTGTCAAATGACAATTGTATGAATGAAACTAGATGGTTCCTCGTTACTCAGAGGAAGTTTCTAGAAGCTTAAATTTTAAAACAAGTAGGGCAAAACTCAAAATGTATAAAAGTTTAGGGGAAATCCGGACCTTTGTTCCAGTAAATTTTGATTGAATAAATTTGCAGAGAAAATCCTTCACATCTTCGATGCTCTCTTTCTGTGTTCTCAAATGTGGTTCAATTTTCTGCCTTTGATCATTGAATTTCAATAAGAATGTTGGGATCGAAGAGCCAAGCATGAAGGAAGGTGCCCACAGATGGTCTTCTAGAAACTCCATGACGACCCTCTGGTTGGATGTGAATCGGAGGAGCAAAATAAGGGAAAATTAGGTCCTGCTGGGTGCATGACTCTATCCATATCTATGAGACCCTCCGCATACAGGGCCCCCAGTAGCGTGAAATTTTGTCTATGATGGTTCGTGATAGCTTATCAAGAATTTTCTTGTGGGCAGCCTCCTCTTCGCCACTTATTTGCACCAAAGAGAGCACTCAAAAATAATTCCATTGTTGAGTTAACCTTGGCAGCCTAAACTCATAACCTTATAGCAGCTGCAGCCATATACCTTCTAAATCCAGTGTCTGAATCAACACAGCTTCTATTCACTTGACATGCGTGATCAGCTGCTGTTTGGGTTACTCCACAAATTTTCTCTCCTACCACCCAATCTACAACCGTTGGAACAGTCCGTGTTCTTTGGCGTGTGGTTTTCCACATTTCTGAAAGAAGTAAAAAATAATCCTTTAGGCCCATGCAGGGTGAGGGTGTTTTGGCAACAACCAATGCCCGAACTATATCCGTGGAGATCCACAAATCCAGCGATGAAATTCCGGCCCTCTGAACCACTAAATGATACGCTATCCCTAAGAATCATGACCTGGCAATGTGTAGCGGCAATACTTTTGTGCATGGTTCTGCATGGGCGCCGTCACAGTTTGCTATCAGACTGAGGAAGACTATCTTTGTATAACCCGACGAGATCGATCTAATTATGTTTACGTGAAATAAAAAAGAAGTTCTATATGCTTTCTTATTTTAATTTTTTTCATAAATGCATATACTCCCTCCATTCGGATTTAAAATGTCCATTTTTGACCTTCTATAAAGATTAGAAAATTATTTGATTGTAAATTACTCTTTCCGCCCTGAAAATCATGTCAAAAACATTTCTCATTTGGAGTAACAAATGTATAGCTGTAATAAGATAAACTTTCTCGGTCCCAAATTAAATAATTGTTGCATTTAGAAGAATTTTTTGTCCTAAAATATTTATAGCGTTGGGAAATCAAGAAAGCATAATGTTATTATTTCCAATTTTACAAATATTTAATGGGAGGAAATAGAAATTATAATAAAATTAATTTTGAGACATTTTATATGTAGATAAAGTTATCTTTTGGTTTTAGCTTCAAAATAAGTGCTATTATCTTAATCACCAAAAGAGTTTTATTTTTTTTTTTTAATAAAGTTGAGAGTTAGGCCCCAACCAGTTTATTAATAGGAAAAAGGTTACATGGAGGGAGGCATTAGAGTAGGCCCCCTAACAGAGCGTACAATCTTTGATCTTATATTAGGAATCCCTCTATTATCTAAGAGACAAAACTCTTTGACTTGCTTTGGAAGATCATTGAAAAGAAAGAAATATTGGGAGCAACCAAGAACGCAAGCTATTTTGGCTAAAGCATCCGCCACTACGTTCGCCTGTCTATAGATGTGCATAAACTCTATGGAGTGCAAGGAACCACATAACCATTGAGCTTGTCGGTGCAGTTGGTGAGTCGGCCCCATTATCTCCGTAGGTAATATGAGGTGTTGCAAAGTTGTTACGGAATCAGATTAAAGTAGAATGTCCATAAAGCCATATTGTCGGGCCATTTTCCAACCTTCACAAATAGCCAAAAGCTCGGCTCTTCAATGGTCCCCAAAACCAATATGCCTAGCAAATGCCATGAGAAACTCCCCCCTTCTTGTTTCTAATGATACCTCCAACTCCTGAAAGTTCGGAGCCCTTAGCTGCCCCATCAACACTTACCACTATAGTTGCATCACTAGAAGACCAGTATATTGATATATGACGAATTTGTGGTCTCAGAGCACTGATGATCTGGAACCCATGGAGGTCAGTTATGTAGCGAGAAGTATGGTGTAGCGGAAAAGCTGCTGTTGAAAGCTTTATGAAAGTCAGAATATTACACCACAGATGAGCCGTTGAGATAGAACATGCATCATACGTAGCCTTATTCCTACCTTTCCAAACTTCCCACAAATAAGTAGCCAAGAATATGCGAGAAAATGATTTGTATCATGAGGCATCCAACCACCACAACCGCCAAAAACCACTGAAGGATATAGGGCCTGAGTAGGGAATACCACCCCGTACAGAAGGGAGAATGGCCAACCCATAAGTTTTTAACAACTGCACAGTCAACAAAGACTTGCCATAAAGTTTCTGCAGCTTCATTGCAGAGACTAAATTTGGAGCATAGTTGAACCCCCAAATACTGCAGCTTATCATCAAAAGCCAGAAAGTTATTGAGAAGACATCATAGGAAAAACCGAACATTAGATTGGACCCCCAATTTCCATATGCCCTCCTTTACCTTGCAGGCTTATTTATGCTTTCTAATTATCTCCCAAGATGAAGATAAGGAGAAATCCCCTGATGTGGAAGGCTTCCAAAGCATAACATCTCGTGTTTCATGTTGGAAAGGGGGCTAAATTTTGAGAATACTATATGCCAAGTGATGATCAAGCAGCTGTATTATCTTTCGAGCATTCCAAAAGCCTGTACAGACAATCCTTGACTGTAATTTTTGGCAAGCAAATGCAGGAATTGCGAGCAGCAAGACTACCATCTCCGGAGCAATTATCATACCAAAAGGATGCACTGCCAGATTTAAGAGAGAAAGCAATGTGAGAGTCTGTAAATTTTGAAATTAGTAGAATATGTTTCCAAACCATTAAGGACTGAGAAGTTAACTCAAGCAATGATGGATGGACATTTGCTGCATTATATTTACTCCATGGAAACTGAGATCACAAGGTATCCCTTTCACAAAATTTCCACCATAGTTTGAGTGCAAAAGCTTGGCTTACTTCCTCCAGGGATCTAAAGTTAAGCCCATTCTCTTCCTTAGGGAAACATAATGAGCACCAGCTCATCCAGTGTCATTTTTCCTCGTGAACTGAGCTCCCCCATAGGAAACTGGCACTACAAGAAAAACATAAAATTAGCGATGGATTTTTGTGACAGCCTTTAGGCCGTCGCTAATTTGCGATGGAACAGCAACGGAAGCAAAAGTTTTGAAAATAAATTTATTTTTTAAAATTTTCGTCACTAATCCGTCAGTAATTACAACGGATTAGCGACGAAAATCTAGCCCTCGCAAATTTGCGATGAATTTGCGACGGCCATGCAAAATTTAAAAATAAATTATTTTTTTAAAAAATTAAAAAAAATGCCTTCGCAAATCCATCACAAATTTGAGAGGGATTTGCGACGGCCATCTAAAATTAAAAAATAAATTTATTTTTTAAAATTTAAAAAAAAAATCCATCGCAAATCCCTTGCAATTTGCAACGGATTTGCGACAGCCATCTAAAATTAAAAAATAAATTTATTTTTTAAAAATTAAAAAAAAATCCATCGCAAATCCCTTGCAATTTGCAATGGATTTGCGATGGCCATCTAAAATTAGAAAATAAATTTATTTTTTTAAAATTAAAAAAAAAAGCCATCGTAAATCCATTGCAATTTTGCAACGGATTTGAGACGGCCATCTAAAATTAAAAAATAAATTTATTTTTTTTAATTTAAAAAAAAAAGCCATCGCAAATCTGTTGCAATTTGCAACGGATTTGTAACGGCCATATAAAATAAAAAAATAAATTTATTTTTTTAAATTTAAAAAAAAACAAAAGCGTCGCAAATCAGTTGCAAAAGCAACGGATTTGCTGTTTGCCATTCAAAATTTAAAAATAAATTAAATTTTTTAAATTTTAAAAAAATGCCCTCGCAAATCCGTCGCAAATTTTACAAGGGAATTGCAACGACCATTCAAAATTTTAAAATAAATTATTTTTTTAAAATTAAAAGAAAATGCCCTTGCAAATCCATCGCAAATTTGTAAGGGATTTGCGACGGCCATTCAAAATTTAAAAATAAATTAATTTTTTTTAAATTTAAAAAAATGCCCTCGCAAATCCATTGCAAATTAATATTCAAAATTTGCAATGGATTTGCGACGGCCATCTAAAAATTCTTATAATATTAATATGTACACACACACACATATATATATATATATATACATATATTAATATAGCATTTATATATATATATATAGATATGTTAATGTACTTTTTTAATATAAAAATAAATATATATACATACATATATACATATTTATTTATGTTAGTATGTGTGTCTATATATATTTATTTATTTATTTATACATATATTTTTATATATGTTATAATACTTTTTAAATATATTAATATATATATATATATATACATTATATATATATGCAACACACAATGTATATATATATATATATATATATATACTTAATAATATCATATGTATATTATATATATAAATATTTCAACTTACTAATATCTTTTTGCGTATTCTACTATTTCAACATAGACACATACTATATCATATGTGTACACACACACACACACACAGACACACACACACACACACACACACACACACACACACACACACACACACACACACACACACACACACACACACACACACACACACACACATATATATATATATATATATATATATATATATAATCAAACATTAAATTTGAAGTTCCTTGAGTTGCCAAAGAGTGAGACTAGCTCAATAATCAATATCTCGGCATTTTGGGAATTAAAGTGAAATAAATATGAAATAATTATTATACAATATGAAATTCATTACCTTTAATAGGCAAGATTATTTCCTCATGAGTTCTTCTAAAGGAGAATTAAATATGAGCTCAATAATTCAATAGTGTCTATTGAATTCAATTTGTAAGTATGACGTGGTCACATATTACTATCAAATTGAATATGAGAATTGAGGATTTGAATAAGGGGCATTGTGGTCATATTGCCTCATTCAAAGTATTATATTGATCGATGGGGGTAATTTGTTGAATCGATCATTGGATATAATTATTGATTCCAGTAATTGCAATTAGACTAAGAGTGAAGTTATGTTCTTTTAGTGGAGTGGATCATAATTAATAAAATATTTTTAATTGACAAAATAATTTATTAGAGTTTAGTCTAATTGTATCCGGTCATGTCCCTTTAGTGGCTCCTAATTATGGGACAATAATAACTTATAATTTATTAATGAAAATTGTAAGAAACCAAAAATCTCATTTGAGATGGAATAGGATAAGTGAAAATAGTTGTACCCAACTATACTTTTCCTATTCTATCAGGATTCGTATTTTGAGATAGAGTCAATTATTCAACACTATTTTTAATGTACGTGAGAAATAACATTCTTGTTCTCTCAATTTTTGTGTGAGTCCACTTTCAATAAAGTGAGAAACAAAATACAATTAACAATGTTTTGGTCCAGGGAGATTACATTGAAGAATGCTTGGAGTCTGGAGCATTACTAGAAGGCCAAAAACTTCAAGAATCGTATTGCACTGCAAGAAAAGCATTAATTTAGCGACGGATTTTTGTGACGATCTTTAGACTATCACTAATTTGCGACGGAAACAAAAATTTTGAAAATAACTTTTTATTTTTTAAAATTTTTGTCGCTAATCCGTCGGTAATTGCGACGGATTAGCGACGGAAATAAATCCGTCGCAAAATTGCAATGGATTTGTGACGGATTTCTAAAATTAAAAAATAAATTAATTTTCTTAAAATTAAAAAGAAAATCCGCCGTAAATCCGTTGCAATTTTGCGACGGTTTTCTAAAATTAAAAAATAAATTAATTTTCTTAAAATTAAAAAAAAAATCCGCCGTAAATCCGTTGCAATTTTGCGACGGATTTCTAAAATTAAAAAATAAATTAATTTTATTAAAATTAAAAAAAATCTGCCATAAATCCGTTGCAATTTTGCGACGGATTTCTAAAATTAAAAAATAAATTAATTTTCTTAAAATTAAAAAAAGAATCCGTCGCAAATCCGTTGCAATTTTGCGACGGATTTCTAAAATTAAAAAAATTAATTAATTTTCTTAAAATTAAAAAAAAATCCATCGCAAATCCATTACAAAATTGCAACGGATTTGCAACAGATTTCTAAAATTAAAAAATAAATTAATTTTCTTAAAATTAAAAAATCCGTCGCAATTTTACAACAGATTTGTGACGGATTTTCTAAAATTAAAAAATAAATTAATTTTCTTAAAATTAAAAAAAAAAATCCGTCGCAACTCCGTTGCAATTTTGCGATGGATTTACGATGATTTCTAAAATTAAAAAAAATCCGTTGCAATTTTGCGACGGATTTCTAAAATTGAAAAATAAATTAATTTTCTTAAAATTTAAAAAAATCCGTCGCAAATCCGTTGCAAATTGCAATGGATTTGCAATGGATGTTTAAAATTAAAAAATAAATTTATTTTCTTAAAATTTAAAAAAAAATCCGTTGCAATTTGCAACGGATTTGCGACGGATTTCTAAAATTAAAAAATAAATTTATTTTCTTAAAATTAAAAAAAATCAGTCGCAAATCCGTTGCAATTTTGCATCGGATTTGCGACGAAAAATTCTGTCGTCACAGATCTGTCACAAAGCCCTAGCAAATCCGTTGCTAATTTACAAAAAAAATTACTACATAATTAATATATAGTACAATATATCACAAGAACTTCAATAGCTTAGTGGTGGAATGCGTGTTCCCCCACAACAAGGACGCGGGTTTGAGCCCCAAATCCGATATAATCTCATAATATTCTTGGCGGGTCGAATTGTGGATCGGTTCTCAACGGGCCGAGTAGCTAATTAATTAATTTTTTAATAAAAATTTTTTGCCGTCACAAAATTAATTAATTTTTTTCGCTACCGCAAATTAAATTAATTAATTTTTTAAAAATAATTTTTTTCCTTCGCAAAACCGTTGCTAAATTATTTTAATTTTTGTAAATAAAAAAATTTTTTGCCGTCACAAAATTAATTAATTTTTTAAATAATTTTTTTAGCTACCGCAAATTAAATTAATTATTTTTTAAAAATAATTTTTTCCATCGCTAAATTATTTTAATTTTTGTAAATAAAAAATTTTTTGACCGTCGCAAAATTAATTAATTTTTTCAAAATTTAAAAATTTTTTGGCGCCGCTAAATTAATTAATTATTTTTTTAAAATAAAAGTGTTTTACCGTCGCAAATCCGTCGCAATTTGTGGTGGATTTTCTTTCCGTTGCAAATTGCAACGCCCTTTTTAGCGACGGATTTGGCTGTTGCTAATTTGGTTTTTTCTTGTAGTGTTGGTGAAGGCGATATTTACAAAAGTATGGTTCGTTTCATGTTTTCTCGGGATTTAATCTAATTAACACATAAACATATCGATCATATTGACTAGCAATCATCGCACCCGAAGCTTGTGAATTTATTTGCATCTGAGAAGGTGTATGGGGTTGTTGATAAATTGACCAATATTGGGTTCTCGTTGGTCAAGTTACCTAACTGGTCGTAGCAGTTGAAAGCCACCCTGTTCTTGATACGTATTTCGTTATCTGAAATGTCCACTACTTCAAGGTTGTCAGTGCTAATGAAGGGTCTGGGTGGGTTGAAAGAAGTGCTGCAGTTGATGTCAAATCAGGTGCCAATGGAACAGCCAGATCCTAAACCAATGCCAAATGGGTAGGGAGCAGTCAGGTTTCTGTTGAAGAACTAAAGAAGAAGATAAAATATTATTTCTTCATCAGACGATTGCAAAATACAATCTGGGAATATATATATACCTATTCTAACTTAGATGTCTAAGAATATTCTATTTACTGAAAAAAAATTTATATACAAAACAAATCAACAGTTTCCACACTTAATTCACCTGGTTTTCTGTTTAAAATAGATCAATACATCTCCTTGAATGCGGGGGCTTTTTAGAAAGATGTTTCTGTGCAATCTCGTGCTAGCTTGGTGTACTGGAAAAGTGGAGCCCCTGGGGATTGCATATCAAATGTAGATGGTTCTGTCCGTGATTCTGCTGCGGGTGTAGGAGCTATTCTTCGCAATGGCACTTGAGTTTTTATTGCGGCTATGTGCAAACCAGTTGACACAACTGAATCGCTGGAAGCGGCAGTCATGGCTATGTTGGAAGGACTTAAATTAGCTAGGTCTCAATCTAGACGGGCTTTGTGGATTCAAACGGATTCGCAGTTACTAGCCACTGCTTTGTTGTCTTTGGATTCTACTTCTGGCTTTCTTCATCAGTATGATGGTGCAATGAGACACATTCGGTGGCATCTACGACAGCTGCAATCTTATAGGATTTCTCATGTTCTCCGACAACGTAATCAGGCAGCAGACTTTCTGGTAAAGTTGGGCCGCTCACAAGCAGCACCAGTCTTATTTAATGCTAGTTCTAGCCTTCCAAGAATATTGAGAGCAATTTGTACAGGTGATAGAGATCAAATTCCTCATGTTAAATTTCAATTTGTCATTGATTCGTGCTAATTTTATATTATTTATTTATTAATTAATAAATTAGTAAGGGTCTACCTAACTCCACTAATCCTCGGTGGTTTGAGATTAAAAAAAAATAAAGAAACATTAACATAATCATAAATATTTTGGGTCAGGCACTGACTGAATCTGCCGATGTTGTAGCTAGCGCTCGAATCTTGGCTGAACCAACAACATAGAGATCGGAGGAAAAAATATACAAAATTGGCATCACATCTATGTATAAAATATTAACATATCAAGTCCTTGTACAATAAAAAAAGTCGTTAAGACGATGGTAAGCCTATGTTGACATATGCATGCTAAATTTGTGAAAATACGTTCAATGTGCTGTTTGGCTAATAACTTTAGGCCGTGGACTGCTTATCTCCTCAGTTTGTTCTACAGTTGCGACTTGCCCATCATTAAGATTTGGAAATCATACATTCAAAATAGATTCCATTTTTCACTATCATACATTTCACAAGCCAAGCAATAGAGAAAAGCAGGAATGGGCTTAATTAGCAAACGCCCTATTGATTGGAATTATGGTGTATAACCGGGTCGGGTCGGATTCAGGTCAACATTTTCTGAATTTGACCCTATTAAGAATATTATATGCCTGATTCAACTTAATTACTCATCGAATATAATATAAGAATACTCATACTTGAGTATATAGGTATTAGATCCAAATCAGGTAAAATACGTACAATAACAAATAATATAATATATATAATAATATATAATATAATATATATTTTATATAACTATATATAATATTGCATAATATAATATATATATATATATATATCATATAAATACAATAATATATAATATAATATAATATATATTTCATATAATATTTAAATTAATTAGATAAATGGGTACGGAATTATAATACCAATACTTGAACACAGTATATAAACTAAATGAGTTCAGATCGAGTCAAATAATAAAATAATTATATCAGATACGTTATAAACAAATTTCAATTCAACCTATTGACAGTCGTAATTGAAATAAGGATTCTTGAGACACATCACGAGCACTAAGTGCATCTCCTTCTTCTTTCTGCCTAATAATGTTGTAAGATTTCCTAAAATCAAGAACTAGAATAAGGAGCAGGCTATTTTCTTAAATTTGGGAGAGCAAGTCTCCTAAACAAAGCGTGGTTGATCGCATAAAAGGTAAAATTCAATAACAATAATGAAAGAAGATGGGAATGATGCTGAGGTAATCAATGGAGATCAAGTGATCAATTTACAATAAATTTCACGTGACAATTATAAAATAAAATTTTAAGCTATTGATGTTGCGTAGTGATTAAATAAATTATTCTGATTAAAAGTTAAAGAAAAAAAGAAGACTATGTTCAAATTTTATTTTTAACATGGTTGGTCCCTAAACTTTATAAGTAGGATTAATTTCACATTTAGTCTTTGAACTTTATGTTTTTGACATGATTGGTCCCTAAACTTTATTTTTAACATTTTAAGTTTCTATTTTTTTTTTTTTTTGCGTAGTTTATCTTTAAACTTTACTTTTAACTTTTTTAGTCCCTTAACATTTTTACTTCGACACACTTGGTCCTTTAAAAATATTATTATTTACCTACTCTAAATGGATTCAAATTAACTTTAACGCAGTCTATTCAATCCGAATAATGATAAGTTGATAATAAAATATCTTTCTTTTTTTTAATATATGAAATTATAAAGATATTATTACTTTTAAAAATAACTATAAAACTATTACAAAATTATTTTCTATCTCTACAAATTTTAATAAAATTTAAGACTACAATTTTAAGCTAAACAATCACAATTATTATACTTTTAGTATAATAATTCTATATTTTATTTTTTTCACATTACTGTAAAATTTCATTATAAAATTAACCAAAATATAAAACTATCATTATTGTAATAATTAAAAATTGATCTTTTATATGACATTTTTTATTTTTATTTTTATTTTTATTGTAATAAACAATTGTATAAAACTACATTTTAATTATGTGTATTTATGTTATTATATATGAGTTACAATTTTATATTTTTTGAATTACTCTCAATCAGCACGAACTTACATTTTATGTTAGAGCCAAGTTCGAACTTGACATTTGTGACTTTGATTGGGCTAAGCTCAAGTCAATTTTTTTATTTTTGAAGTCGGATCTAACTTGAATTTAACCAAATTGATTCACAAATCTAAATTGACCATTCTACTTATCATGTATTTATTGAATTATCGTTAATATACAGATATAAACGTGTCAATAAATTTCAAATTCTCTATAAAATTAATAGTCTGACTAATAAAAATTCAGCAAAGAGATGAAGTGTGTCAAAATAAAAATGTTAAGGAACTAAAAAGTTAAAAATAAAGTTTATGGACCAATTACGTTAAAAAAATTTAAAGATCTAAAAAGTTAAAAGTAAAATTTAAAGACCAACCATATAAAAACATAAAGTTCAGGGACTAAATATGAAATTAAGTCATGTTGCGTAGTGATTAAATAAATTATTCTGATTAAAAGCTAAAGAAAAAAAAAAAAAAGACTATGTTCAATTTGTACATTATTGGAAACGTCCCAACTACCGAGGCACGGGACGTATCATGCTACTGTCCAAATTATGTGTTACGTTTAAGGACACATTGTAGAGATCAGATAGCTCGGGATTTATGGAGGCACTGTAAAGATCCGTTTGCCCACTCAATAGAGCCACGGTTTCTTCATGGCCGTCCTGTCGTGCCCAAGGATGTCTAACTAATTTCCTTTGCCTTTCCAGCTCCATTGCTATTTCCTTCATCGTTGGTCTTTCGTCACCTGCCATCTTGAGGCATCTCTTCACAAGTTCAGCAACTTCCTGGAGTTGCTCCAAAGTACCTTCCCTCTGAATTTGTGGCTCCAGAATCCGGAACAAACGTGTTTCTTTGAGGGACGTGATAAAATATGTGGCCAAGTTTCTTTCCTCTTCTGCTTTTACAGTAGAGAGAGGTTTTCTCCCAGTCATAAGCTCTGCACGCAAGAACGACCCCAAAGCTATAAACATCACTTTTCTCTGTTAATTGACTCGAATGGAAGTATTCGGGATCCAAATAACCCAAGGTTCCCTGCACTAGAGTTGTGACTTGAGTCTGATCCAAGGGTACTAATCTTGAAGCTCCAAAATCTGATATTTTTGCAGTGTAGTAGTCATCCAAAAGTATGTTGGCTGACTTGACATCTCTATGGATAATAGGCATGGAAGCAGCAGAGTGAAGATAAGCCAGTGCACCGACAGCTTCAGCTGCGATTCGCAGACGATTTTCCCATGAAAACCAGGCCATCTCCCTGCTGTTATTGTTGACTTATGAAACCCTCATATATTTTCCGGAAGAGCTTAACTTCTATTCTCTGTACAAGGGAATATTTATACAAGAGATAAACACCTACTCACAAGCAACTACAACTACTCCTACCTTATCTCTACATCTTCACATCTATCATTTACACAGGATAAATTCTACACTCCCCCTCAAGTTGGTGTATAACAGTCTGCCATACCTAACTTGGTAATCACACCATGGAACACCCTACTTGATACAGCTTTAGTAAGCACATCTGCTAGCTGATCTTCCGATCTTACGTGAGGACAGCAAACAACCTGTTGATCCATCTTTTCTTTAATAAAATGCCTGTCGACTTCTACATGCTTAGTGCGATCATGCTGGACAGGGTTTTGTGCAATTTCAATAGCAGCTTTATTATCACAATAAAGACTCATTGGCTTAATGAACTCTATTCTCAAATCCTCCAAGACACGGGAGATCCAAAGCAATTCACATATCCCATGTGCCATTCCACGAAACTCAGCTTCAGCACTTGACCTTGCTACAACCTTCTGTTTCTTGCTTCTCCAAGTAACAAGGTTACCTTCGACAAACATAAAGTAACCTGCTGTGGATTTCCTTGTCATTTGATCTCCTGCCCAATCTGCATCTGTGTACCCTTCAACCTTAGAGCCTCTATTTTTTACAAAAAATAAACCCTTCCCAGGTGAGCCTTTTAGGTACCTTAGGATTCTATAGACAGCTTCCATGTGTTCTTTACTCGGCTGATGCATGAACTGACTGACCACGCTTACTGCATATGCAATATCTGGTCGTGTGTGGGACAAGTAGATTAATCTCCCAACTAACCGCTGATAGCTCCCTACATCAACTGGAATTTGATTTGGAAGGATTTCGAGCTTATGATTCATCTCCATGGGGGTTTCTGCAGGCTTACAGTTCAGCATTCCGGTCTCATTCAGTAGATCCAACACATACTTCCATTGGACAAGTGAAATTCCTTCATCAGTTCTTACTACCTCAATGCCCAAAAAATACTTCAGTTCTCCTAAGTCTTTCATTTCGAATTCGGCTGCCAAGTACTTATGTAGTAATTCTATTTCATTGCAATCATTTCCTGTTTCTACCATATCATCTACATACACGATCAAAGCTGTGGTCTTACCGTCTTCATGTTTGGTGAACAAAGTATTGTCTGAACCACTTTGTTTGTACCCAAATTTCTTCATTGCCATGGACAATCTGCCAAACCAGGCTCTAGGAGACTGCTTTAAACCATACAGAGACTTCTTCAATTTGCATACCTTGGTGCCATTCGAAGACTCCATACTCACTCCTGGTGGCACATCCATATATACTTCTTCCTCTAGCTCCCCATTCAGAAAAGCATTCTTCACATCAAATTGGCGCAGAGGCCACCCTCGATTCACAGCAATGGAGATTAGAATTCGTATGGTGTTAAGTTTTGCCATTGGAGCAAAAGTTTCCTGAAAGTCTACTCCATACCGTTGGGTATACCCTTTAGCTACCAACCTGGCCTTGTATCTATTAATACTCCTGTCTGCATTAAGCTTGACATTATATATCCATCTACATCCGATAGTTTTCTTCCCTTTCGGCAGAGTTACAAGCTCCCAAGTAGCATTTTTTTGTAAAGCCTCCATTTCTTCATTCATTGCCCCTCTCCACTTTGGGTCGTGTAAAGCTTCCTGCACATTACTAGGAACCGAAACACTAGATAATTGATCAACAACAAATACATATGATTCCGGCAGATTTTGTGTGGAGACATGGTTACTTATGGGATATTTAGCGTTTGTTTTCAGGTCAGGCTCGTATTGTTTCTTTGGTACACCTCTGTTGGATCGTTGAGGGTATTTAGAAGTAGAAATACCAGGCATAGGTTCAACACGGGAAGTGTTCAATTCAGAATTAGACACATCAGAATCAACTATAGGAGAATTAAGGCCAGATGGTACCTGAGTATTCTGACTCAACTCTTCATTAGTTGGTGTTAAAGGGGGTAAGCTAGAATTATCCGGATCATCCCTGTTTGGCCAGTCTTCTTTAGGAGGACTTGCATCAACTGCTTCTAGTCTGTCCTTACCTACGCATGTGCCTGTGCTAGTGATTTCCATCTTGGTGCTTTCTTCAGTGTCTCCTTCAGTGTTGTCAGACATATTCTCGGTACGACGCCTCTCCCCCTGAAGAGAAAATGGTGAATTCTCATTGTGATAATAAGGCTCATTTTCCCTGAAGGATACGTCCATGCTGATGTGCACCTTCTGTAATTTGGGGTCATAACACCGATAGCCTTTTTTTGAATCTGAATATCTTATGAAGACACACTTGGTGGCATAGGGATCCAGCTTATTTCGCAAGGGTTTTGGAACATGAACAAAAATAGTACAGCCAAAAATTCTAGGTTCAAGATTTGGTATATGAGGAGTGTTAAAGAACGAGTTTAAGGTTTGCTGTGGGGTTTGGAAATTTAGCACACGGGAAGGTGTACGATTTATGAGGTACACAGCAGATTTCACTGCTTCTCCCCAGTAACACCTTGGCATATTCATCCCAAATAAGGAGGCACGAACTACTTCAAGGAGTTGTCTGTTCTTCCTTTCTGCCAGACCGTTCTGCTGAGGAGTATATGTACAGGAAGTGTGATGCCTAATTCCATGTTGAGTCAGAAAATTCCTAAGTGAACCATCCATAAACTCCATAGCATTGTCAGTTTGCCACACCAAAATAGGCACTTGGTACTGAGTATGTACCATATTCCAAAAATCATAAAAGGCATCCCGAACACCCCCCTTATTACACAGCAATGATATCCAAGTCATACGGGTACATTCATCAATGAATGTAACAAAATATTTTGCATTTGATAAGGATGAAAACTTTGCAGGACCCCAAACATCTGAATGTATTACATCAAAGGGTTTAACACTCTTATTAGTACTAGGCAAATAAGGAACACGATGACTTTTAGCAAGTTCACATACATCACAAGCAAATATGGATTCATCAAAATTCACAAACAATTGAGGTTTTAATTTCCGGAGATAACTGAAGGACAAGTGCCCCAGACGACGGTGCCATAACCAGACCTTGTCTTGCTCTTTCGTTTTCCTATCCATAAGATGTGCTTGACTAACCTTGCGATCCCCATCTTCTGTCAGATCTAGGTAATACAGCTTGCCCCGTTTAACACCATAACCAAGAGTCTTGTGAGATAGAATATCCTGAAAAACACAGAAAGATGGCCAGAAGGTTACAGTACAATTAAGCGAGGATGTGATTTGGCCCACTGAGAGGAGATTAAACTCCAGGGAAGGGACTACCAATACTGTGTCCAATTTAAGAGCTTTAGATAAAGCAAGAGAACCTTCACCAGTTACGGGGCATTCATCACCGTTTGCAGTGGACACGATGGAATGAGAGGCAGGAAGGGAAGATTGTAATTTATTCGAGTCTCGAATCATATGATCCGATGCACCTGTATCAATTATCCAAGTATTTGGCCTAGAACAAGCAGAAAGAGCATGTTTCTTACCTGCATTACCCGCATCACCCGAGTGAGCAACGTGAGTTGTGGGTGCATCGTCCCCCTTCGTAACTGCCTCACTGATCATCACCTTTCTCGCAGGTTTCTTCCTTGGCTTCTTGGTGAAATCCCACCACTCAGGATACCCGATGATTTCATAGCACCGTTGTTTGGAATGGCCTGTCTCGCCACAATGATCGCACACCAGATTGCTTGCCCTTCCTGAAGGTGGTTTTCGATTCTTGCCAGCTCCGGATGGTGAGACTTGACGAGTCTGCAATGCTGTATATTCAGGGACTCCTCCCATAGTCTTGCGCTGTTGATCTTCACGCCTAACATAGGCATACGTACCCTCCAAATCTAACTTTGGATCTTTTCGTAATATTTCCCCTCGAACCTGATCAAACTCGGGATCCAATCCACTTAAGAAAATATGGACACGGAGTTTGGCCATGGCTGAATGCAATGTGATTATTCCATCCACTGTGTTTTCTTGTAGGGTTGCTCGATGATCAATCTCCTAGAAGATAGCTATGAGTTCAGAAAAATATGTGGACAGTGGTCTGCCCTCTTGCCGAATAGAAAACGACTTTTGATTTAGTTCAAACAGTTTCGTTTCATCGGAGCCATCATAAAATGTTTTTGATACAGCCTCCCATACGTCTTCTGCTATTGGCAAGTGAATAAATCGCTGCATAAGCGATGGAGACATGGAGTCGATAAGTCAACTTTTTACCTTCTGGTTTTCAGTGATCCATGTTGCATATGTTGGATCAGTTACAGCCGGTTTTGGTTCAACTCCGATGAGGTAGCCGGCTTTATTCCTTGCTCCAATTTGCATCTCCATTAACTGAGACCATAGAGGATAATTGGTTTCATCGAGAATGACACTGGTTGGGAACGCAGCATTCTCCTGTTGAATGACAATTGACTGTGGCTGTGATGGTTCAGTGCTCATGTTGTTCGTTCAAGGAATGGTCCGAGAAAGGGTATTTCGAGTTAGAAAGTTATGGCTTAGGGATTATGTCTCTGATACCATGTTGACTTATGAAACCCTCATATATTTTTCGGAAGAGCTTAACTTCTATTCTCTGTACAAGGGAATATTTATACAAGAGGTAAACACCTACTCACAAGCAACTACAACTACTCCTACCTTATCTCTACATCTTCACATCTATCATTTACACAGGATAAATTCTACATTATGGATATGGTGGAAGAGTGTGCCGTTGGAGACATACTCGTAGACAAGTAAAGGAACTTTGGTCTCCAAACAACAGCCTAACAGCTTCACCACATTTCGATGGTTTACTTGAGTGAGAATAACCACCTCGTTTATGAATTGCTCAGTCTGAGTCTCATCCATTATTCTTGACTTTTTTATTGCAACTTCTCGTTTATCGGATAGAATTCCTTTGTACACTGTGCCATAACCTCCTTTGCCAAGAATGCGATCCTCTGCATAATTATTGGTGGATTTTTCGAGTTCTTCTGCTGTGAAAATTCTTGCAAATTCTACGATGCCCTCTCTTGTGGACATATGCTGCTTCAATAGCATACCACCATTTTGGTGGAAAAATTTCTCTCTTTGTTTGATTCATTTCCTCTTCTTAATGATAAAATAAATCCAACTTGCTCTAATTACTAAGCACAAGAAGCCAAACCCGAATCCTGCAATGATTTCCCAAAAGATATCATCAACCAATCGAGGAAAAAGGAGCCCTAAAATAACAAATGTGTAATATCTGCAACAAGATAGCATACTAGAATAGACGTATTGAAAATTTCCCCCATGCATATAATTTCCAATATTTGCATTATTCTTAAAGACTTAAGCCTCTCTGTGGATGCTTGTTTTATGAGAAAGGCTTTGGAATCCCAAATAAAAATAGAACTTAGCAAAGAATTACCTAAAGAGAACTTAATTACTGGAAACTGCGAGCTCTGAGCAATACAACCTCAACCATCTATCCTGCCATCACCGGTGTATCCTTTCCGACAAACGCAGCTGAAACTACCTGGAGTATTTGTGCAAATCGCATTTTCGTCACAAGGATTATTAACTAGGCATTCGTTGATATCTGCCATCAGGAAAGCACAAAATATAAAACCAGTCGGCTAGAGATAAACAGAAACTCAAAATTTGTAAACTTTAGCTCTTGGATCGACACAAAAGAATTATATGTTAAACGAAACAGAGCAGCCACCACTTATATACGGATTGCCCTCATATCCTTCGGTGCAATTGCAGCGATAACCACCGAGACCCGCTTCATAATCGACACAGTGGCTGTTCAGTTGGCATGTATAATCCGGAGACTTCTGAGCTTTGTTGAAAATGGCAATTTTGGAAGTTAATAATTTTTAACTCATGATTAGTTAGCCTAAAACAATTAATGGGAATTGTTCTTGACATGTTAGAGATTGTTTTGATTGTAGTAGAAGCCATTTTCATGGTGGGAATCCATAATTAAATATTGTTAAAGTTGGGTGTTTAACCATTTGGGAACTCATGTTAGACATGAGTCCCACATGGAAAAAATAGAGGAGTGTGGAAGCCTTTATATACTAAAAGGCTTTTCTATAGACTTAATAGAAAAACCCAAGGTATGGAGGATGCCAGGCGATCGCCGCCCGGCCCGGCTTGGGCTTGGGCCATGTTTTCACGATCCTCTATTTTTATTTGGCCCAATTAACTCTAACTTGAAAAGGAATAGGAAACATAAAATCTGGTAAGGGAACTAGGGCTTCCTAATCCGAATTGGGTTTTAATTTTCCTAAGGCGAGATTAAAAGGAGGAACAGAGCCGCCATTAGGGTTAACCCCTTTTCGTACTTTTTTGCTTCCTGCGAGAAAATTCGCCGCATCGGTCTCTCTCCACGATCCATGATTTTTGCCTTATCGGGACCGGTGAATTGAGGGGATTTTCGAGGTGATCACAGTTGGTGTGCGTCAGCAGTGATCTGAGACCGTCTCATCCTGCAAAAAGAGTCGCTGTACCCATCGCACCGGAGTGGGGCGAATAGCTTCTTGAAGGCAAACCAGTATTAGACTGGTGATTCGGTCAGCAGTACAATACGTTGCGGTATAGCTTGTCCAGAGAAGTGCCGGCACCTGGTATGTTCTGGTAGAACTGCGAGCAAGTCTCTTAGGTATACTACTGATTTGTTTATTAAGTGTGAATTCTGTCTAGTTACATTACGTTTGGACTATGTGGCCTTGCCAGCATTGTTGATATTTGATAATTGCAATTGTTAGAGCCCTGGTCGGGTATAGGCGGTGCTTGTTCAATTCAGTTGAGTTGCCTGTCTGTGCTCGTAGGTACCCTGTATTCTAACAGTCTTCAAGAAGCAAATCTGCAATTATCTGTTTGTGTGCAATGGCCAATTCGTCAGGTACTGCATCTGCTGCGTATAAGCCTTTGGTTGACTTGAATGGTCTGTCGGACAAGTTTGGTCCAGGGCAGAATTTCAAGCGTTGGCAACAACGCATGAAAAATTGGTTGACCATGAGGGGCTTATTATCAACAGTGCAGGTAGACAGGCCTATACCAACTGAAAGGCATTCTAGAGTAGCTGAGATTGCTGCGTGGGATGAACGAAACAATGTAGACAGAGGGGCAATACTGTCAGCATTGACAAATGCTCTCTTTGATGTCTACTGTTTTGAGTCATACACAGCAAAGATACTATGGGATGAACTGGATAGGAAATATAATATTGAGGATCAAGGTCTGGAAAAGTATTATGTCTCCAAATTCCTGAAGTTTCAGATGGTTGAGGGTAAGTCTGTGACTAAACAGACTCAAGAGTTGCAATCGATTATTCATTCTCTTCATGAATCGGATATGGAACTTCCTGAGAAGTTTCAAGTGATGTCAGTGATAGAGAATTTCCTAAGTCTTAGGAGGACTTTGGTATGTCCCTCAAACACAAGACGGAGAAGATTTCTCTAAACGGTCTGATGAAATCAATTTCCATTGAGGAGCAACATAGAAAGAATAGTTATATTGTACCTATGGAGTCTAATGTCCATGTGGTGACTATTGGGAAGAAGAGCAATAATTAGAGGAATGTGGGAGTTAACTCAAACTCTAAAAATATAAATAAGACAAAAGGCAAGGCCAAGAAGAAACCGAAAGCAAACAAACCTTACTGGAATTGTGGTCAGGTTGGACATTGGGCTAAGGACTGTCCATCTAAAAAGCCCAAAGTCAAACAAGGATCAAATTCTGAAGCACAAGTCAATGTGGTGGTAGAGGATACTAGTCGAGTGGAGGCTGATTTGAGTACTCACCTTGATGAGGTTTGTACTATTGAGGCTGAGACTGGCAGCACTACTTCCAATTATGATGAAAGGTATGTTTCTATTAACCCAGAAGTATTTACTATTTATGAGCCACTTGAATGGCTGGTTGATATTGGAGCAAATGTGCACGTTTGTGCTGATAAATTGCTTTTTATGTCTTATCAGCCTATTAAAGGAAAAACTGTGAAGATGGGGAACTCAACTGCAGCCAATGTGTTGGGGATTGGACGCGTGGACTTGAAGTTTCCTTCAGGGCATATTCTTTCTCTTCATAGGGTGCAACATGTTCCAACAGTTCAGTAGGAATATTCTTAGTGGTTCATATTTAGTTAGAGAGGGTTATGAATTTACTTTAAAATGTAATAAAGTAGTGATTATGCACTACAATTCTTTTGTTGGCAAAGGTTATTTGTCAGATGGTTTATTTAAATTAAAAGTTGAACCTTTTACTTCTGCTTTGAATAAAGCTTCTTTTATTGAGAATTCTGTTTTACCCTATGGTGCACATTATTGAATCACTTGATGTTTGGCATAGTAGACTTGGACATTTAAATTTAGATTCTGTTAAAAGAATGATGAATTTAGACTTGATCCCTAAACATTCAATTGATAAGAAAAATAAATGTCAAGTGTGTGTGGAAGCTAAAACAACCAGGAAACCCTATCATTCAATTGAAAGGGATTCAGAAATACTTGATTTAGTTCACATAGATTTTTGTGAATTCAATGGCTTGTTGACTAGGGATCATAAGAAATACTTCATTACTTTTATTGATGTTTGCAGTAAATATTGCTATGTTTATTTACTTAAACATAAAGATGAAGCACTTGAAAAGTTTCTCATATTTAAAAATGAAGCTGAAACTCAAACTGACAAGAAACTTAAAAGGTTAAGATCTGATAGAGGTGGAGAGTATGGGTCTAATCCATTTGTTGAATATTGCCAAAGCAATGGCATAATTCATGAGGAGACACCCCCTTATTCTCCCTAGTCTAATGGGATTGCTGAATGGAAAAATAGAACGTTTAAAGATATGATCAACAGTTTACTTTTGAATTCTGGATTGCCTAAGTATATGTGGGGTGAGGCTTTGAATACGGCTTGCCATATTCTGAACAGAGTCCCTCATAAACATAAAGAGGTAACTCCATTTGAAATCTGGAATGCTAGGAAACCTAACTTAAAATACTTCCGTGTGTGGGGTTGTCTTGCAAAAGTTCTAATCCCTGAACATAAAAGGAAGAAGTTAGGACCAAAGACTGTTGATTCCATCTTTATTGGTTATGTGGAAACAAGCTATGCCATGAGATTTTTGGTAATTAAGTCCGAAATACCTAGTATAGATTGTAACACTATCATTCAATACCGTGATGCTACATTCTTTGAGAATGTGTTTCCCATGAAAATTGGTTTGCCTCAAGATGTTCCTACTCTAGATTCAGCCTTAACATCTCATTCCCTTCCTGATCATGTGGAAAGGATGAAAGATGTGGGGGCAGGTCCAAATAGTCCCAATACTCAAATTGAGGAATTGGAAGAACCTATAAGGAGTAAGAGAGCTAAGGTTGTCAAGGAATTTGGAAGTGACTTTATCACTTACAATGTTGAAGAGGACGAACCTTTGACTTTTCAAGAAGCTATGGCTTCCTCAGAAACAGGGCATTGGAAAGAAGCTGTCAAGAGTGAAATGGATTCCATTGTCTCCAATGGGACATGGGAATTGGTAGATCTCCCTCCTGGGTGCAGTACAATTGGATGTAAATGGATATTTAAGAAGAAACTTAAACCAGATGGGACCATAGATAAGTATAAAGCCAGATTAGTTTCCAAAGGGTTTAGACAGAAAGAGGGAATAGACTATTTTGATACATACTCTCCTGTTGCTCGTTTGACTACAATCCGAGTGCTAATTGCATTGGCTTCCATATATGGTCTCACCATCCACCAAATGGATATGAAGACAGTTTTTCTTCATAGTGATCTTGAAGAAGAGATATATATGGATCAACCTGACGGATTTGTAGCCAAAGGAAATGAACGAAAAGTTTGTAAACTTGTTAAATCCCTATATGGTCTAAAACAAGCACCCAAACAATGGCATGAAAAATTTGATAAAACAATTTTATCATTTGGCTTCAACATAAATGAGAATGACAAGTGTGTTTACTGTAAGGTTAAAGGTAATGCTTGTATTGTTCTATGCCTGTATGTGGATGACATTTTGCTATTTGGGTCCAATATTGAGATAATTAATGAGACTAAATCATTTTTGAAAAGTAAGTTTGAAATGAAGGATATGGGAGTAGCAAATGTGATTCTTGGCCTAAAGTTGATTCGCTCAACTGAGGGGATAACCATTTCTCAAACTCACTATGTTGAGAGTGTTCTTGAGAAATATGGGTATCAAAATTGTAGAATTGCTAAAACTCCAAGTGACCCTTCTGTAGCTTTGTTCAAAAATGAAAGTGGAGTTCCTGTGTCTCAATTAAGATATTCTCAAATTATTGGTAGCTTGCAATATCTTGCAAATGGCTCAAGACCGGATATTTCATTTTCTGTATCTAAGCTGGCAAGATATACAAGTTGTCCAAATCGGACTCATTGGGAGGCCTTGGATAGAGTACTACGGTACTTGAAGGGAACAGTTTCCCTTGGGCTGCATTATGGGAAATTCCTTGCTGTACTTGAAGGGTATAGTGATGCAAGCTGGATAGCCAAGAACTCTGGTAGCAATGGTTGCACTGGATATGTGTTTACATTAGGTGGCGGAGCAGTCGCCTAGAAGTCTTGTAAACAGACTTTGATAACTCGGTCAACTTTTGAGGCTGAGTTATGTGCCTTGGATACTACTGGAACGGAAGCTGAATGGCTGTATGGACTATTGTCCTCTTTGCCAATGATCAGCAAGTCCGTTACTGCTATATCTGTGCATTGTGACAGTCAAACCA
Organism: Voacanga thouarsii; assembly: GCA_026120185.1. Taxonomy (NCBI): domain Eukaryota; kingdom Viridiplantae; phylum Streptophyta; class Magnoliopsida; order Gentianales; family Apocynaceae; genus Voacanga; species Voacanga thouarsii. The sequence continues at coordinate 35,578 of JANUWF010001289.1, read as the reverse complement.
CAATTGCAAAGATAAAGAGTACCAAGTATAATCAAAAGACTAAGAGACACATCCAAGTTAGACTTAAGTCTATAAGGGAGTTAGTGTCTGAAAGGGTGGTGTCTGTTGACTTTGTTGGATCCAAAGATAACATTGCAGACCCCCTAACTAAGGGACTTGAAACATCATTGTTCCTTAAATCCAGGTTGGGAATGGGACTGATAACCCAGAAATGATTCACCTACAGTGGCAACCCAACTGACCAAGTGGAGATCCCACAAGGCAGTTCAATGTGGTATAAACAAGCTGTTTGAGTGAATCTGGCACCAATTCTGATACTTTTGTATCTAGGTCCTTTCCCTGAAAGCCTGTGGTGCAGTTACTGCAATTAGTAAGAGTTTTGACTCTGAATGGGATCAAGTCTTTTAGACAGGATGCTAGCAGTACATCCTTGGAGATCGCCAACTATGTGAGTGTTGTTGTGTGGCCGCAACTAAAGGGAATTGGGTTTTCTCTGAATACACTCATGAGACAGGATCAGGACACATGGCCATAACGTGTCAACCCTAAAGATTATCTCCATAGCCGATAGTCTGTTGTTACCAATGGACGCCGTCACATTCAAGGTTCAGATTCAAGGCTTAAGTCCATCTGTTCTTGTGGGGGCATAAGTTGGATAACTTAGGTAGTGGTTCAAACCGGAAGGTACCATTATCGAAAGCAGATTATGTAAATCCTGAATAGTCTTTAACTATGGATTTGTGGGGGATTGTTGAAAATGGCAACTTTGGGAGTTAATAATTTTTAACTCATGATTAGTTAGCCTAAAACAATTAATGGGAATTGTTCTTGACATGTTAGATATTGTTTTGATTGTGGCAGAAGCCATTTTCATGGTGGGAATCCATAATTCAATGTTGTTAAAGTTGGGTGTTTAACCATTTGGGAACTCATGTTAGACATGAGTCCCACATGGGAAAAATAGAGGAGTGTGGAAGCCTTTATATACTAAAAGGCTTTTCTATAGACTTAATAGAAAAGCTCAAGGTATGGAGGATGGCACGCGCGCGCCGCCTGGCCCGGCTTGGGCTTGGGCCATGTTTTCACGATCCTCTATTTTTATTTGACCCAATTAACTCTAACTTGAAAAGGAATAGCAAAAATAAAATCTGGTAAGGGAATTAGGGCTTCCTAATCCGAATTGGGTTTTAATTTTCCTAAGGCGAGATTAAAAGGGGGAACAGAGCCGCCATTAGGGTTAACCCATTTTCGTACTTTTTTGCTTCCTGCGAGAAAATTCGCCGCTTCGGTTCTCTCTCCACGATCCATGATTTTTGCCTTATCGGGACCGGTGAACTGAGGGGATTTTCGAGGTGATCACAGTTGGTGTGCGTCAGCAGTGATCTGAGACCGTCTCATCCTGCAAGAAGAGTCGCTGTACCCATCGCACTGGAGTGGGGCGAATAGCTTCTTGAAGGCAAACCAAGTATTAGACCGGTGATTCGGTCAGACGATACGAGACGTTGCGGCGCAGCTTGTCCAGAGGGGTGCCGGCGCCTGGTACGTTCTGGTAGAACCGCGAGCAAGTCTCTCAGGTATACTACTGATTTGTTTATTAAGTGTGAATTCTGTCTAGTTACATTACGTTTGGACTGTGTGGCCTTGCCGACATTGTTGATATTTGATAATTGCAATTGTTAGAGCCCTAGTCGGGTATAGGCGGTGCTTGTTCAATTCAGTTGAGTTGCCCGTCTGTGCTCGTAGGTACCCTGTATTCTAACAAGCTTCACTACAACTTTGGTTTCCAATCGCCCAGTCAAGCACTATTGGAACGTTATCACTAGTTCTGTTGGAAAAGGTTGGATCCAAGAAATCTGATTTGCGAAAAACAAAGCTGTCCTGCTCTCCAAGAAACGCATAGCCACAAGGGTTGAAACTCCACACTTGAGAGTGACTTCTCAAACTGCTCATGGATGCAATGAATTGCTTCAGACCTTTAGGTATGGCGGTTTGACAACAAGCAATACCAGTACATTCTCCATCAATCAGAGCTTCGCCCTCAGAGCAGAGGGAGACACACCCGCTGGTGAAGTTCCGCCCTTCGCTTCCAGCTATCAATGCCAAATCGTCACACCCAACCATTATGAATTTATTTGCATCTGATAAGGTGAGTGGTGTTATCGTTAAATTCATCCACACTAGGTTGTCCCCGCTTGTCCAGTTACCTAGCCGATTGTAACATCTAGAAGCCACCCAGTTCTTGACTCGCATTTCGTTATCTGATATCTCGACTACTTCAAGGTTTCTGAAGAAGGGCTTGGGTGGGTTGAAAGTAGTGTTGCAGTCGATGTCAAACCAGGTGCCAATGGAACGGCGTAATCCTACGCAAAAAGGTAGGGAATAATCACGTTTCCGCACTTATTTTGGCAGCCCGGCTTCGTTATGCTGGCACCTCTAGTAATGGACTTGAGAGTGGTGGTGGCCGCTGCACAGGATGCGATGTTTGCCAATCCCAGTGGAATGATCAAGAGTTGAAAATAGAGACACTGCAGACACCTTCTCTTTCCCATGTTTTCTCCAAGATCGAGTATCTCCTGCATTGATTGTAGCTATATAGTTTGAGACTGAAGAGTTTGTTATATACGAGAATTGGTTAGTTGGGAATGATGTATGAAGAAATTTGACTAACTCTTAAGCTGAATCAGTATTAAGCGGCAGGCGATTGACTCATAGAACACAAAAACAGGACTGGTTCAAACCTGTGGAAATTTAATGCCATGGAAGAGGTGGATGAATTTTAAAAAGCCTCTCAAATTATGAGCGTGTAAGCCCCTCAAAAATTAATCATTTTCAATAAGCCCTTTAAAGTAAAAATTATGTCTCGATTAAACCCTTCTGCTAAGATTTTTAACCAAAAACTGATCCTTTTATACTTTTGCTCTCTCAATATTGGGTCCGGGGTCATGCAATTTGGAAGTTCAAATTATATAGAAAGTTATGAACATTGCTTACGGTTTAATAAATAAAATTTTGTATTATAAAATAAAGTTCTAGTTATTAAAAAAAAATCAACACGTGACTACTCTACAGACTACTGCATGTATATCAAATTTTCCATTTTTCTCATCTTGATCGTCAACTAGCCACCAAGTTACACCCTCAACTTGTCCCTCAAGATCCATACATCCCTAAGAAAAGAAAAAATACACAGGCACTTACACACATATAGACATATAAAATTTCTTTCTTTTTTTTTTTTTTATCTTAGACCCAATAAAAGTTTGCATGAGAAATTTGACTAACTCAAGTTTATGATAAAATAAAAAAAAAATTTGATTAGAACTAATCAACGGTAAAATAATTAGCTGCGACTTGCATATACAGCACAAAGACAGGAATGATTCAAGATTGTGGAAATTTTACCCTTACTTTGTCAGACAGGAAAAGTATATATAGGCCTCTATACATTTTCCCTGGATCGGTGAAATATTAAAAAGCATAATCTCGATCAAAACAGAAAGCAGTAAACTAAGCAATCAAATGGTTAATTCATATTATCCCTTCCACTCACCTTGAGTTAACTACTGAGATGATTGGTGTTGAGAATTTCACATTGATATTTTAGGTTCAAATATCTCTTGAGACATGAGTTATTTACGCACATTTAATAACGATAATCACTTTTTTTAATCAATAAAAAATATATATTTCTCCTTTCTCAGTATATTTTTTTTCAGTTAAAAATTGAGTAATTTTTCTGGACTAATAGTATGATGCAGACTAGTTGAATAATGGTATTGCGAAGTACTCGTGATAGCAATCGTAATTAAAAGAGAGACAGCCCATTAATTAATCATGGACCGAGTTGACATTGTTAACCAAGGAAAAGTCAAAAGTACTGAATTTATCTATTGAAACTTACATTTTGTTACCTTAGTTGATATTGAATTTATAAAAATTTAAAGATTAAGATTCTTATTAATTAAAGAGATAACGTATAACACAAGATATATTAATAATATCAATAATTTAACAGATATTGCCGATGCCGAATGTAGCTGGTCCGTTTTTGGCTGAACTAATTAAAGGCTGTTCTTTCAGGTCTTCGTTGCTGTCTTTCTCTTGGTATTAAATCTTTGATTGTTCAGCTGGATTCTGCGCAACTGGTTCTTTATTTGTCTTCTTCGCATCAAGTGCCATGGTATATGGTTACCGAGGACTTTCGGCGACTGAAGTTATTGCTTAATCGTTTTGATTATGTTTCGTTTGAGCACGTTTATCATCAAGGAAACTTGGTTGCTGATTCGTTGGCTAAGATGGCATCTGTTCAGAAGATTTCTTTGGAATATTTGGATTTTGGTAGTTTGCTGCTCCGCATTCGGAAGCTTTGTATTGTAGACTCTCAATCTGTGCCTATTTTAAGGAATAGACATTGTATTTATCTTGGAGGTTCAGGCCAGTGCTCCCTCTCACACTGTAATTTATAAGACAAAATATGTCAGCCATTTTCAAATTTTTACAAATTTTGATTTTTATTCTTTTATTTTAAAATGTATAATTTTAAACCTCGAAACTTTTAAAACATTTAAAAAATAATAATATTTTATAAATAAAAAATGGAGAAATAAAAGTTAGAATCTAGTGATTTTGTATTGTACTTGAATTTTTATTGTTGAAAAGGCTATCTTTTAGGTGTTTTAAAAGTTTAAGAGCTAAAATCACATATTTTAAAATTCGAGAGTAGAAATAAAAATTTATAAAAGTTCAAGGATGATTAGCATATTTTACTCTAATTTATAAAATTTTTATTTAGTAAATGATGTGGAATTTGTAACTGCACAAATATCAGACAAGTAATAAAATAGTGAATATAAGAAGTAAAATTCTTTTACTTATAATCTAACTCAAACCAAAATAAAAATATTTTAGTTTAAAAATTAATTACTACTAAAAATTGACAAATCAAATTATATTTAATTAAATCAACGGCAAAGAATTGACCAAGACATTTCAATTCCAACTTACTCCTTTTATGAAGAACAGTTGATTAATTCTCGAATTAGTTAAAGGTAGAACTCTCATATATAAGTTAAACTCAATCTCGCGGTAAAAAGCTCCTAATTTAAATTAATAAATCAATTATATTTTTACGTTACTTTAATTAATAAAGTCACATAAAATTTTATGGACTTTCCTAACTTTTATTTCCTACCCGCTATAAACCACACAAACAAATCGAATATATTTCTAATCAATTTTACGATGTGTTATTATTACTACGGTCCAATTTAATCTAACACGTCGCTGAAATTCAAATAAATTTAAATTCATGTAATAATTGACTAAAAAATTACAAATTTTAAGAATAATACTAACAAACGAGACAAAAGAAATAATCTTTAATTGAAATCAACTAATCACATAAAAGTTTTAGTTTTCATTAAAAGTATTAGTTTCAAAAAATTTAATTACACATAATCTTAATATCTAAAGTCATGAATTTAATTACTATAAAATAAGAAAAAAAATAATAAAGTAGAGAAAAAGCCTGGATTGATTGGTCAGGCAGTCCTCTGCTTGGCCTTTTTCTATTCTTCCGTCTTTGTTTCCTTCTGTTTCTGCTCCTCTCTGTTTTCCTTCCAGCCTTTCCAAATCAAAGTCCAATTCAACTAAGCGTAGCCTATCATTCCCATTATTTATGTGTCTTCTACCTTAATTTTGGAAAGAAAAAAAACAAATTATTTAGGATTGGGACAATTGTTAGCAAGAAATATGATAGTTAGAGTTACAGGAAGAAGATGTTCAATTATAAAGAAAAAGAGAGTCAGAAAACACAAGAAGAGAGTAAAAACGATAATGAGAATATAGTAAGAGAAGAGTTTAGCTATAGAGGAGTTGTAGGCACTGGTATATTTTATTGAGGTTATAAAAAAAAGATAAATGAGATGCAAGTTGATGGGACATTAGTTCTCCGCGATAATTCTGTCTCTACTAAGACAAATACCTTGCAAAGTGAACTGAATAGCCATGGCTCAACAAAGGACCACAGATGGGATCATCAAAACTAGAGGTTGGCAGATTTGGCCATTCCAAATCAACACCTCTCAACTGTAATGCAGAGAGATAGGACAGCACAGGGTCATCATCAGCTCCTTAGACAGCAGACGGGTACCTTTGATACTGCAGAATTGGCTCTTCTTCTCAATAATGTTTCAAACATTTCCCAAATACCTAAGCTATGATATCCAAACTAATATTTCTACACACAACGAAATTTTCTTTAAAGAATTTTTTTCTGGTACTCCTTGCTTATTACAATCAGCAGAATTCGAGCTTGAATTGCAGTAGCAAATAACTCGTCTCAAAAAGAAGAAAAAGCAAAAAGCCAAGCCTCGTCAAAAAATGGATTTCGAAATTATATGAGGATCTAATCCAATCAGATGCTGATGACTACACTCCTATTCAATCTAAGAAGGGAAAGCATTATTGTCAGGACATTCTATGATTACTAGACAAGTAATCAATCTAAGTGAATTGCGTCATTGAGCACCAATCTCAGATGCTGATGACTACACTCCTATTCAATGACACAATTTTTGAGTGCTCAATCTATGACTACTAGACAAGTAATCAATCTGAGTGATTACTACTCGTTTATGATTTAGTCAGACTGAGCACTCAAAAATTTCATCGTTGGAGAGTTAACCTTATTATTCATAACCTTTATAGCAGCTGCAGTCATATATCCCTTCTAAATCTAGTGTCTGAATCAACACGGCTGCTATTTGCTTGGCATGTGCGTGATCGGCTGCTGTTTTGGTTACTGCACGAATTTGCTCTCCTACCCCCAATCTACAACTGTCGGAACAGTCCGTGGTCAGACGAAAAATGGAATTGGAGAAAGCTCTTGAATGGAATTGGAGAAAACTATTGAATATATGTGTTTATTAATCTTATGTCTTCTGTTTTTCCACCCATTTACAACATCCAAAGCCTGCTACATATAGCACTAGGTTTAACCTAACACCTTAAATCAAGCCATAAAATAAGGAATAAAAATCACATCAAAGATACAATATAATTGGATTATCATATTTGTAAGAAGTTGTTACTCTTAAGAATCTTGAATACCAACCATATCCCTCAATCTGATATTGAGTAAATATTCGAATGAATACAATCTCCTTATCACCCCAGCTGCCTTATAGCTCCTAGGCTCAATCAACTGAATCCGAATCAGGTCTGCTAACATGGTCTTTTGCAAAAAATTAGAAACAGTGAAATCCAAGGCACCACGGAATTTGACGAAGGCATAGCTGCAAGGATCAAAAGAGGACTTTGGCGTGTGGTTTTCTTAAATTTTGGGGAGAAAGTCTCCCAAACGAAGCATGGTAAATCGCGTTAAAAGTAGAATTCAATGACAATAACGAAAGAAAATATAGAAATGAAGCAACCAATGGAATATCATGACAATTATAAAATAGATTTTTAAATCGTCAAAATTATACAAATGTAAAATACATTGTCGATATCTTAATTAAAAATTAAAACAATAAAGGCTAAGTTCAACTTGTGCGTTTCAAAAAGTCCCTACTACCGGGGCACTGGAAACAACGTGCAACCGTCCAAATTGTGTGTTATGTTTAAGGACACATTGTAGAGATCCGAGAGCTCAGGATTTATGGAAGCACTGTAAAGATCCGTTGGCTCACTCAAAAGAGCCACGGTTTCTTCATGGCCTTCCTGTTGAGCCCCAGGATGTCTAACTAATTTCCTTTGCCTTTCCAGTTCCATTGCTATTTCTTTCATTGTTGGTCTTTCGTCACCTGCCAGCTTGAGGCATCTCTTCACAAGTTCAGCAACTTCATGGAGTTGCTTCAAAGTCCCTTCTCTCAGAATTCGTGGCTCCAGAATCTGGAACAAACGATTTTCTTTGAGGGACGTGATAAAATATGTGGCCAAGTTTTTTTCCTCTTGCGCTTTTACAGTAGAGAGAGGTTTTCTCCCTGTCATAAGCTCTGCAAGAACGACCCCAAAGCTGTAAACATCACTTTTCTCTGTTAATTGACTCGAATGGAAGTATTCGGGATCCAAATAACCCAAGGTTCCCTGCACTAGAGTTGTGACTTGAGTCTGGTCCAAAGGCACTAATCTTGAAGCTCCAAAATCTGATATTTTTGCAGTGTAGTAGTCATCCAGGAGTATGTTGGCTGACTTGACATCTCTATGAATAATAGGCACGGAAGCAGCAGAGTGAAGATAGGCCAGTGCACCGGCAGCTTCAGCTGCGATTCGCAGACGATTTTCCCATGAAAACCAAGCCATCTCCCTGCTGTTATGGATATGGTGGAAGAGTGTACCGTTGGAGACATACTCGTAGACGAGCAATGGAACTTCGGTCTCCAAACAACAGCCTAACACCTTCACCACATTTCGATGGTTTACTCGAGTGAGAATAACCACCTCGTTTATGAATTGCTCAATCTGAGTCTCATCCATTATTCTTGACTTTTTTATTGCAACTACTCGTTTATCAGATAGAATTCCTTTGTATACTGTGCCATAACCTCCTTTGCCAAGAATGCGATCTTCTGCATAATTATTGGTGGCTTTTTCGAGTTCTTCACCTGTGAAAATCCTTGCAAATTCTACAATACCCTCTCTTGTGGACATATGCTGCTTCAATAGCATCCCACCATTTTGGTGGAAAAATTTCTCTCTTTCTTTGATTAATTTCCTCTTCTTAATGATAACATAAATCCAACTTGCTCCAATTACTAAGCACAAGAAGCCAAACCCGAATCCTGCAATGATTTCCCAAAAGATATCATCAATCAATCGAGTAAAAAGGAGCCCTAAAATAACAAATGTGTAATATCTGCAACAAGATAGCATACTAGAGTAGACGTGTTGAAAATTTCCCCTATTCATATAATTTCCAATATTTGCATTATCCCTAAACCTTTCTGTGGACGCTTGTTTTCTAAGAAAGGCTTTGGAATCCCAAATAAGAATAGAACTTAGCTAAGAATTACCTAAAGAGAACTTAATTACTGGAAACTGCGACCTCTGAGCAGTACAACCAGGACCATCCTTCCTGCCATCACCGGTGTATCCTTTCCGACAAACGCAGCTGAAACTACCTGGAGTATTTGTGCAAATTGCATTTTGGTCACAAGGATTATTAACCTCGCATTCGTTGATATCTGCCATCAGAAAAGCACAAAATATAAAACCAGTCGTCTAGAGAAAAACAGAAACTCGAAATCTGTTAACTTTAGCTCTTGGATCAACACAAAAGAATCATATGTTAAACGAACCAGAGCAGCCACCACTTAGATACGGATTGCCCTCGTATCCTTCTGTGCAATTGCAGCGATAACCACCGAGACCCGCTTCATAATCGACACAGTGGCTGTTCAGTTGGCATACATAATCGGGAGACTTCTGAGCTTCACTGCAACTTTGGTTTCCAATCGCCCAGTCAAGCACTATTGGAACATTATCTCTGGTTCTGTTGGAAAAGGTTGGATCCAATAAGTCTGATTTGTGAAAAACAAAGCTGTCCTGCTCTCCAACAAAGGCATAGCCGCAAGGGTTGAAACTCCACACTTGAGAGTGATTTCTCAAACTGCCCAGGGATGTTCTGAATTGCTTCAGACCTTTAGGTATGGCGGTTTGACAACAACCAATACCAGTACATTCTCCATCAATCACGGCTTTTCCATCAGAACAGAGGGAGACACACCCACTGGTGAAGTTCCGCCCTTCGCTTCCAGCTATCAATGCCAAATCATCACACCCGACGCTTGTGAATTTATTTGCATCTGAGAAGGTGAATGGCGTTGCCGATAAATTTATCCCCCTTTGTCTGACCCCATTGGTCAAGTTACCTAGCTGGTTGTAGCAGTTGGAAGCCACCCAGTTCGTGATTCGTATTTCGTTATCTGATACGTCGAGTACTTCAAGGTCTCTGATGAAGGGCTTGGGTGGGTTGAAAGAAGTGTCGCAGCTGATGTCAAACCAGGTACCAATGGAACAGCCTAATCCTACACCAAAAGGGTAGGGAATAATCACGTTTCCGCACTTATTCTGGCAGCCCGGCTTCGTTATGCTGGCACCTTTAGTAATGGACCCGAGAAAGGTGTTAGCCTTAGCAAAAGAGCCGATGTTTGCCAATGCCAGTGGAATGATCAAAAGTTGAAGGTAGAGACCCTGCAGACACCTTCTCGTTACCATGTTTCCTCCAAAATCGAGTTATCTCTTGGATTGATTCTGGCTATATACTTTGAGATTTGAGAAGTGGTTATTTGGGAAGGATGTATGAAGAAATTTGACTCGCTCTTAAGCTGAATCAGTATTAAGCTGCAGGCGATTGACTTGTACACTACAGAGACAGGACTGATTCAATCCTGAGGAAATTTAAAGACATGAAAGGGATTCTTTTTTTTTTTTTTTTCTTTTTGGTTCAAACCAGTGGAAATTAAAAGCCATGTAAGAGTTTTTTTTTTTTTTTTCTCTTTAAATAAAAAGAAGGTAAGTTCTACAAGCTCGCTACACTACATAAGTTCTGTACAACAGGTTTATAGAAGTTTCAATTTGGAACAGCATTATGGAATGATCCAACACTTATCATTGGGATCAATTTAATGGACAAAGTCATTGTGAAATTATGGCTTGTATCAACTAATTAAGCCCCTCAAAAATTAATCATTTTTATTAAGCCCTTTAAAGTAAAAAATGTCTTTTGAATTCGCTTGTATTTAGAACTGAAAACTAATTCTTTTATGCTTTTGCTCTCTCGGGATCATGGAATTTAGGAGTTCAAATTACGTGAAAAGTTGTGATTATTACTCATAATTTGATAAATAAAATTTTATACGTAAAATAACGTTTCATAAAATTTATAAAAAAAAATTGACAAGTAAATACTCTATACAATATATATCAAATTTTCCTCTTTTCTCATCCTCATCGTCACCTGGCCACCTACTTCCCTCAAGATCCATATATGAAAAAATAAAAATATATAAAATAATTTTTTTTAAATCAAAATAAAATTTGAAAAATTATTGTCCAATCAAAGAATGTGATGCAGGCCAGGAATAATTACATTGCGAAGGATTCGTGATAGCCATCGTAATTGAAAAAGAAACAGCCGAATCGTAGAGGGAGTTGACATTGGTAACCAAAGGAAAAAATCAAAAGTATTGAATTTATCTGTGGAAACTTCTTTTTTGTTAATTTAGTTGATATTAAGTTTATAAAAATTGAAAGATTAAGGTGAAAAATCTGTTTTTTTTTTAACTCATGTTAATTAAAGATATAGTGCATAATATAAGACATATAATAATATCAATAATTTAACAAATTTCGTAGTTGGATCGAAGGTAAGAAAGACATTCAATGAACCAAGGAAAAGTTATCAGCATACGGGGTGATCCTTTTCTTATTTTATTCAAAATTATTAACCCAGTAACATTATGGTGAGAAGATTTATGATAAAAAAATTAAATAATTTATATACAATATATTATTCTTTAATCAATAAAAATAAAATATATAAAAAGTAAATGTTAATTCAATTTTAGAAAGTGGGTGCTAATGAGTTCATGTCATCCACTTCTCACAAGATTGAGTTGAGTTAACGTCTACTTTTCAAAATTAAATTAGCATTATTTTTTACATATTTTATTTTTATCGGTAAATAACATAATTTACGAGCCTAGCACCATAAACCTTCTCATGAGGTGGTCGCTATCATTCCCATTATTTGTGTGTCTTTTACCTTAATTTTGAAAAAATAAATATTTAGAATTAGGACAATTATTTGATAGTATAATAAATATGATGTTTAGAGTAAGAGGAAGAAGATAGCAGAAGGAGAGGTTCAGTTATAAAGTAAAGGAGAGCGAGAGAGCACGAGGAGAGTAAAAAGGAGAATGAGAATATAGTAAGAGAAGAGTTTACACAATGAATGAGATTTAGCTAATTTAATATTAAAATCAAGAAAAATCAGATGTAATGAATGGTCAGCATGTTATAAGAGATGACTATCATGACAATCGAGAGAGGAAAGATTATTGTTTCGGGTTACATGGGAAAAGAGAGATGGTTCCATGGAAGAATTAATCCAGGTTACATGTGCGTAGAATTATAATTACAAAAGAAAATTTGATCAAATTCGTTCCTATTTAAATAAGATTCGTTTAATTAATATTCGATTCCAATTTCAATATAATATTAAATTCGATGAATGAACGAACTAATTTAAATACATTCGTAAATATATTCAAAATTTTATAAATATATTATATATTTTATAAAAAATAATTATATTATTTATATTTTTTTGTTATATTTATTATATTTATACGTTATGAAAAATATAAAATAAATGAACTCGAATCTCAATTGAATTTTCTAAACTCGAACTCCAACGAAATTGAATATTATTAAATAATAATTGAATGAATATAAACTTGACCTCGATTAATACATAAATGAATTCAATACTGTTCGATTTTAATCGAATTCGAACTCAAAAATATTATACTTGATTTGTTCATATTCAATTACTGCTTCAATTATATTGAAGAAAAAAACAACAAAGAGAAGGGATGGTTTGGAGAATTAGGTTTTTAGATTATATGATATAATAGTGTGAAATATTAGGATGAAAAATTATCATTTTTTATATTTATACCAAAAAATATTATTTTTATAAAATTAATTACATCACATGCACAAAAATTACTAAAAATTGCTGGTATTTCAGTAAATAGTTTTATGATAATACAAACATTTTCTTTGTTTCTATTATAATTTTTACAAAAACTCTAACGTAGACTTAGTGAGATTGCCTGCTCCGTACAAGAATTGCCCTAATTTCTATTCTTATATTAGAATAGAAAATCATCAAGTAGCAAACAGAAATAGAAAGAAAATGTGACACGTGTCGCCCTTCATGTTGGCCGTGGCAGACAAGTTTGGACTGACTCAGCAGTCGCGTGTCATGAGCTCATCCATTTCTTGTTTCCTAGGAAGCAGCTTTAAGACACGTGTCTCCATAGCCTTAGCTGCTTAGCATGTCTGAGCACGGATGGAAAACAGGGACAGAACGCTCTATATATCTGCATGGGGCGAAACGAGTTTAAGCATTGTAGTGACTTCTCGTTTCGTAAGTAGCTTTCCTGTTCGCCTAGGTTGAAAGAAATTTAGGAGGTTCCAAGAAGAGAAAATCAGCCGGACATCATGGCATCAGAACAACAACGGTCTGAAATGGATCAAAGGGCAAGGCTGGGGGAGACTGTCATCCCCGGAGGCACTGGTGGCAAGAGTCTTGAAGCTCAGGAGCATCTTGCTGAAGGTGATGTCTCCCTCGTGATTTGCTTTTCTTCTCAGATCAGTTCTACAGTTTAGAAACCGAAACCTCACGTGTTAAGGAATAACCTAACGTTTGACAGTGTGGGTTTTTTTTATGTAATTTAACATTTTCAAAGGAATCGAATGAATGGTTGAAATGTATTCCAAACACCTTCTTTGTTAGAACTTAGAACACCAACAGGCCAGCGAGGTTTTAAGTTCTAAAACCTCTGTATCAGAACCTAGGCTAGGAGAACACAAATGAGTCTTTTTTTAATGATTGATGGTGGAACTAATATTTGGTTATGTTGAAGGGAGAAGCCGAGGAGGACAAACCAGGAAGGAGCAGCTGGGCACAGAAGGGTATCAAGAAATGGGAACCAAAGGAGGACAGACTAGAAAAGAACAGCTGGGAAGAGAAGGATATCAGGAGATGGGCCGGAAAGGCGGTCTCAGCACCATTGAGAAGTCTGGAGGTGAACGTGCAGCTGAAGAAGGCATTGAAATCGATAAGTCCAAGTTCAGGGCTTCTAACCCCTAAACGGCAATAATGCGATGCCATGCTGCCAGCATATCGTCCAGCAGTCTTAGTCTAAGCCTGTATCCCTTCTCTTGTGTTTGGAATGTATTTTCCTCTGCTTGTTTTTAGTAGTGTTAAAAGCTTCGAGTGGTTTTAATCTCTTAATGTAGTAGTAGTGTAATGCTAGAGTTCTGAACTTCAAGTTGATGTTTCTAGCTGTATCTTGCTCAGAATAATAGCGCCTTTGAGATTTGATGCAAGCAGACCATGTTTTTCGTCTTCGTGCGTAAATCTTACTCTCGAAATTCGTTTTATTGGTTGGGGCTGCTATAACCGGGAAACAGAGGCAGGTGGTTTACGGGGCGTGGGAGGGTTTGGGAGTTTTGAGGAGAAAAGAATTAGAGAATTGAACAAATCTTAAATCAGAGGAGAAGAGAAAAGCTGCAGTAAGGTTCAATTTTTCACGTTTTCCCCCCTTCCTCCCTCTTATTAAAACTGAAGAAGAAGCACAAAAAGAGTACGCATTAAGGGAGATGATTGCACGTAAAGCCAGGAAAGATTATCCAAAAACGAAGACCATTGCTCAATTATGCATCCATTTCCAAAGTATCAAAGCAAAAGGGGAGGAAAAAAAAAAGAAAAGAAGGGAACGCTCAGTTTATGAAACATTCTGTTGATATTCACTTTACAACAGTTTTTAACATTGAAAACTTGTTACATTCTCATCCTAGTCCATAACAACTGGAAGAAAATAAAAAGCGCTGGTACAAATGCCCCTTTAAAACTCTGCTCGAGGAAAATCCAAGGAACAGCTGAAGAAAACGGGGATCCTCTGCACTTCCGGCAAAATCAATAGAACCTGTCTAGGCCTTTGATTTTGAGTGTGAAACACCTTCCAGCGGCCTTCTGTTTTGTTTGCAATTGCTTTGGAATCATTGTTCGTGCATGGACACGCTAATGGCTGGTCGCTAAGGCAGTAACCAAAAGGCCCAGAATGAGAAACGGTTGTGCGCTAGCCTGCAAACAATGGTTATCAAGGTCAGCTAATATTGAGTAGAAAAGCTATAAGCCTATAACAGGTGGTGGAAAGGCAATGGGAAGAGCTAGCTTTCGTGGCTGACATTTTCAAATGATTCTCATTTACGGCCGTTTGAATGCTTGGGGGTCTGCGGCCATTATTCGAGAATGCCTAGTGAAATACCGAAGAGACTAGAGATAACATCTTCCAAAGCCAGCACTCACGACGGAACAGTAAGTTTCAGTTTTGAATGTGCCGTAGTAATCCAGTGATGGATAGACTTATGCTGAAGCCAATGGCAAAGATCAGTGAAGGCTTCAAGGGCTCTAAGAAGGAAGTGACCAGGGATCCTGCTTATTGTTTTACGGTATAGTGAATCAAACCAATATGAATACATTTACAAGTTGATTTATAGTTTCAATCTCTTAAAACCCACTTGGCAAATTAATGCCAAGCTTGCTTCATTGCTTCGCACTGTCCAACCTCGAGGGAAAAAGAAATGTACCTGGTACTTGACATCGTATTTGACTGGGTCCTTGAGGAAGTATTTGAACTGCACAAAGTAGTTATTTCATGCAGACTGTTGGAATATATTTGTAATGAGATACCAAATATGGCTGGTATACATTCTATTGAAATCAATAAAGCAAAAGAAATCCAGAGATAATGCATAGTGTTCGTGCATATGCATATATATATAATGCCACACATCATTCAGTATGACCTAGCAGAAGAGGGTAGGAACTCCACACAGAAGATAGAGAGTTGCCCCCAGAATATTTTTGCTGAAAAATATGCTTTACCTGGAAAAATATTTGTGGAGCAATTAAACCTAGAAGTGCCAGGGCATAATATGGTTTGTCAGCCCCTAAAAGGTAACCTGAGAAACAAGAGTACATGCTAAAGTGAGGATATTTATGAGCGTGAAACCCAGTCCACCCACACTCTACATAAAAATTAGATCACAGGATAATAACAAGCCAAGTGGAGTTAACATTGATGTTAGTTTTCCAGTTACTAGTCCTCTTACATTTCAGATTTTAATTCTAGTACTTAAATTGATATCAGAATCCTTGTCTTTCTATAGATTTACTCATTGAAATCTTCACAAAACTTGTCGCCTATGCTTAAAGCAGTGCAACTAAAGTCAACCACATTGACATTTTCACACTTAAATTTGAAATTGTTGGTTAAACTAGCACTATTTAAATCACATCACATAACTATGGAATAAAAAAATCAAAACACAGGAAGAATTTTAAAAGTTTTCTACCCAATTATCCTATCACATG
The DNA here is from genome assembly GCA_026120185.1 of Voacanga thouarsii. Classification (NCBI taxonomy): domain Eukaryota; kingdom Viridiplantae; phylum Streptophyta; class Magnoliopsida; order Gentianales; family Apocynaceae; genus Voacanga; species Voacanga thouarsii. The sequence continues at coordinate 19,404 of JANUWF010001289.1, read as the reverse complement.
GATACTAGTACAGTTGCCATATCACGAAGGTGTAGCAAAATCTACTACTGTTCATGATTCAGATCATATATCAAATAGTGGATGGTTTCAGGGATCTGCGATCTGAAAATACACAAGATTCTTTTCACTGATAAAATATGAAAGCACACCTGCATGCTAGAATGATTCAGCACTAATTGCATTTGAAAACTAAACATTTGTCTCGTACTGAATCAGTATGGAAAGTAAAGTTCAAGAAGAATTATAAGCTAAGAGCGCCACCTGCCACAGAGATTTGAGTTATGTCAATAGCACCAACGCAGATCCATTTAGCAGTCTCATTGCCAAAAGCTACTGGAAGTGACTGTAAATTACAATAGAATAATTCAAGTGACATGTATATATGTAAGACAGCAAGAATTCATGTAGAGGGAAGTAAGAATTTAAAGGACCTGAAGCCCCAGCGCTCTGTCTCCTTCAACACTTTTGAAGTCATTTACAATAGCTATACCAAGCTAAAAGAGACAAAAAAGGAAAAAAGACAATCAGTTTGTGTACAGTTCAAAATGCATCAATACCGCTTCTGCAGATACTTACCCCAGCTATGCTATACAAAAGTGTCAGAACAATTATGTCAGGTGTTAGCGTCCCAAATAAAGCTTGACCAGCCCACCTATCAGTCAGAAATTGAAGAAGATGTGAGTTTGGCCAAAAGTTTGCCTGGAGAATACGTGCTCAAATTGAATAAAGCTACAGCAAATTTTTTATGCAACATAACTTCTAACAAGGGCATATTTGCTCAAAATACTTCCATTAAGAAGGCGTTTGACCAATATGTTTGTCTATTATCTTGAGCAAGAATAGAGAAAGGTTCTCATGCATGCCTGCTGTCTGCTTGAGTGTAGGAGTCGGCAAACAGTTGAACTGAATTAAGGACCATCCAGCGGCCATAAGAATATTCCTGCCTCTGGCTCTCCCTCTTAAATACTTGATATTGTAGTGCATGTTTGACTAGTGAAACTATTTTTACTTGCAAGCTTTACTCCCAGATTATAGGCATTTCAACCGTGAGTTATCACAAAAATCTAAGATATGTGACATTCAAGTTAAGGTGGAATTTCAACTGTTTGTGTGTGCGCGCGCACCCATGTCCCACCATACCCCCCTAATTGCCTCACCTTGGTTAAAAAGTCAAGATATAAACCACGAAGTAGAGAATCTTTGACAAAGGTCATTTAGAAGAATTTTACTTTTCTATCCTAAACCTAATTATTGTTTTCTTCCCTCACATAAATTGCATAAAAAGGGAATATATCACACCATGGCAAACTGATATAACTTGCTCCTAGGGCAAAATTGCCAATCCATCCATTCTGTTTCAGCTGCAAAACAGATGAAATTGAAGAGAAGGTTCAGTATCCTCCCCTTGAAACATAAAGAAGACAAAATTTGCACTGGATTAAGAGGAGAAGGGAAGAACCTTTAATGGTGGAGCTGAGTAGATGTATGATAGCAAGGATCCACCAATTGCAAGGAAAAATACCAAGGGGAAGTCATGCCCTGCCTATTGAAAGAACCACTTAAGAAAAAATATCAGCATATGATAAGGCATCAGAGAATTGTGAAGACCTACCCACACATCCAACAACCCAGCCAAAGCCAGGCCTCCAAGAAGCAGCACCCATATTTGGGTAATCACCTGATAGAAGCATCTCAAGAAGTTATTGTCTTTTTCCAATCAGAGAAAATTTTGGCAACAATTTGAAACACTACAGACCTCATTCTCAGATATTGCTCCCGAAGGAATTGGGCGATAAGGTTCATTGATGGCATCAATCTCTCTATCATACCAATCATTAAGTGTCTAGAGGTCAAAGCACAGAGAGTTATATTCTTTAAGCTCTAGAGGTCAAAGCACAGAGAAGTATATTCTTTAAGCTTGCAGCTGTCACTTGAGCTGCCCAAACAGTAAATTAGCATCAGTGAGAGAAATACCTGTGTATAGCCAGTTAGACATGGTCCAGACATTAACATGCAGACAACTGACTTGGCTACATCCTCCAAAGTCCAATGGAAGTTCCCTATCAGAAAGTGTTTGTTAGAATCTAAAACAGGATATGCAGATTTTTTCAGGACAAAATGTATAAAATGCTGAAAGACTTCTTAGAGATGAACATTCTTTTCAAAAAAATAAAATAAAAATTTGAACAACGAGGAACAGATTCTATAAGAAGTTGTGTTCCCCTTCATTCTAAATCATAAAAATGATATTCGATAACTGTACATAGTAGCAAGAAACAACTGCCCAAATGAAGTGAGAGCTGAAGAAACTATAACTGTTGGCATGCCTTTATATTTATAATAATTTCTTAATCAGATCCCTAAATGCTAAAAAAGAAAGGGATGCAACAAAAGTACCAGAAGCTGCTGCCCCACATACCACACCCCATACAAGTGGAGGCCAAGTAACAGGCTTTGTAAGCTGAACCCGGATCTTCCATTTATCCTTGCATCAGAACAAACAACTAAATATATCAGTCTAAATGAACACAATGCTCTAATAGAATCCCCATCATTGCAAGTCCCCGCCCCCTTTCTTTGTGTTTTTTTCCCCCCTTTTTCACTTTCTATCTCTTTTAACTGAATAAAACAATAGGCTCAGTAAAAACAAGTTTACAGAAACTCTGGACAAGAAAGAAACTTCCAATTATTGCCGAAATAAGAGTTAAATCTAAAATTCACAAAGTAAACTAAGCATTTAAAAACAATTTTGTTCCTTTATACAGTCTAAGGCACTAAAATGTCACTTCCAAGAAACAGAATTTCTCGTGTTCACTAACAAGTTCATTAAAGATAAGGGCTCAAAATGGTTTTTTAGTGCATTTCTTCATTATCAAATACTTGATCAGAGGCAGTGCTTTTAGTAACAGGATCATAACATCCCAAAGAAGTAATGATGCATAATATCAATTATTTATCTTAGTTGAGAAATGAAATATGCAGAATTAGTCAAAGCAAGGGAATACATGAGATACTGAATCAGCATCTGCATTGCTAATGTTAGCAGATCAATGGAAAAGTTCTTCACTAGTAAAGGATACAATTCTCATGAATTTAAAAACTCCCGCGAAATTAACTTCTTAAGAATTTAATATGAGAATTCAGTTTTTCTTTTCTCCACCAACAAGATTAATGTTACTTGATCCATCATCAAATCCATGTTTTTACATTTAGCCTTTGTAACATTTAAGCTCTATACAAAGGAAGACATCGATGTCTTACATCATACTATAAGAAAAGGAACTAATAATTTACAAGGCTCAAAAGCAAATGCTAACAGCAACCAAATTCCCAATGGTTTTCTCTTCATGAGACAACGGGTTCTCACTCTTTGGAAAATACCGACAAAGTAAACTATTGAAGATTCTAAATCTAGTCCCGTCAAATAAGCTAGCTCTTTAGGGGATTTTGCAGGAAGACACTAGGATTATAATACGGTTCACTCATGGTTCTTTCAAGATCGATCTTTTTCATCCTTGCAGAAACAAGACTAATGGCAAAATGGCGGAAGTTCCACTTGCTGAAGCATTTAGACCCTACAATTTCTTCATATTAAAACATTTGTTTTATCTAAAGCAAAGCCATAGCTAATGAAACCATTTAAGATTTTTTTTTGCTTCGACTTTCTGCCGAACCCAAAAAGCAAAGAACTTATTGTTCCCATTTCTGAAGCAGGAAAGAAAAATAATTCTTGATTATTCAAGAAAAATGCAACTGACAAGCTCCAATCTTTTTTACTAGCAATGTTGCTATTGTAAAAATTATGTCTATATTTTCTTATCCGGGTTCTTTCTCACTCATATTGTTCTGTCCTATCCAAGTCCGAGAAAACAATATAAAGTTGCGCCTGGAACTACTGTTTATGAAAACTTGTTCTTTTTGAGGTCTTCGATTAGTCAAACTTTGAACATGTTCAGTTTCCTAAATAAGAAAAAAGATGGATGACTCACTGTTTCTTGCTTGGCCCCTTTGATACCAAGAATCTGGTTAATACTTGAACCTTTATCAGCAGGTGCCTTATCTGGAGCCGTAGCTTTTACTGCCACATATATTAATATAAATCAAGAAAGTCAAAACCACAATAAACCCATAGCCACAGGCAGCTCAATCTTCCATTCAATTCGATGAACGAGCAAGTAAAACCCCGACTAACTCGAACCAAAAAAGAAACAAAGATAAAAATCCAAATGAAAAGCTTACACTCATTTGTGTCAGTCTCTGTTGCTCTCACGGTTAGCCTTCGCCCTAAAACAAAACGGTTAAATTCCAAGTAAACAAACACAAAGAAACAACACCATTTTACTCAATTAGATGTAGTAGTGAAACAAAAAAAAACTGCAAAATCTTTTCTTTAGCCGAGCTTACTGGTGAGAGATATGGAAATTGGTGAAACAAATCGTGGAGTTCGAAGAAGGTTGGCTCTGGGCCTCCTACTGGCAGTGGATAATCTAGCTGAGGATACAGAGTTGAGTACTACGGAGGCCATTGACAACAAAGCTTGGAAGGAGTACAAGCGTTTCAGTATGCAACTCTCCAACTCCAATGTTGGCCTGGTGATAAAGACTCTGTTCCTTCATTCTGTCTTTGTCCTCGGGGAAAAAGAAATGAAAATATATATATCTTTTATTTGTAATATATTATTGCTTAGTTCAATAATCCTCTATTTAAAATTGAATTAAAAAATAATAATTGTCAATTTTTTAAAAAATAAATATTTTTATAAATCTTTCCTCATCTAAAACACTACAAAAGGTCAATACATACGACAGAAGGGAAAATATATTTTATAATATATTCAATACATTACTATAATTCATTTGGACAACACAATATATAAGTAATAAAATTATATTCAAATATTTAACAAAAATAAAAAATAAGATTATATTCAAATATGGATTTAGATTTATCTTATATTTTTAAAAAAATTATTAAATTTTATTTTTCTCTTTTCAAAAAATTTAAATATAATAACACTATTATTCGATATATTTTTTCATATGATTTATTTTTTAATTTTAATTTTTTTATTTTATTATTTTCTACTTACTATAATGTATTTTACATATTAATGGAATTGAGGAGGACAGGACAAGACAAGACAGAAGGTAATGTTCACTCCCAGAATTTTTAAGAATTTTGTATTTTTCTTTAGAAATGTTAATTTTTTTTGGAAAATTTTTTTAACCTTTTATCTTTTATCCCTTAAATTTTTTTAATTAATTATTCTTTAATATATATTTTTCATATGATTTACATCTCAATTTCTTTATTCTATCTCTACTTTTATATAAATATATTATATCATATTTTATACATTAAATATCATGTATGAGTATGCTTTAAAGATTATAAAGTGTACGAATAGTTAAATATGGATGGCTTTTCAACTGCGGCTACCCACTCCCACCTATTAGTTCATTTTAAATTTGAAGGATGGTTGTTGTTGGGTGGGAAAAAATAGTTCAATTAAAGTATTAAATGTTATAAAATTAGGGTAGTGTTAGAATAAAATCTATACACTACACACTAAGAAAATTCTAACTATTCTTTGCACAAGAATTTCTCTTCAAACTTTTCTCTTTCTTTCTCTCACAATTCTTTCTCTAATCTTTCTTTCACTAATCTTTCTTTCACAAAATGATGGTGTATTACAAGCTTAGAGTATAGCTCTATTTATAGAGCTCTAATTAGTGAAATACATCATGGCATACATCATCTTCAACTAATCTCAATTAGTGGTGTCTCCACTAAATGGTGGACATCCATAAAAATCTTCTAATAATTCACATAAATCCATAATTAGTGGAGCCTCTACTAATTAATGGAAATTCCAATAATTCATAACACTCCCCCTTGGATGTCCATCCATACATAAAGAATATGTCTCGTTAAAACCTTACTAGATAAAAACCCAGTGGGAAAAAAAATCTAGTGAAGGAAAAAGAGTACACTATTCTATATGTTTGTTTATTACTTCCCCTGATGAGATGATTCCTTTAAATCTTTAAACCGACGCATACCGATTTTATATCTCAACTTTTCAAATGTTGCAGTCGGTAAAGTCTTCGTGAAAATATCTGCGAGGTTGTCACATGACCGAATTTGTAGCACATCAATTTCACATTTCTTCTGGAGTTCATGAGTAAAGAAGAATTTTGGTGAAATATGTTTTGTCCGATCTCCTTTAATATATCATTCTCGTAATTGAGCTATGCAAGCTGCATTGTCTTCATAAAGAGGAGTTGGAATATCTTTGATTGATGATAATCCACAACCTTCTCGGATATAATGAATCATGGATCTTAGCCATACACATTCTCGACTTGCTTCATGAATGGCTATAATTTCAAGCATGATTTGAAGAAGTAGTCTGCTATAGATTGTTTCATAGAACGCCATGATATAGCAAGTATTTCCACATGTAAATAGATAGCCCGTTTGAGAACGTGCTTTATGTGGATCAGATAAATAACCAAAGATCTCGCATAACCTATCAATGTTGGACTAGTTTTATTTGAATAAAATAATCCGAGATCAATTGTACCTTGGAGATATCGAATGACTTGTTTAATTCCATTCCAATGTCGTCGTGTTGGTGAAGAACTAAATCTTGCTAATAAATTGGCGACAAAAGCAATATCAGGTCGTGTATTATTAGCAAGATACATCAATGCACCAATTGCACTGAGATATGGTACTTCAGGACCAATGAGTTCTTCATCATTTTCTTGAGGTCGGAAAGGATCTTTATCCACATTTAATGATCGGACGATCATTGGAATACTCAATGGATGTGCTTTGTCCATGTAAAATCTTTTTAGCACTTTTGCTGTATATGTTGATTGATGAATAAATGTTCCACTCTCCAGATGTTCAATTTGTAAACCAAGGCAAAATTTGGTTTTACCAAAATCCTTGATTTCGAATTCTCTTTTTAAATAATCAATTGTTTCTTGGAGCTCTTCATGAGTTCCAATAAGATTAATATCATCAACATATATAGCTAATATCACAAATTTAGAACCGATTTCTTAATAAAAACACATGGACATACCTGGTCATTTTTAAATCCCGCTTTCAATAAATATTCACTAAGACGTGTGAACCACATGCGCCCGATTGCTTCAGGCCATATAATGATTTCGCAACTTGATGGAGTAATTTTCACGAGGATAATGTTTATATGCTTCATGCATATGAAATCCTTCGGGATTTTCATGTAAACATCATTTTCTAAATTTCCATATAAGTAAGCAGTGACAACATCTAATAGGCGCATATCTATCTTTTCATGTACTCGCCAAACCGATAAGATATCTGAGTGTAATAGCATCAACAACAGAGAATAAGTTTCATCATAGTCAATACCTGGTCTTTGTGAAAAACCTCGGGCTACTAATCGCGCTTTATATCGAACGATTTCACTCTTTTCATTGCGCTTTCGCACAAATATCCATTTGTAGCCAACAGGTTTTACACCTTCTCGGTGTTCGGATCTGCAGTCCGAAGACTTCACGTTTTGTCGTTGCATTTAACTCCGATTGAATCGCATCTTTCCATTGCAGCCAATCTTTTCTATGCCGACATTCATCAATCGATATTGGTTTAGGATCATCACTATCCCGTATAACATCAAGAGATATTATATGCAAACATATGATCAATAATTGTTTCTATCCGATTCCAACTTCTACCGAAGTGGTATAATGGATAGAAATTTCGATGTTACTTTCATTTATGTCTCGGTTCTTTGTCATAAGTTTTCTCTTGGTCTTTATCATTCTTTGCTTTAATATGATCATCTGGACCATTAATCCTCTCTTCTTTCGAGGATTTTTATCTTTAGAACCAAGAGGTCGGCCATGCTTCTGGCATGCTTTTGGCTCAGCAGCTATAGGTATAATATTTTGTTCTGCTGGAACTTCAATTCGAATAGGAACATTTATAGCTGGCATATGCGATTTTGTTACTCTTCTAGAGTCAACAAAAGCGTCTGGCATTTGATTTGCAATGCTTTACAAATGAATTATCTTTTGAACTTCAAGTTCACACGCGCTTGTATGCGGATCAAGATAATTTAATGATGTTGTCCAATCACGATCTTTCTTGTACTGTTTCTGTTCTCCCCTTAATTTAGGGAATAATGATTTCATAAGAGAATAAGAAAAGAAATATAAGAAAATGATGACAAGCAGGAAATGCCAAGAAAAATATCTATTTTTTTTTCACTCTTCCTGGTACCGACTTTTCATCTCCTCTCTTGTCTTTTCTTCTCCTCCGACCCTCTACCTACCATCGACCTCTTCTTCTTCCTCATACAGATATATATATATATATATATATATATATATATATATGTATCGATATATATCTCGGTTATCGATCATTAGTAAACATCAAAAACAAAAATCACAAAGCGAGATATGGAGACTCGTAATTCATTTGAGACATGGTCAAATTTTGACTCGGTTTCTGCAGCGAGATGTTGATGTATTTTTCTTTCCAAACCAACCGCTTCGCCTAATTCGAACGCAGAAGATTTTGATATGTTTTCCTTTCCAAACCAACCGCTTCCTCCTAATTTCGGGTGAGATACCTTTGAGGGCTTCCATTTGTTTTTAGTATGCTTGATAATGAAATTAAACTCTCTTTTGGTTTGTTTTTTATGTAAATCGATGGAAGTTTTGAACATACTGCTTTGGACCAAGTTGATCTGCCCCTACAAGAGATCGCTTTTGATACTTGTTCCTCTTGATACTATTCCTTTGAATGAGGATATGCTTGTGCATGATCCTTTCTACTCTCTAATGGATTTTGAACAAAGCCGAATATGTTTCCAGGTTATTATACATTTAAACATGGATTTTGAATGGTATTACCTTTATCGATATTATTTTCTTTTTCTAGGAGAAATAATGAGTGGTCTTGGCAACGAAGTCGGAGTAAGTACTCATGAAATGCATAATATCGAAGTTCAAGATATTATTGCAGACAAAATTCTGGGGAGAAGAAGATGATTAAGAGGCGAGAGAGAGAAGAAGGGCAATAACTCCCGAGACACTATCAAGAGAAACAATTTCGCAATACTTTTACCTACCAATCAAGAGCGCAGCCAAAGAAGCGAATATTGGCATAACCCGTCTCAAGAAAAGATGTAGGGAGTTAGGAATTCGTCGATGGCCTCACGAGAAATTGGTGAGCTTGGAGACCATAATCAAGAATGTTCGGGTTCTCTCTCATACATACTTATAATTTGCAAGTATGAAACTATGAAAGATTTATAAGTAAATAACCGATGATATCACTTCGATTTACAGGATATGCAAAATAAAGAAGAAGGAGGACATATGGCTGAGAATAAATTAAAAGAAGCTATTGCGATACTGGAATGTGAAAAACAGTTGGTGGAAGAAAGTCCTAATACGCAGTTAGAGGACCAAACACAGAAATTGAGACAAGCATGCTTCAAGGCCAAATATAATAAGAAATATAATAAATTTAAGGAGATCATAAAATCTCAAGACTCATTTCGCAATAATTTTACGACTAATTCTGCTGCTAGTCTCGATGCTGGCTCAAAGGGGAAAGAAAATGAGGACGATGTCGAAAAAGATGAGTTGAAATCCATAATTACTAATTGTTTGTCGTCCTCTAATGTAAATATTGAAAAAGAACAATTACAAACCTTCATCTTACATTTGTCAGCTCAATTACAAAAGAGCAACTATAAGCATGTATCATCAAGTTCATATGAACACTAGTGATATGAATAAAAGATGTGATACTTATTATTAATGGAAATATCTTTTTCCCTTATTATCTTTTCTGTTTCACTTCAGGTGGCCAGTATTTCTCTGTGATAAGAGAAATATCGAGTGTGTCCATGACCATAACCACGGCCACTGCCACAACTACGACTATAACGATGGCTCTGCTGGAGCCAACGACATTCACTTCAGGAGTCTTCGTTGAGCCGATTCATCTGGCTTCATGATTTCTCAATAATAACTCATGTTAAAGCTGTCAATTTTGGATACCCTTTTTCTCGATATTATTACTGCAGGACAATATTCGAGGTATGAAAAGTGGAGAATGTCTTCTCCAATATAACTTCATCAGTAACTTTTTCTCCACAAAATTTTTAACTAAGATGTAGTTTTATACATCACGGAGTTCACGGTTTTACAATCTTGCAACTTCAGGTGCAACAATTCATACCGTGCAGTGAGTAGTACGACCATCTTCAGGTGGTCAAATCTTTCTTTTTATCCACATGACATATGGATCTCCTTTTTTTAGCATTTAGATGCATTTTTGTATGACATATAATTTTTTTCGTAAATATCAAGGGCTACAAATTCGAATTTAGCGAGATCAATAAATGCGTACTCGTCTTCCGGCTTTAATAACGGCAGAGACTCGTCGTCGATAACGTGTTATAAAATTAGGGTAGTGTTAGAATAAAATCTACACACTACACACTAAGAAAATTCTAACTATTCTTTGCACAAGAATTTCTCTTCAAAGTTCTCTCTTTCTTTCTCTCACAATTCTTTCTCTAATCTTTCTTTCACTAATCTTTCTTTCACAAAATGATGGTGTATTACAAGCTTAGAGCATAGCTCTATTTATAGAGCTCTAATTAGTGAAATACATCATGGCATACATCATCTTCAACTAATCTCAATTATTGGTGTCTCCACTAAATGGTGGACATCCATAAAAATCTTATAATAATTCACATAAATCTATAATTAGTGGAGCCTCCACTAATTAATGGAGATTCCAATAATTCATAACATTAAATTAATAGTGTGCTTATATTGTAATTTAATTTAAATTAAAATTTTAATTTAATTGTTTTTATTTTTCGAAACTATTATCTACTAATAAAATATTATATTTTTCATTTTAAATCACATTAGTCAAATATATTTTTATTTTTAAAAATTTAAATAAACTCTTCTAAAAAAAATTACAATTCAAATATACTATGCATAGAAGGAATAACACAACGTACAATATGATTTCGAGTCCTATTAATTTGGACTTACAATCCACCCTGGTAGAGGCGGCCACCTCCCGGCCTTTCAAAAATTTTTAAAATATTATAATATGCTTTAAAATTTTTAAAATTTTATTTTTTTATTTTTAAATTTTTTTACAAATTATAATATTATGTTTCAACGTATCTTTTTATAAAACTTATTTTTAATTTTAAGTTCCTAATTACTAAGTCAATCGTAACTCCAGTCGTAAAATTATCAATCGGGTTATGTGAACCGAGTTTAGTCAAGTCCAAATTCAATCCGAACAAAAAATGAATAGTTACACTCGAAGTTGACCTGCCAAATTTAACTCAAGCCGAACTCATTTTAATTTCAATCGGAATAATATCGAGTTAAACGGAAAAAGTTCGAGTCAACTCGAACCCCGCTGACGGTCCTAACCAGTGGTCCTAGCTTTAACGGGTGGCACCCTTGTGCAATACGGCACGTTTGCATGTGTAGAATCGCAGTTTATCTAGAAATGAGTTTTTCATGTTACCCCCACAATCGTTAGATCTGTTACGATTGAGGTTAAAGTGAAATGATATGTAACACTACTTTCTATTATTAGTAATTATGTTTCGTTGCATTTTTTTTTTTTTTTTTGTTTATGGAAATTCATCCATCACTTAAAAGACGTGATCAATTATCATATATATGTATCGTAGTAATTAGAAGAATAATTCCGTTCATATTTAAATTTTTATATTTTTATTTTTAAATATTTAAAAATAAATATTTCTTTTTTAAATAAACACATTTTTATATAATTTTTTACAGCTATCTTTAAATAAGATATCTAGATTTCACTAATAAATAAGTCTATTACTAAAACATGTTTATAATAAAATGTTTTTTTAATTCTAAACGAAAAGAGTAAATTCAGAGAGGATAGAGCCACTAAAATTTTATTGTTACCTTAAAATTTAAAAAAAAATTAAACAATTCCTCTGAATTTTATGTTTCATTCACCTGAAAAATATTTCAAAAAAAATATTTAATATATTTTTTATATATAATTTATTACCTCAATTTCAAATTTTTTATTCCCTTTGTAGAAAATTTTTAAAATATCAACCCCCAACAAAAAAAAAAAAAAAAAGTTTGGTGACGGTGGATTGCAGATGGAAGACTATGAATTAGGGGTGTTCATTCGATTTTCGATTTTGAAATTTAATTATTTTTTTGTCAAAATCAAATTGAATCGAAATTTAAAAAAATCGATAGAAAATAATCGAAATAATTTCGGTTCGATTTAATTTTAAACTGAATTTAAATTCCTCTTTAGTAGATCCATTAACCTAATATAAATTTAAATCAAAATAAGTAAAATTTAATATAAATTATAATTCAAATCTAATATAAAATATAATATAAATTAAAATACAAATATTTTAAAGATTTTGACCAAATATTTTAATAGAAAGTTATAATCACGAATGCAAATTGTAAAAATGAAGATTTTAAACTCAATTATTAATGGCTTTATATTGAACAAAATCAAATCAAACTAAATCAAAATAATCGAAATTGAACAATTTTTTTTTAAAAAATCATAATTTATAAAAATAAATAATTAATTAACGAACAATATTTTAATATTAATTATATATTTTAAATTTAAAAAATATATTTTGATTTTTTAATTTTTTATTTTAAAAAATTGAAAACTGAATCAATTTTTTTATATAAACTTTAAAACTGAATTGAACCAACCAAATTTCATTAAAATCGAACTAAAAACTAAAATCGATTTTTTTAATTTAAACTAAATACTGAACACCCTTAAATAAACGGATTATTGGACCGGTTTTTCTTTTTTGGGCCCATGAAGCAGAGTCCGGATGAGGGAAAATAAAGTAGCTGTATGAAATTCAAAGAATTGGGCACCCGTTTTCTCTAAAGGGGCATCCATATAATCTAACGGATAGTATAGGCCCAACTAGCTTCTATCACTTTTTTTTTTTTTTTTTGCCAAAACAAGGACGATATAAAAATATATATTTTTTGTAAATACAACTATTATATTCCTTGTCTCTTTTGGAAACTAATAATACAATGGATTATCTCCATGAATATTACACCTTAAAGAATAATATTTGGATTCATGGAATGTATTGTGTTATTGGCTAGGTACACCATATAGGGAGCATGGATTCTCACCTGCTCCAGCAAACATGGGAATATATTAAGGAAAACGAAACACATCTTTTAGCCTTTATTTGTTCAAAATAACGCTAATAAAATCAAACTTTTTGTACTTTGTAGAGAATCCCAATATGCCCTGTTGCTTGCAGTGGAATCGGTACATTTTTTTTTTGGTCTAAACCTTTTTGTTTTTTTTTTTCCTTTTGAGCATTTATACTTAAATATGCAAATAATTATAAACTAATATTTGAATATGGTTGAATAACATCTGTAAATATATATATATATATATATATATATATATATAAATAGTTGCAAAAAATTGTGAAAGAATCACTTAATATTATCCTGCGTTGTCACGTAACACTTTAAAGATATAAAATACATGAACTCTAAATGTGCTGCATATTAATTGTTAATAACTTTATCTTCAACTCAAACTCTTAATTTCTTCAAATTTTAATCCCTATTAAATAATACACCTCAATTATATATATTTTATAATTTTTATTATATTTAAATAAATTCTTGTCCAAACAAAAGTTACAATCTCATGAACCAAGATTCCTCCCATTCCAATAATAAAATGATGCCATTTCTCGTTAATAATGGAAATGGGATTCCAGACTCCACCCGTCAACTAGGCTCCTATCCTTGGGAAATACTTGGGTGGATCCGATTCACCATGGATCAATGCATCAAGTATTGTATAATATACCGTAGAAATTATATACTTCTAAAAAGATACAATACACTTATGCATTGGTCCACAGTGAACCAAGTCCACCCAAGAATTTCCCCCTATCCTTCAACATATTCCCAAAACAGAGAAAATATGCGAATCTTTCCCAATTCCCATGCCAAGAATGACTCAGTTGGGCAGACGTCAAGACTATTCAGCAGCAGTCACAAAAGGTTCATTTCCTTCTATCATTGTTATTTATGATTTCAAATTTCCAATATCCGTTGCCAAGTTTACGCAGAAAATTTACCTATTTGATTGGTAATTGAATTAAGATAAATTTATTTAAAATATAATAAAAATTATTAAATATGTAAGATTAAGATAAATTTACATAAAATGAGAAATAAAAAATGTAATGTGTTATGAGTATATGATATTTTTTAAAAAATAAAAAATATTTAAATTATAATTAAGTAATTTTAAATTTGAATATATTTATGAATCCACTTACACTAGAAGGAGAAAAAATTATTGACAGACATTTTTATTATTGTTTTTGGATAAGAATTTGTTTGAGTATAATAAAAAATTAATAAATATATGTAGTCAATATGTGACCCAAGTGAAGTCAAATAAATAAAATATAACGCAGTGTGAATATATGGTAATTTTCAATAAACGAAAATTATTTAAATTATATTTATTTTAAACTAAAATGATATTTTAAATTGCAATAGATTCGAAAAAAAAAAAAAACCTCAATTCACTTATAGCTATACGGTTTTTAGATCTGGAAGATAACTAGAGATAAGTTCTCTCTACCATGTTGGCATTGAAGACAATTTATTTTGATACTATCTTTTACATATATACGAAGAGAAAATATCTTTCAAATTATATTATTGGGACTATCGTTCTAATTAATAAGCATTTTTAATTCTTTGTATAGAGACAAATATTGAAAAGTAGTACAAAATTTTCATTATGGATGACCATTCTTATTCTTTTTAATACAATGAGAGTTGTGAAATATGAATCCGAACCTAAAATATTTTGTTTAATGAAGAAAACTTGTAATCAATTGAGTTAATAATTCCTTATCACAAGGGCTATTATAAATCTTAATTCTAGAAGACAACAAGTAATAGGTTTCTTATTGGACTCAATTTTGACATTCAAGGCAACCCCTCTACCATATTTAGAAAAAAAACAAGAGAGGGTAGGCAAATCATTTTGACTTTAAGGATGGATGTATACAAGTTACAGACAAAAATTAAATCTTTGTTAATTAAGTAATGCATTTAATCATTGAAGTTGTCATTTCAAGGGTTCTTTTAGTAAATACAACATCTATTTTACAATATAAATTATTTTTAACTTAATTTTTTTTATAATATAAATTATTTTACAAAATTTTATAAAATTTTATTATTTTTTTCTAACACTATCACTCCTTGCCATCTCTATCTTTCCATTAATTATAACTAAATTCTCTCTG
Source organism: Voacanga thouarsii (assembly GCA_026120185.1). NCBI lineage: Eukaryota > Viridiplantae > Streptophyta > Magnoliopsida > Gentianales > Apocynaceae > Voacanga > Voacanga thouarsii. Next base: position 3,983 of record JANUWF010001289.1, on the reverse strand, counting down.
ATTACCAAAGTAGACAAATACTTAATTAAGGGTATTTTTGAAAATTCAGTTTTAAAATTATTTAGAATTTATGGACACTTAATTCATGTACATAAGTTTAAAATGACTTATATTGTTAAACAGATATAATATAAAGTAAATAAATTTTAATGACAACAGATTATTTACCTTTTTTTTTTTTTTGAAAATTCCATTTATGTGCAGAACAAATAAATTTCAAGTATAGATAGATTTTTTGTTCTGCACCCGTCTAAAAAAATAATGTCGTAATTCATTTGTAAAGATGAATCTAGAAGAAAGGGTTGTGTTCATCCCTTTAAGATTTTTTTTTTTAATCTTCTATATTCATTTTAAAATTTAATTTTTTAAAAAAATTATTCTAAATTTTACTAAAACTTTTTCTACAGCAGTTTTTAAAAAACAAATCCCTCCATACTCAAGTTTTTAGTTCCATTTTTTGTCTATTTTCTATGTTTGATATACATATTTTATATGATACAATCTCATATATTTATATAATAGTGTAGAACACACTAGTTATGAATAAATATATATAATTTACATGTTTTATTTAATTTTTATAAAGTAAATTATCCTATTAGTACGTAATAAGTGAAATTTCTAAACGTAAAATAAGTTCACTTAGATTATAATTTTTGTGAAGAACATTGGTTTGAGTTGAAGAGGCATTTAAATTAATTAAAAAGTTAAAAAGAATAATATAATAATTTGTAAATAATATAATAATTTTTTTAAAAAAAATTACTTCAACTAAATTAAAAAAAAAAAAGCCACATGGCCTAATCTTGAAGCGGTGTGTGCTTGCATTCTGCTGGTTTGGTCAATTGTTAATTGGGCAAAGAAAAAAATTACGAGACTGTAAGTAGATTGAAATTTAAAATAATTATAATTTAAATATTTTTTTAAAAATTATCATATATTCATAACATAATATATTTTTTTAAAAATTTTATTTAATTTCACATTGATTTTACATATTTAATATTTTTTACTCCCTCCGTCCTTTAATATAAATCGTTAGAGAGTACTTTTGTTATTCCAAATTATAAGTCGTTGGCGACTTTTCAAGAAGGTTTTGAAATTATTTTTATCATTTTATTTTTATTTATTATTCTATTTCCCTATTGTCCTCCCTCATCTCTTTCTCTTATTTCTAAAACGTTGAAATATAAGTGTTTTAGGAAGAAAAAATATAAAGTTATATTCTTTTTAAGAATTTTAATAGGTGTGAAATTAAATCTAACTATTTATATTAAAAGACGGATAAAGTATTATATTTTAATAAATATATTAAAATAAAATTTATCCACACGTCATTCATCCACCGGATGATGAAGTCGTGACATGAATGAAAGAAAGTGCTGTGGAGATGGTAAGTGCGTGATCATGACAATGATCTGTCCAATTCTGAGACCGATCAAATTTCCAGCTGTGATTTGGAAGAAACAGGCAACTGCTCATTAGATGGACAAAAAAAAAAAACTAAAATAGACAATTTGTAGTTCGAAAAAGAAAAAAAAAAAAAAATTGGACCAAAATGACGAGAAGCATTTCTCCAAGGTTTCTTTTTCTTTTTTTTTTTCGAGGTTAAAATAACTTTTCCATGCATTCAATCGGGATTCAAAATTATACAATTTGAAAATTTTAAATTACACGACAAATTATGCACATAATTTAATATATATCACAAATAATTCTATACATAAAATTTTATACAGTAAAATAATGTTATCCATTCTATTTTAAAATAATATTCACTTTTGAAGTTTTTTTATATTTTAAATCATGTATTGTTTTATATTTTAAATTATTTGTTATTTTATAAAATAAACAATATATCTATTGTCTTTTTTAACTATATTTATTATTTATTACTTTATTAAACTATAACATCAATTAATTTATAAATTTCAAAATAATCTTATAATTTGTAATAAAAATAAATAAAATTTTGAAAACATTTATAAATATTAAAAATTTTAATATTTACTATAATTTATGTAATGATTATTATTAAATAAAATAATATTTTATTAATTTATTAACAAATTGTGACATATTCACACACGTCAAAACTTACCTGTTTTTAATTTACACAGTCAACCCAACTTGAGCGTCCGGAACTTCTCTGGTTAATAGTCGGTGCGGGGGGGGGTGTGGGGTGGACGGGCGGGAACGGACATAGGGGGTGATGAGATTCTCACCTGGATAAGTACGGCATTCAGTCGAGAGATGACAATGGGATACCGTGTTGAACTTTTGTTTTCTTGTACATCCACGTGGCTGTTGCAAAACACTTTGAGAAGGAACATAACGCAACCATTTACAGCAGCCAGCGAGTAGTAAATTAATTAATATTTTTTATTTTATTTTCAAAAAATTTATTTTTTATTAATAAATAATCAAAATTTAAAGTTTTATGTATTATTAGTATATTTAATTTATTTTTATTTCTCATTACAAGTGCACAATACTCATTGTATTAAAGAGGGATATTTGTAAAAAAAATAACGATTAATATCATCTTAGTTTACTAATAGAACAGATAAATTGAGATAAAAATCTTAGACTTGTTTTGGTTCGCGAAAGGGAGGGGGAGGAAAAAGGGAGGAGGAGTGGCATATTTTACTTTCACTAAAAAAATTTAATGTATTTACTCTTATCTTATTTGGTTAGAGTGAAAATAGAGAGGGAAGAAGAGATAGAATAATTAATTTAATTTACTATTTTATCTTTCATTATCTATTTTATTAAAATTTTTATGTTAAAAATGTAGTCAATGCTGTTATTATTACTATTACCTTATTTTCTCTCTTCCAATACCTCTAAATTGGGAGGGGAGAAAATACTGATATGAAAAAAAAAAAAATGTGATACTCCTCTTCATTTACTTTCCTTCCACATCCATATTTATTTCCCTCCTCATTTATTTTTTACTTTCACAAAACAGCCTAACCAAACTAAATCTTAATTAAAATAGATAGATAAAATAAGACGGAGATAATAATAAAAAATTATTAAGTTAATACTTCATTTATTCCCATTTAAAGTGTCTATACTTATCTTAAAACCTAAATATAAATTAATAGTACTTTATTTATTCTTTATATCGTATATCAATTACTCAAATACAATAAATTCTCAATTATCTCTTTTCTTTTGTTCAATCCAAATATAGCCTTAATACATCATGAATATACATACAAAGTACATGCACTGGAACTTACTTCTTTTAATATATACGATATGCCACAGTTCCCTTCCCGTCTAAGGAACCCTATAATTATTAGGCTTAGATTATTGGGGATATTGAAAAACATTCCCACAGTTAAATTCTGTTTGGTACGCCTTCATTCTTGTCAAATCAATGTTCACTCATCTAATGAGCAATGACGACATGGTCTACATGCACCTAACAATTAAATGCACTAACAGTAAAAAAAAAATTACGTGGTATAAATGAACAGTAATTAAATTAAACATGAATTTTTAAAAAATATAATAAAAATTATACTATATTAGATGGGTATTTACTTTGAATTTATTTTTTTTTAATTTAACAATACAATAAAATGATAAATTTTATAGTAAAAAGTAAATATTCTAAACGTGCCACTTTTTTAAAATTTGTTGTCATTAAATTTATAAAAATTACTATAACTATTACAGTTTTATACTAAAATTTTCTAAATTAATTATTATAAAATATACAAAAGTATATTCTCACAACATACCTCTTGAATAGCACGACACTTTTTCAAAAGTTATTTGGCATATTGAACATGCATTTGGAGTGCCAATAATGATAGAATCAAATCCCTCTCTCAACTAAGCAAGTTCATGTGAAAGAAAAAGATAAAAATAATGTTATATTTAAGAAAAAGAAATTAAAAGACAAAATCAGGAAGGCAGGAGGCGGGCCCGTTCTCAAAAAAGTTTAAAATTTAAAATTAATTTCTAAA